>CACVBM020001863.1:0-18656 GCA_902728155.2 Microthlaspi erraticum | reverse complement strand
TTAATAGGTTCTCCACATGACTATGAGGACAAACATGAGTGAAACGGTCTCAATCCAAGGGAGAACATCAAATGGACCAAATTTGGGAACCGGAAGAGGTAAGGAGTCCGAAATGTACCTTTGTGCCTCCACATTGTGGAAACTCACTTGTAGTGTATAAATGGAACTAGATGGACCCATACTTACCAAACATGGATTAATAGGTTCTCCACATGACTATGAGACAAACATGAGTGAAACGGTCTCAATCCAAGGGAGGAACATCAAATGGACCAAAATTTGGGAACCGGAAGAGGTAAGGAGTCCGAAATGTACCTCTGTGCCTCCACATTGTGGAAACTCACTTGTAGTGTATAAATGGAACTAGATGGACCCATACTTACCAAAACATGGATTAATAGCTTCTACACATGACTATGAGGACAAACATGAGTGAAACGGTCTCAATCCAAGGGAGGAACATCAAATGGACCAAATTTGGGAACCGGAAGAGGTAAGGAGTCCGAAATGTACCTCTGTGCCTCCACATTGTGGAAACTCACTTGTAGTGTATAAATGGAACTAGATGGACCCATACTTACCAAAACATGGATTAATAGGTTCTCCACATGACTATGAGGACAAACATGAGTGAAACGGTCTCAATCCAAGGGAGAAACATCAAATGGACCAAATTTGGGAACCGGAAGAGGTAAGGAGTCCGAAATGTACCTCTGTGCCTCCACATTGTGGAAACTCACTTGTAGTGTATAAGTGAACTAGATGGACCCATACTTACCAAAACATAGATTAATAGCTTCTACACATGACTATGAGGACAAACATGAGTGAAACGGTCTCAATCCAAGGGAGGAACATCAAATGGACCAAATTTGGGAACCGGAAGAGGTAAGGAGTCCGAAATGTACCTGTGCCTCCACATTGTGGAAACTCACTTGTAGTGTATAAATGGAACTAGATGGACCCATACTTACCCAAACATGGATTAATAGCTTCTACACATGACTATGAGGACAAACATGAGTGAAACGGTCTCAATCCAAGGGAGGAACATCAAATGGACCAAATTTGGGAACCGGAAGAGGTAAGGAGTCCGAAATGTACCTTTGTGCCTCCACATTGTGGAAACTCACTTGTAGTGTATAAATGGAACTAGATGGACCCATACTTACCAAAACATGGATTAATAGCTTCTCCACATGACTATGAGGACAAACATGAGTGAAACGGTCTCAATCCAAGGGAGGAACATCAAATGGACCAAATTTGGGAACCGGAAGAGGTAAGGAGTCCGAAATGTACCTCTGTGCCTCCACATTGTGGAAACTCACTTGTAGTGTATAAATGGAACTAGATGGACCCATACTTACCAAAACATGGATTAATAGGTTCTCCACATGACTATGAGGACAAACATGAGTGAAACGGTCTCAATCCAAGGGAGGAACATCAAATGGACCAAATTTGGGAACCGGAAGAGGTAAGGAGTCCGAAATGTACCTCTGTGCCTCCACATTGTGGAAACTCACTTGTAGTGTATAAATGGAACTAGATGGACCCATACTTACCAAAACATGGATTAATAGCTTCTACACATGACTATGAGGACAAACATGAGTGAAACGGTCTCAATCCAAGGGAGGAACATCAAATGGACCAAATTTGGGAACCGGAAGAGGTAAGGAGTCCGAAATGTACCTCTGTGCCTCCACATTGTGGAAACTCACTTGTAGTGTATAAATGGAACTAGATGGACCCATACTTACCAAAACATGGATTAATAGCTTCTACACATGACTATGAGACAAACATGAGTGAAACGGTCTCAATCCAAGGGAGGAACATCAAATGGACCAAATTTGGGAACCGGAAGAGGTAAGGAGTCCGAAATGTACCTCTGTGCCTCCACATTGTGGAAACTCACTTGTAGTGTATAAATGGAACTAGATGGACCCATACTTACCAAAACATGGATTAATAGCTTCTCCACATGACTATGAGGACAAACATGAGTGAAACGGTCTCAATCCAAGGGAGGAACATCAAATGGACCAAATTTGGGAACCGGAAGAGGTAAGGAGTCCGAAATGTACCTCTGTGCCTCCACATTGTGGAAACTCACTTGTAGTGTATAAATGGAACTAGATGGACCCATACTTACCAAAACATGGATTAATAGCTTCTACACATGACTATGAGGACAAACATGAGTGAAACGGTCTCAATCCAAGGGAGGAACATCAAATGGACCAAATTTGGGAACCGGAAGAGGTAAGGAGTCCGAAATGTACCTCTGTGCCTCCACATTGTGGAAACTCACTTGTAGTGTATAAATGAACTAGATGGACCCATACTTACCAAACATGGATTAATAGCTTCTACACATGACTATGAGGACAAACATGAGTGAAACGGTCTCAATCCAAGGGAGGAACATCAAATGGACCAAATTTGGGAACCGGAAGAGGTAAGGAGTCCGAAATGTACCTCTGTGCCTCCACATTGTGGAAACTCACTTGTAGTGTATAAATGGAACTAGATGGACCCATACTTACCAAAACATGGATTAATAGGTTCTCCACATGACTATGAGGACAAACATGAGTGAAACGGTCTCAATCCAAGGGAGGAACATCAAATGGACCAAATTTGGGAACCGGAAGAGGTAAGGAGTCCGAAATGTACCTCTGTGCCTCCACATTGTGGAAACTCACTTGTAGTGTATAAATGGAACTAGATGGACCCATACTTACCAAAACATGGATTAATAGCTTCTCCACATGACTATGAGGACAAACATGAGTGAAACGGTCTCAATCCAAGGGAGGAACATCAAATGGACCAAATTTGGGAACCGGAAGAGGTAAGGAGTCCGAAATGTACCTCTGTGCCTCCACATTGTGGAAACTCACTTGTAGTGTATAAATGGAACTAGATGGACCCATACTTACCAAAACATGGATTAATAGGTTCTACACATGACTATGAGGACAAACATGAGTGAAACGGTCTCAATCCAAGGGAGGAACATCAAATGGACCAAATTTGGGAACCGGAAGAGGTAAGGAGTCCGAAATGTACCTCTGTGCCTCCACATTGTGGAAACTCACTTGTAGTGTATAAATGAACTAGATGGACCCATACTTACCAAAACATGGATTAATAGCTTCTACACATGACTATGAGGACAAACATGAGTGAAACGGTCTCAATCCAAGGGAGGAACATCAAATGGACCAAATTTGGGAACCGGAAGAGGTAAGGAGTCCGAAATGTACCTCTGTGCCTCCACATTGTGGAAACTCACTTGTAGTGTATAAGATGAACTAGATGGACCCATACTTACCAAAACATGGATTAATAGCTTCTACACATGACTATGAGGACAAACATGAGTGAAACGGTCTCAATCCAAGGGAGGAACATCAAATGGACCAAATTTGGGAACCGGAAGAGGTAAGGAGTCCGAAATGTACCTCTGTGCCTCCACATTGTGGAAACTCACTTGTAGTGTATAAATGGAACTAGATGGACCCATACTTACCAAAACATGGATTAATAGCTTCTCCACATGACTATGAGGACAAACATGAGTGAAACGGTCTCAATCCAAGGGAGGAACATCAAATGGACCAAATTTGGGAACCGGAAGAGGTAAGGAGTCCGAAATGTACCTCTGTGCCTCCACATTGTGGAAACTCACTTGTAGTGTATAAATGAACTAGATGGACCCATACTTACCAAAACATGGATTAATAGGTTCTCCACATGACTATGAGGACAAACATGAGTGAAACGGTCTCAATCCAAGGGAGGAACATCAAATGGACCAAATTTGGGAACCGGAAGAGGTAAGGAGTCCGAAATGTACCTCTGTGCCTCCACATTGTGGAAACTCACTTGTAGTGTATAAATGGAACTAGATGGACCCATACTTACCAAAACATGGATTAATAGCTTCTACACATGACTATGAGGACAAACATGAGTGAAACGGTCTCAATCCAAGGGAGGAACATCAAATGGACCAAATTTGGGAACCGGAAGAGGTAAGGAGTCCGAAATGTACCTGTGCCTCCACATTGTGGAAACTCACTTGTAGTGTATAAATGGAACTAGATGGACCCATACTTACCAAAACATGGATTAATAGCTTCTACACATGACTATGAGGACAAACATGAGTGAAACGGTCTCAATCCAAGGGAGGAACATCAAATGGACCAAATTTGGGAACCGGAAGAGGTAAGGAGTCCGAAATGTACCTCTGTGCCTCCACATTGTGGAAACTCACTTGTAGTGTATAAATGGAACTAGATGGACCCATACTTACCAAAACATGGATTAATAGCTTCTACACATGACTATGAGGACAAACATGAGTGAAACGGTCTCAATCCAAGGGAGGAACATCAAATGGACCAAATTTGGGAACCGGAAGAGGTAAGGAGTCCGAAATGTACCTCTGTGCCTCCACATTGTGGAAACTCACTTGTAGTGTATAAATGAACTAGATGGACCCATACTTACCAAAACATGGATTAATAGGTTCTACACATGACTATGAGGACAAACATGAGTGAAACGGTCTCAATCCAAGGGAGGAACATCAAATGGACCAAATTTGGGAACCGGAAGAGGTAAGGAGTCCGAAATGTACCTCTGTGCCTCCACATTGTGGAAACTCACTTGTAGTGTATAAATGGAACTAGATGGACCCATACTTACCAAAACATGGATTAATAGGTTCTCCACATGACTATGAGGACAAACATGAGTGAAACGGTCTCAATCCAAGGGAGGAACATCAAATGGACCAAATTTGGGAACCGGAAGAGGTAAGGAGTCCGAAATGTACCTCTGTGCCTCCACATTGTGGAAACTCACTTGTAGTGTATAAATGGAACTAGATGGACCCATACTTACCCAAACATGGATTCATAGGTTTCCACATTACTATGAGGACAAACATGAGTGAAACGGTCTCAATCCAAGGGAGGAACATCAAATGGACCAAATTTGGGAACCGGAAGAGGTAAGGAGTCCGAAATGTACCTCTGTGCCTCCACATTGTGGAAACTCACTTGTAGTGTATAAATGGAACTAGATGGACCCATACTTACCCAAACATGGATTCATAGGTTCTCCACATTACTATGAGGACAAACATGAGTGAAACGGTCTCAATCCAAGGGAGGAACATCAAATGGACCAAATTTGGGAACCGGAAGAGGTAAGGAGTCCGAAATGTACCTCTGTGCCTCCACATTGTAGGAAACTCACTTGTAGTGTATAAATGGAACTAGATGGACCCATACTTACCCAAACATGGATTCATAGGTTCTCCACATTACTATGAGGACAAACATGAGTGAAACGGTCTCAATCCAAGGGAGGAACATCAAATGGACCAAATTTGGGAACCGGAAGAGGTAAGGAGTCCGAAATGTACCTCTGTGCCTCCACATTGTGGAAACTCACTTGTAGTGTATAAATGGAACTAGATGGACCCATACTTACCCAAACATGGATTCATAGGTTCTCCACATTACTATGAGGACAAACATGAGTGAAACGGTCTCAATCCAAGGGAGGAACATCAAATGGACCAAATTTGGGAACCGGAAGAGGTAAGGAGTCCGAAATGTACCTCTGTGCCTCCACATTGTGGAAACTCACTTGTAGTGTATAAATGGAACTAGATGGACCCATACTTACCCAAACATGGATTCATAGGTTCTCCACATTACTATGAGGACAAACATGAGTGAAACGGTCTCAATCCAAGGGAGGAACATCAAATGGACCAAATTTGGGAACCGGAAGAGGTAAGGAGTCCGAAATGTACCTCTGTGCCTCCACATTGTAGGAACTCACTTGTAGTGTATAAATGGAACTAGATGGACCCATACTTACCCAAACATGGATTCATAGGTTCTCCACATTACTATGAGGACAAACATGAGTGAAACGGTCTCAATCCAAGGGAGGAACATCAAATGGACCAAATTTGGGAACCGGAAGAGGTAAGGAGTCCGAAATGTACCTCTGTGCCTCCACATTGTGGAAACTCACTTGTAGTGTATAAATGGAACTAGATGGACCCATACTTACCCAAACATGGATTCATAGGTTCTCCACATTACTATGAGGACAAACATGAGTGAAACGGTCTCAATCCAAGGGAGGAACATCAAATGGACCAAATTTGGGAACCGGAAGAGGTAAGGAGTCCGAAATGTACCTCTGTGCCTCCACATTGTGGAAACTCACTTGTAGTGTATAAATGGAACTAGATGGACCCATACTTACCCAAACATGGATTCATAGGTTCTCCACATTACTATGAGGACAAACATGAGTGAAACGGTCTCAATCCAAGGGAGGAACATCAAATGGACCAAATTTGGGAACCGGAAGAGGTAAGGAGTCCGAAATGTACCTCTGTGCCTCCACATTGTGGAAACTCACTTGTAGTGTATAAATGGAACTAGATGGACCCATACTTACCCAAACATGGATTCATAGGTTCTCCACATTACTATGAGGACAAACATGAGTGAAACGGTCTCAATCCAAGGGAGGAACATCAAATGGACCAAATTTGGGAACCGGAAGAGGTAAGGAGTCCGAAATGTACCTCTGTGCCTCCACATTGTAGGAAACTCACTTGTAGTGTATAAATGGAACTAGATGGACCCATACTTACCCAAACATGGATTCATAGGTTCTCCACATTACTATGAGGACAAACATGAGTGAAACGGTCTCAATCCAAGGGAGGAACATCAAATGGACCAAATTTGGGAACCGGAAGAGGTAAGGAGTCCGAAATGTACCTCTGTGCCTCCACATTGTGGAAACTCACTTGTAGTGTATAAATGGAACTAGATGGACCCATACTTACCCAAACATGGATTCATAGGTTCTCCACATTACTATGAGGACAAACATGAGTGAAACGGTCTCAATCCA
The DNA here is from genome assembly GCA_902728155.2 of Microthlaspi erraticum. Classification (NCBI taxonomy): domain Eukaryota; kingdom Viridiplantae; phylum Streptophyta; class Magnoliopsida; order Brassicales; family Brassicaceae; genus Microthlaspi; species Microthlaspi erraticum. Next base: position 11,681 of record CACVBM020001863.1, on the reverse strand, counting down.
AGGGAGGAACATCAAATGGACCAAATTTGGGAACCGGAAGAGGTAAGGAGTCCGAAATGTACCTCTGTGCCTCCACATTGTAGGAAACTCACTTGTAGTGTATAAATGGAACTAGATGGACCCATACTTACCCAAACATGGATTCATAGGTTCTCCACATTACTATGAGGACAAACATGAGTGAAACGGTCTCAATCCAAGGGAGGAACATCAAATGGACCAAATTTGGGAACCGGAAGAGGTAAGGAGTCCGAAATGTACCTCTGTGCCTCCACATTGTGGAAACTCACTTGTAGTGTATAAATGGAACTAGATGGACCCATACTTACCCAAACATGGATTCATAGGTTCTCCACATTACTATGAGGACAAACATGAGTGAAACGGTCTCAATCCAAGGGAGGAACATCAAATGGACCAAATTTGGGAACCGGAAGAGGTAAGGAGTCCGAAATGTACCTCTGTGCCTCCACATTGTAGGAAACTCACTTGTAGTGTATAAATGGAACTAGATGGACCCATACTTACCCAAACATGGATTCATAGGTTCTCCACATTACTATGAGGACAAACATGAGTGAAACGGTCTCAATCCAAGGGAGGAACATCAAATGGACCAAATTTGGGAACCGGAAGAGGTAAGGAGTCCGAAATGTACCTCTGTGCCTCCACATTGTGGAAACTCACTTGTAGTGTATAAATGGAACTAGATGGACCCATACTTACCCAAACATGGATTCATAGGTTCTCCACATTACTATGAGGACAAACATGAGTGAAACGGTCTCAATCCAAGGGAGGAACATCAAATGGACCAAATTTGGGAACCGGAAGAGGTAAGGAGTCCGAAATGTACCTCTGTGCCTCCACATTGTAGGAAACTCACTTGTAGTGTATAAATGGAACTAGATGGACCCATACTTACCCAAACATGGATTCATAGGTTCTCCACATTACTATGAGGACAAACATGAGTGAAACGGTCTCAATCCAAGGGAGGAACATCAAATGGACCAAATTTGGGAACCGGAAGAGGTAAGGAGTCCGAAATGTACCTCTGTGCCTCCACATTGTGGAAACTCACTTGTAGTGTATAAATGGAACTAGATGGACCCATACTTACCCAAACATGGATTCATAGGTTCTCCACATTACTATGAGGACAAACATGAGTGAAACGGTCTCAATCCAAGGGAGGAACATCAAATGGACCAAATTTGGGAACCGGAAGAGGTAAGGAGTCCGAAATGTACCTCTGTGCCTCCACATTGTAGGAAACTCACTTGTAGTGTATAAATGGAACTAGATGGACCCATACTTACCCAAACATGGATTCATAGGTTCTCCACATTACTATGAGGACAAACATGAGTGAAACGGTCTCAATCCAAGGGAGGAACATCAAATGGACCAAATTTGGGAACCGGAAGAGGTAAGGAGTCCGAAATGTACCTCTGTGCCTCCACATTGTGGAAACTCACTTGTAGTGTATAAATGGAACTAGATGGACCCATACTTACCCAAACATGGATTCATAGGTTCTCCACATTACTATGAGGACAAACATGAGTGAAACGGTCTCAATCCAAGGGAGGAACATCAAATGGACCAAATTTGGGAACCGGAAGAGGTAAGGAGTCCGAAATGTACCTCTGTGCCTCCACATTGTGGAAACTCACTTGTAGTGTATAAATGGAACTAGATGGACCCATACTTACCCAAACATGGATTCATAGGTTCTCCACATTACTATGAGGACAAACATGAGTGAAACGGTCTCAATCCAAGGGAGGAACATCAAATGGACCAAATTTGGGAACCGGAAGAGGTAAGGAGTCCGAAATGTACCTCTGTGCCTCCACATTGTGGAAACTCACTTGTAGTGTATAAATGGAACTAGATGGACCCATACTTACCCAAACATGGATTCATAGGTTCTCCACATTACTATGAGGACAAACATGAGTGAAACGGTCTCAATCCAAGGGAGGAACATCAAATGGACCAAATTTGGGAACCGGAAGAGGTAAGGAGTCCGAAATGTACCTCTGTGCCTCCACATTGTGGAAACTCACTTGTAGTGTATAAATGGAACTAGATGGACCCATACTTACCCAAACATGGATTCATAGGTTCTCCACATTACTATGAGGACAAACATGAGTGAAACGGTCTCAATCCAAGGGAGGAACATCAAATGGACCAAATTTGGGAACCGGAAGAGGTAAGGAGTCCGAAATGTACCTCTGTGCCTCCACATTGTGGAAACTCACTTGTAGTGTATAAATGGAACTAGATGGACCCATACTTACCCAAACATGGATTCATAGGTTCTCCACATTACTATGAGGACAAACATGAGTGAAACGGTCTCAATCCAAGGGAGGAACATCAAATGGACCAAATTTGGGAACCGGAAGAGGTAAGGAGTCCGAAATGTACCTCTGTGCCTCCACATTGTAGGAAACTCACTTGTAGTGTATAAATGGAACTAGATGGACCCATACTTACCCAAACATGGATTCATAGGTTCTCCACATTACTATGAGGACAAACATGAGTGAAACGGTCTCAATCCAAGGGAGGAACATCAAATGGACCAAATTTGGGAACCGGAAGAGGTAAGGAGTCCGAAATGTACCTCTGTGCCTCCACATTGTGGAAACTCACTTGTAGTGTATAAATGGAACTAGATGGACCCATACTTACCCAAACATGGATTCATAGGTTCTCCACATTACTATGAGGACAAACATGAGTGAAACGGTCTCAATCCAAGGGAGGAACATCAAATGGACCAAATTTGGGAACCGGAAGAGGTAAGGAGTCCGAAATGTACCTCTGTGCCTCCACATTGTGGAAACTCACTTGTAGTGTATAAATGGAACTAGATGGACCCATACTTACCCAAACATGGATTCATAGGTTCTCCACATTACTATGAGGACAAACATGAGTGAAACGGTCTCAATCCAAGGGAGGAACATCAAATGGACCAAATTTGGGAACCGGAAGAGGTAAGGAGTCCGAAATGTACCTCTGTGCCTCCACATTGTGGAAACTCACTTGTAGTGTATAAATGGAACTAGATGGACCCATACTTACCCAAACATGGATTCATAGGTTCTCCACATTACTATGAGGACAAACATGAGTGAAACGGTCTCAATCCAAGGGAGGAACATCAAATGGACCAAATTTGGGAACCGGAAGAGGTAAGGAGTCCGAAATGTACCTCTGTGCCTCCACATTGTGGAAACTCACTTGTAGTGTATAAATGGAACTAGATGGACCCATACTTACCCAAACATGGATTCATAGGTTCTCCACATTACTATGAGGACAAACATGAGTGAAACGGTCTCAATCCAAGGGAGGAACATCAAATGGACCAAATTTGGGAACCGGAAGAGGTAAGGAGTCCGAAATGTACCTCTGTGCCTCCACATTGTGGAAACTCACTTGTAGTGTATAAATGGAACTAGATGGACCCATACTTACCCAAACATGGATTCATAGGTTCTCCACATTACTATGAGGACAAACATGAGTGAAACGGTCTCAATCCAAGGGAGGAACATCAAATGGACCAAATTTGGGAACCGGAAGAGGTAAGGAGTCCGAAATGTACCTCTGTGCCTCCACATTGTAGGAAACTCACTTGTAGTGTATAAATGGAACTAGATGGACCCATACTTACCCAAACATGGATTCATAGGTTCTCCACATTACTATGAGGACAAACATGAGTGAAACGGTCTCAATCCAAGGGAGGAACATCAAATGGACCAAATTTGGGAACCGGAAGAGGTAAGGAGTCCGAAATGTACCTCTGTGCCTCCACATTGTGGAAACTCACTTGTAGTGTATAAATGGAACTAGATGGACCCATACTTACCCAAACATGGATTCATAGGTTCTCCACATTACTATGAGGACAAACATGAGTGAAACGGTCTCAATCCAAGGGAGGAACATCAAATGGACCAAATTTGGGAACCGGAAGAGGTAAGGAGTCCGAAATGTACCTCTGTGCCTCCACATTGTAGGAAACTCACTTGTAGTGTATAAATGGAACTAGATGGACCCATACTTACCCAAACATGGATTCATAGGTTCTCCACATTACTATGAGGACAAACATGAGTGAAACGGTCTCAATCCAAGGGAGGAACATCAAATGGACCAAATTTGGGAACCGGAAGAGGTAAGGAGTCCGAAATGTACCTCTGTGCCTCCACATTGTAGGAAACTCACTTGTAGTGTATAAATGGAACTAGATGGACCCATACTTACCCAAACATGGATTAATAGGTTCTCCACATTACTATGAGGACAAACATGAGTGAAACGGTCTCAATCCAAGGGAGGAACATCAAATGGACCAAATTTGGGAACCGGAAGAGGTAAGGAGTCCGAAATGTACCTCTGTGCCTCCACATTGTGGAAACTCACTTGTAGTGTATAAATGAACTAGATGGACCCATACTTACCCAAACATGGATTAATAGGTTCTCACATTACTATGAGGACAAACATGAGTGAAACGGTCTCAATCCAAGGGAGGAACATCAAATGGACCAAATTTGGGAACCGGAAGAGGTAAGGAGTCCGAAATGTACCTCTGTGCCTCCACATTGTGGAAACTCACTTGTAGTGTATAAGATGAACTAGATGGACCCATACTTACCCAAACATGGATTAATAGGTTCTACACATGACTATGAGGACAAACATGAGTGAAACGGTCTCAATCCAAGGGAGGAACATCAAATGGACCAAATTTGGGAACCGGAAGAGGTAAGGAGTCCGAAATGTACCTCTGTGCCTCCACATTGTGGAAACTCACTTGTAGTGTATAAATGAACTAGATGGACCCATACTTACCCAAACATGGATTAATAGGTTCTCACATTACTATGAGGACAAACATGAGTGAAACGGTCTCAATCCAAGGGAGGAACATCAAATGGACCAAATTTGGGAACCGGAAGAGGTAAGGAGTCCGAAATGTACCTCTGTGCCTCCACATTGTGGAAACTCACTTGTAGTGTATAAATGGAACTAGATGGACCCATACTTACCCAAACATGGATTAATAGGTTCTCCACATACTATGAGGACAAACATGAGTGAAACGGTCTCAATCCAAGGGAGGAACATCAAATGGACCAAATTTGGGAACCGGAAGAGGTAAGGAGTCCGAAATGTACCTCTGTGCCTCCACATTGTGGAAACTCACTTGTAGTGTATAAATGAACTAGATGGACCCATACTTACCCAAACATGGATTAATAGGTTCTACACATGACTATGAGGACAAACATGAGTGAAACGGTCTCAATCCAAGGGAGGAACATCAAATGGACCAAATTTGGGAACCGGAAGAGGTAAGGAGTCCGAAATGTACCTCTGTGCCTCCACATTGTGGAAACTCACTTGTAGTGTATAAGATGAACTAGATGGACCCATACTTACCCAAACATGGATTAATAGGTTCTCACATGACTATGAGGACAAACATGAGTGAAACGGTCTCAATCCAAGGGAGGAACATCAAATGGACCAAATTTGGGAACCGGAAGAGGTAAGGAGTCCGAAATGTACCTCTGTGCCTCCACATTGTGGAAACTCACTTGTAGTGTATAAATGAACTAGATGGACCCATACTTACCCAAACATGGATTAATAGGTTCTCACATGATACTATGAGGACAAACATGAGTGAAACGGTCTCAATCCAAGGGAGGAACATCAAATGGACCAAATTTGGGAACCGGAAGAGGTAAGGAGTCCGAAATGTACCTCTGTGCCTCCACATTGTGGAAACTCACTTGTAGTGTATAAGATGAACTAGATGGACCCATACTTACCCAAACATGGATTAATAGGTTCTCACATTACTATGAGGACAAACATGAGTGAAACGGTCTCAATCCAAGGGAGGAACATCAAATGGACCAAATTTGGGAACCGGAAGAGGTAAGGAGTCCGAAATGTACCTCTGTGCCTCCACATTGTGGAAACTCACTTGTAGTGTATAAGATGAACTAGATGGACCCATACTTACCCAAACATGGATTAATAGGTTCTACACATGACTATGAGGACAAACATGAGTGAAACGGTCTCAATCCAAGGGAGGAACATCAAATGGACCAAATTTGGGAACCGGAAGAGGTAAGGAGTCCGAAATGTACCTCTGTGCCTCCACATTGTGGAAACTCACTTGTAGTGTATAAATGGAACTAGATGGACCCATACTTACCCAAACATGGATTAATAGGTTCTCACATGACTATGAGGACAAACATGAGTGAAACGGTCTCAATCCAAGGGAGGAACATCAAATGGACCAAATTTGGGAACCGGAAGAGGTAAGGAGTCCGAAATGTACCTCTGTGCCTCCACATTGTGGAAACTCACTTGTAGTGTATAAATGAACTAGATGGACCCATACTTACCCAAACATGGATTAATAGGTTCTCCACATACTATGAGGACAAACATGAGTGAAACGGTCTCAATCCAAGGGAGGAACATCAAATGGACCAAATTTGGGAACCGGAAGAGGTAAGGAGTCCGAAATGTACCTCTGTGCCTCCACATTGTGGAAACTCACTTGTAGTGTATAAATGGAACTAGATGGACCCATACTTACCCAAACATGGATTAATAGGTTCTCACATGACTATGAGGACAAACATGAGTGAAACGGTCTCAATCCAAGGGAGGAACATCAAATGGACCAAATTTGGGAACCGGAAGAGGTAAGGAGTCCGAAATGTACCTCTGTGCCTCCACATTGTGGAAACTCACTTGTAGTGTATAAATGGAACTAGATGGACCCATACTTACCCAAACATGGATTATAGGTTCTCCACATGACTATGAGGACAAACATGAGTGAAACGGTCTCAATCCAAGGGAGGAACATCAAATGGACCAAATTTGGGAACCGGAAGAGGTAAGGAGTCCGAAATGTACCTCTGTGCCTCCACATTGTGGAAACTCACTTGTAGTGTATAAATGGAACTAGATGGACCCATACTTACCCAAACATGGATTAATAGGTTCTCACATGATACTATGAGGACAAACATGAGTGAAACGGTCTCAATCCAAGGGAGGAACATCAAATGGACCAAATTTGGGAACCGGAAGAGGTAAGGAGTCCGAAATGTACCTCTGTGCCTCCACATTGTGGAAACTCACTTGTAGTGTATAAATGAACTAGATGGACCCATACTTACCCAAACATGGATTAATAGGTTCTCCACATACTATGAGGACAAACATGAGTGAAACGGTCTCAATCCAAGGGAGGAACATCAAATGGACCAAATTTGGGAACCGGAAGAGGTAAGGAGTCCGAAATGTACCTCTGTGCCTCCACATTGTGGAAACTCACTTGTAGTGTATAAGATGAACTAGATGGACCCATACTTACCCAAACATGGATTAATAGGTTCTACACATGACTATGAGGACAAACATGAGTGAAACGGTCTCAATCCAAGGGAGGAACATCAAATGGACCAAATTTGGGAACCGGAAGAGGTAAGGAGTCCGAAATGTACCTCTGTGACTCCACATTGTGGAAACTCACTTGTAGTGTATAAGATGAACTAGATGGACCCATACTTACCCAAACTTACCCAAACATGGATTAATAGGTTCTCCACATGACTATGAGGACAAACATGAGTGAAACGGTCTCAATCCAAGGGAGGAACATCAAATGGACCAAATTTGGGAACCGGAAGAGGTAAGGAGTCCGAAATGTACCTCTGTGACTCCACATTGTGGAAACTCACTTGTAGTGTATAAGATGAACTAGATGGACCCATACTTACCCAAACATGGATTAATAGGTTCTCACATGACTATGAGGACAAACATGAGTGAAACGGTCTCAATCCAAGGGAGGAACATCAAATGGACCAAATTTGGGAACCGGAAGAGGTAAGGAGTCCGAAATGTACCTCTGTGACTCCACATTGTGGAAACTCACTTGTAGTGTATAAGATGAACTAGATGGACCCATACTTACCCAAACATGGATTAATAGGTTCTCCACATGACTATGAGGACAAACATGAGTGAAACGGTCTCAATCCAAGGGAGGAACATCAAATGGACCAAATTTGGGAACCGGAAGAGGTAAGGAGTCCGAAATGTACCTCTGTGACTCCACATTGTGGAAACTCACTTGTAGTGTATAAGATGAACTAGATGGACCCATACTTACCCAAACATGGATTAATAGGTTCTCCACATGACTATGAGGACAAACATGAGTGAAACGGTCTCAATCCAAGGGAGGAACATCAAATGGACCAAATTTGGGAACCGGAAGAGGTAAGGAGTCCGAAATGTACCTCTGTGACTCCACATTGTGGAAACTCACTTGTAGTGTATAAGATGAACTAGATGGACCCATACTTACCCAAACATGGATTAATAGGTTCTACACATGACTATGAGGACAAACATGAGTGAAACGGTCTCAATCCAAGGGAGGAACATCAAATGGACCAAATTTGGGAACCGGAAGAGGTAAGGAGTCCGAAATGTACCTCTGTGACTCCACATTGTGGAAACTCACTTGTAGTGTATAAGATGAACTAGATGGACCCATACTTACCCAAACATGGATTAATAGGTTCTACACATGACTATGAGGACAAACATGAGTGAAACGGTCTCAATCCAAGGGAGGAACATCAAATGGACCAAATTTGGGAACCGGAAGAGGTAAGGAGTCCGAAATGTACCTCTGTGACTCCACATTGTGGAAACTCACTTGTAGTGTATAAGATGAACTAGATGGACCCATACTTACCCAAACATGGATTAATAGGTTCTACACATGACTATGAGGACAAACATGAGTGAAACGGTCTCAATCCAAGGGAGGAACATCAAATGGACCAAATTTGGGAACCGGAAGAGGTAAGGAGTCCGAAATGTACCTCTGTGCCTCCACATTGTGGAAACTCACTTGTAGTGTATAAGATGAACTAGATGGACCCATACTTACCCAAACATGGATTAATAGGTTCTCCACATACTATGAGGACAAACATGAGTGAAACGGTCTCAATCCAAGGGAGGAACATCAAATGGACCAAATTTGGGAACCGGAAGAGGTAAGGAGTCCGAAATGTACCTCTGTGACTCCACATTGTGGAAACTCACTTGTAGTGTATAAGATGAACTAGATGGACCCATACTTACCCAAACATGGATTAATAGGTTCTACACATGACTATGAGGACAAACATGAGTGAAACGGTCTCAATCCAAGGGAGGAACATCAAATGGACCAAATTTGGGAACCGGAAGAGGTAAGGAGTCCGAAATGTACCTCTGTGACTCCACATTGTGGAAACTCACTTGTAGTGTATAAGATGAACTAGATGGACCCATACTTACCCAAACATGGATTAATAGGTTCTACACATGACTATGAGGACAAACATGAGTGAAACGGTCTCAATCCAAGGGAGGAACATCAAATGGACCAAATTTGGGAACCGGAAGAGGTAAGGAGTCCGAAATGTACCTCTGTGACTCCACATTGTGGAAACTCACTTGTAGTGTATAAGATGAACTAGATGGACCCATACTTACCCAAACATGGATTAATAGGTTCTCCACATGACTATGAGGACAAACATGAGTGAAACGGTCTCAATCCAAGGGAGGAACATCAAATGGACCAAATTTGGGAACCGGAAGAGGTAAGGAGTCCGAAATGTACCTCTGTGACTCCACATTGTGGAAACTCACTTGTAGTGTATAAGATGAACTAGATGGACCCATACTTACCCAAACATGGATTAATAGGTTCTCCACATGACTATGAGGACAAACATGAGTGAAACGGTCTCAATCCAAGGGAGGAACATCAAATGGACCAAATTTGGGAACCGGAAGAGGTAAGGAGTCCGAAATGTACCTCTGTGACTCCACATTGTGGAAACTCACTTGTAGTGTATAAGATGAACTAGATGGACCCATACTTACCCAAACATGGATTAATAGGTTCTCCACATGACTATGAGGACAAACATGAGTGAAACGGTCTCAATCCAAGGGAGGAACATCAAATGGACCAAATTTGGGAACCGGAAGAGGTAAGGAGTCCGAAATGTACCTCTGTGACTCCACATTGTGGAAACTCACTTGTAGTGTATAAGATGAACTAGATGGACCCATACTTACCCAAACATGGATTAATAGGTTCTACACATGACTATGAGGACAAACATGAGTGAAACGGTCTCAATCCAAGGGAGGAACATCAAATGGACCAAATTTGGGAACCGGAAGAGGTAAGGAGTCCGAAATGTACCTCTGTGACTCCACATTGTGGAAACTCACTTGTAGTGTATAAGATGAACTAGATGGACCCATACTTACCCAAACATGGATTAATAGGTTCTCCACATGACTATGAGGACAAACATGAGTGAAACGGTCTCAATCCAAGGGAGGAACATCAAATGGACCAAATTTGGGAACCGGAAGAGGTAAGGAGTCCGAAATGTACCTCTGTGCCTCCACATTGTGGAAACTCACTTGTAGTGTATAAGATGAACTAGATGGACCCATACTTACCCAAACATGGATTAATAGGTTCTCCACATGACTATGAGGACAAACATGAGTGAAACGGTCTCAATCCAAGGGAGGAACATCAAATGGACCTAATTTGGGAACCGGAAGAGGTAAGGAGTCCGAAATGTACCTCTGTGACTCCACATTGTGGAAACTCACTTGTAGTGTATAAGATGAACTAGATGGACCCATACTTACCCAAACATGGATTAATAGGTTCTCCACATGACTATGAGGACAAACATGAGTGAAACGGTCTCAATCCAAGGGAGGAACATCAAATGGACCAAATTTGGGAACCGGAAGAGGTAAGGAGTCCGAAATGTACCTCTGTGCCTCCACATTGTGGAAACTCACTTGTAGTGTATAAGATGAACTAGATGGACCCATACTTACCCAAACATGGATTAATAGGTTCTCACATGACTATGAGGACAAACATGAGTGAAACGGTCTCAATCCAAGGGAGGAACATCAAATGGACCAAATTTGGGAACCGGAAGAGGTAAGGAGTCCGAAATGTACCTCTGTGACTCCACATTGTGGAAACTCACTTGTAGTGTATAAGATGAACTAGATGGACCCATACTTACCCAAACATGGATTAATAGGTTCTCCACATGACTATGAGGACAAACATGAGTGAAACGGTCTCAATCCAAGGGAGGAACATCAAATGGACCAAATTTGGGAACCGGAAGAGGTAAGGAGTCCGAAATGTACCTCTGTGACTCCACATTGTGGAAACTCACTTGTAGTGTATAAGATGAACTAGATGGACCCATACTTACCCAAACATGGATTAATAGGTTCTCCACATGACTATGAGGACAAACATGAGTGAAACGGTCTCAATCCAAGGGAGGAACATCAAATGGACCAAATTTGGGAACCGGAAGAGGTAAGGAGTCCGAAATGTACCTCTGTGACTCCACATTGTGGAAACTCACTTGTAGTGTATAAATGAACTAGATGGACCCATACTTACCCAAACATGGATTAATAGGTTCTACACATGACTATGAGGACAAACATGAGTGAAACGGTCTCAATCC
>CACVBM020001862.1:0-405906 GCA_902728155.2 Microthlaspi erraticum | reverse complement strand
ATTCGATTTAAAAATACTAATTTCCCATTTTCTATGAAGAAAAACGGGCATGAGACTCAATCCAATGGGACATTTTATAACATGGATTTTCATTTAATTATTATACATACACATTTGATAATGAACATCGTGTTCAATGAATATACAGTAATCACTTTCTCTCCTCCCACAAGTAGAACGTATTAAGTTATTAACTAGTTTACATGATTACATCCAATCATTTCTATAGAGGTTTTTAATAAGGCATGTTTGTACCTATTCCCTCGAATTTTATTAAAATAAACACCATGATGACGACCTATTAAAAAGCACATCATATTCATGGTCTGCCTTATATTATGTGGGAATAATGGTAAAAAGCTAACAATTAGGTTGGATATACTAACAATTAAATAATCTATGTTGGTAATGCAATTATTCATGTCTCCTAGTAATTGTCACATCGGTGTTTGGATGATTCTTTAACTTAACCCATTTGGTACTTCAATACATAGACTTTGCATTTTTTCTCCAAAGTCAATGAAGTAAGCAATGGTCTTTATTTTGTGATCATTAACTTTTTAAACTTTTACTTAAGCAATGGTCTTGATTTTTGTGATCATTTTATTGTGTTTAAAATGATTTTGTAAGTAGACTAATACATTTTGAACTTGGAGTATTCGGATAAAAGTTGAAACTTGTGGACTTAACTTCACGTTTTCTACTTGATTAAGCTTGAAGTTTGGAAAAATGATAGGATCTCACGATTGCCTTACATTCTAAGGCAACGTTAATTTTTTTCTTCTAAAATTATTTAGAAAAAAATATATAAAAAAGGAAGAAGAAAAGAATGAAACAAGTTTGTTGAATCAGTAGTTGCAGAGACATGGTTAGTTCCGCTGACTCTGTCAAGTCATCTTCTCTCCCGTTTACTTTACGTTCGGATCTCTTTTTCTCGAGAAATAATCCATCGAGAAAAAGAAATATCGAAAACAGAGACACCCATTTTCCCGCAAACTCAATCCTTTTTCCTCATCTAAGCGAAATTTCTCTTCAATTTCCTATGAAGAACAATAGAAGATGAAGACAGTTCGAATGATCTAGCTCTGTTTAAGATCTCATTTTCTCGGGAAAATTTTACAGAAAACCCGAAAAACAGAGACCCCAATTCCGAAAAAATCATTACTTTCCGAGTTGCCTTCACTTTGCCAAGGAAACAAACGTAAAACCCACTCAAAGCTCAAATTTTTTCAAACTCTGTTTTCTAATCGGAAACAATGTCTTTGATCAATAAAGGAGCCGCCTTGGCTCTGTTTCTAGCGTTGACCATGGTGGTCAACGGCGTTTTCGGTGGATTCATCGTGGAGAAGAGCAGCGTCACGATTCTAAACCCTTTGTCAATGCGGTCGAAGCACGACGCAGCCATCGCTAACTTCGGCGTTCCAAACTACGGTGGTTACATGATCGGCTCCGTCGTCTACGCCGGCCAAGGAGCTTTCGGTTGCGACTCTTTCGACAAAACATTTAAACCCAAATTCCCTCGTCCTACCATCTTGATCATCGATCGTGGAGGTAACTGTAGACTTCTTATATCGTTTTTGATCAAAATTGCTCTGCAAATTACAGAATGAGATTTGTCTAAATAGAAAGTTTTGTCAGTTACACAAGAGAGACTTGTCTCAATCTCAATTTAGTTGTTTAAGAACTCAAAATTTCTCTCTTTTAAGGTCTTAGTTTTACATCTTTCATTCTCCTTTTTATCCTAATTTGATATGGTCCAAATTTCTGTTTAAAAATAGAAAGTTTTGTCATTTACGTATGAGACTTGCTTCAATCTTAATCTACTTGTAATAATTAGGGATGGTAAAGATTCGGTTTTGATTTTGATTTTATTTTGCTCTGTTTTTTGTTTTGCATTAGAGTGCTACTTTGCATTAAAGGTATGGAACGGTCAAAAATCCGGCGCAGCAGCAGTTCTAATAGCTGACAACGTAGACGAGCCATTGATAACAATGGACTCACCAGAGGAATCCAAAGAAGCTGATGACTTCATAGAGAAACTCAGCATTCCCTCCGCATTAATCGACCAATCTTTCGCCAACACACTCAAGCAAGCTCTTAAAAAAGGAGAGGAAGTAGTCCTCAAGATAGACTGGAGCGAGTCGTTGCCTCATCCGGACGAGAGAGTGGAGTATGAGCTATGGACCAACACGAACGACGAGTGCGGTGCGAGGTGCGATGAGCAGATGAATTTCGTCAAGAACTTCAAAGGGCACGCGCAGATTCTCGAGAAAGGAGGGTATGCTTTGTTCACGCCTCATTACATTACATGGTTTTGCCCTAAAGATTACGTGTCCAGCAATCAATGTAAGTCTCAGTGTATAAACCAAGGGAGGTACTGTGCTCCTGACCCTGAACAAGACTTTGGAGATGGATACGATGGGAAAGACGTGGTTTTCGAGAATCTGAGACAGTTGTGTGTTCATAGAGTGGCTAAAGAGAGCAACCGGTCTTGGGTTTGGTGGGACTATGTGACTGATTTTCACATCAGGTGTTCTATGAAGGAGAAGAAGTATAGCAAAGAATGTGCAGAGAGTGTTGTGGGATCTCTTGGTAAGAGGCATTCACAATCTTTTTTTTTTCTTTCTTTCTTCATATTAGGGATCTTGAAAATTCTCTTATTTACAGGTTTACCACTTGACAAGATCAAGAAATGTATGGGTGATCCTGGAGCTGATGTGGAGAATGTGGTTTTGAAAGCTGAGCAAGCGCTTCAGGTAGGACAAGGAGACCGCGGAGATGTCACAATCTTGCCAACATTGATCATCAACAATGCTCAATACCGCGGTTTGTGTTACATTCCTTCTCATTGTAACATGTTTGTTTAGATCATTCAATATGTTACCGGAAAGTTATAGATTCTTAAGTTCTTAATCTGCTTCATTTATTCAGGTAAACTCGAGAGAAATGCGGTACTAAAGGCTATATGTTCAGGGTTTAAGGAAAGAACCGAACCCGGGATCTGTCTAAGTGGAGGTTAAACTTGATTTCCATTGCAACCTGATCAAAACTTTTTGGTAGTGGAATACTAAAGAAATCTTCTTACACTTTTGAAAAAAAACAGACATTGAAACAAACGAATGTCTTGAAGCAAATGGAGGATGTTGGCAGGACAATAAATCTAATGTAACAGCTTGCAAGGTACTTGATTAATACCCATCAATATCACAATTTTGTTCTCATAGTTATTGATGGGCTTTTTTTTCACCTAAATTGGATACTATCAGGACACATTTAGAGGAAGAGTTTGTGAATGCCCTGTTGTGAATGGTGTGCAGTATAAAGGAGATGGCTATACTTCATGTGAACGTATGTACTTTAACTTTTATCATTGTTAGAAACTTTACTACACGTTATTTTGTGTTGTGGTTTGAAAAAGAAGTCATTTTTTTTTCTTGAATGGTTTTTAACAGCTTATGGACCTGCGAGATGTTCAATGAATCAAGGAGGCTGCTGGTCTGAAACCAAGAAAGGCTTAACTTTCTCCGCTTGTTCGGTTAAGTATCTTCTTTTATGTAATAATGCCATAAAGTTTAAAACTTTTCATCCAAGTTACTCATTTTTAACAAATTTTCTCCAATTTTTGAATGCAGAACTCGGAGACATCAGGATGTCGTTGCCCTTCAGGCTTTAAAGGAGATGGTCTTAAATGTGAAGGTGAATACTTTTTTCCCCACTAGCTTACATTTCAAATTCTCTTATCTTGTTTTCTTAGACTGATAACTGATTCATCTTTGTTTATATATTTACTAGACGTTGATGAGTGTAAGGAGCAATCAGCTTGTCAATGCGATGGATGCAAGTGTAACAACAAATGGGGAAGCTTTGAATGCAAATGCTCTGGCAATCGTCTCTACATGAAAGAACAAGACACTTGTATTGGTAAACGTCGAAATCAAACAATCAAGATCTAAACTCTATCAGATTCTTATTTTGCTTTTGTTTCTTGTCATCGCAGAGAGAAGCGGATCAAGAATAGGATGGTTCTTCACATTTGTGATCCTAGCTGCAGTTGCTGGTATCTGTGTAGGGGGTTACGTGTTCTACAAGTATCGTCTCAGGGTATGTTTTTTTTTCACACTTTTGCTTCTCTTAACGAATCTTCAAAAATTCATCATTCGTCAGCATGAATCTCTCTAATGATAATTCTGATTTTGTGTGTCAAAATCCAAAAAATGCAGTCTTATATGGATTCAGAAATTATGGCGATTATGTCTCAGTACATGCCATTGGAGAGCCAAAACACAACCGATCCAATGACTGGTGAATCTCAACATCAACAGCTGAGATTAACTTCTGCAGCCTAAATTTAATTTCACTTTTGTTTAATAGAGGATTTGTTGTTGTGTTAACCTCAAGGAAAAAGTCTTTATAAAGAGCTAAAGAATAAATTTTCTTTTGTTTTTACTTTTTATTGTTTATCCTGAAAAAAAAATTATTTTTGGGTCACTTTACTCTTCTTTTTCTTCCACTCTTTTGGTTGTTGTAGATAGAAGAGATACGTATGCTTGAGATTTGATAGGGTATGAAATGAAGATTGTAGTGAAAGTGTGAGCAAAATTGGTTTGGGACTTTGGTTATAAATGAAACAATATGAAGCGTCTCATATCTCATAGCAGAGAATCTTTAACATTATACTAAAACATAATGTATAGGATAACACATAGGTTTGCTTCCAAGTAATGTGTAACACAGTTAAGACATGAACATGAACAAAATAGCTAAAGCCAAGGGTTTGTCGATTGCTTGCTCTTCACTCTTCACAGATGGAGCAGAGTCGCAGAGGTCACGCTTTTGTGGTTTTGGCCTTGGCTTTGACTTGATGTATTTTGCATCGTTAAGATTAAGATCCTCTATGTGGTCCACATAAGCGTTAACTTCACAACGATTCTCCAAACCTAGGATTTCAACACGTTGGAGAGTCTTTCTTTCGGGATTGAAGTAGAAAACGTAAAACCGTTCAGAAGTATACTTCTCCGACAAGACAATTTCACCGGTAGCAGTCATTCCAACGATGGAAACATTGTCTAGGTCAAAAGGCGGATTCTCCGGCAAAGTGTAGACGTATTCCGACCATTCATGTCCCTCTAGAACCCATAAACACAACCTATTCATGTTGTTCCAACTAAGGGCACCTAATTTACCGTTATAATTTATCAATTAAAAAGCGTCCAAAGGAATGACTCTTGCGTCAATATACTCCTTGATTTTTTCAGACCTAACATCAAAGCAAACTATCCAATGAGAATAGTTTAGAAAAGCGTAGTAGTACAAAACCCCATTGATGCATATCCCTTGATCATGCCAACATTGGTAAGGATAATGGGCTAAGGGACATTTGATCTTCCTCCACCTCATCTCTCCACTTTCTAATGTCACAATTACATAATTCCTGCCTTCATCACATATGAGCAATACTTTGAATTGCTTGTCAATCGGATCAAACCCTAAAAAGCTATACGACTTTCCGTAACTTCTTATCGGTTTAGACTTTAGATAGGGTCGCGTATTGTCCAGTTATAGGGTTACAAATAAAAGGCACTGTATCCTCCTCATCCTTATTTGAGATTTGCATTTTAGAGAAACAGATCAAAGAAGAGGTCAGGTGACAAGAGGTTGAACGCATGTCTTCAGGGAACTTCATATGAAATTCTGACTTGGCTACTAGAAGAGGAGACGACTTGTCATGTGGACTATGAGGCTGAAGCGACGAATAAAAGCTCCACTCACCGAGTTGTCGGAGAGCCAATAAGAGACGCGGACGAGACAATGACCTTGTCAAGAATAACTCGGTGAAATATGGACGGTGAAGTCTGGACCTCCACAGCTTCGACAGGCAACGGCATCTGATTCTTCTTTTCTTGTATTCATGATCGACTTTTGTATCTGCTGATGTATATATGAAGTCCGTAAAACGAATAACACCCTCTTAATATAAATACTGTATTAGGTTTAAGATTTAGGGTTTAGAAAGTAGAAAAACAAGAAAATATCATAAATTTAAATCTTCATCACCGCCACAGAAATTCACTAACAAAAATCTTGGCCGTTGATAAATAGTTTTCATAATGGACCCAATTTACAGAGCTCTCAGCCTGTAGTGTAGGACTAGGATCCACGTTTTCTGATCCAATAGGTTGTGAGATTTTTTCGAACATGAACGTTTTTTATAGACCGCCAATGGAAAGCTCGTACCCCAATAGTGAATCCAAACTTTCAAACTCTTCTCTTATAAAAGAAATCACTGCTAAAAAAGTGGTTATTGTTACCATTTTTGTTTTGTCACAATATAAGAATATTCAGTCACAATAAAATAGTTACAAATCCGCTTTAGTCTCAAAAATGTCAAAGAATATTGTGACGATTAACAACGGTAACAATATTGATCTTCCTTGTTTCCAAGTTTTCTGTTATGTTGGTGAGGGAGAGACAATGCATCTAAACGGAGCTATGAGTTTCTTCAATAGGTTTAGTGAAAACAAAACGAATCAAACCTTCCAAATATTTGCTTGGCATTAAGAAAGATTTAAGAGTTTGTTGAGTTTTACTAAAAGTTGTATAACCCGTCCATTTGTTGTTGTTGAAGTAGTCTCAAACCCTTTCTATATCGGTGGAGATTGTTCCAATAGATATTATTTTTAAAGGAAATGAAAATAGCTACGAACCTCTAGTTGAAACCAATCATAAATCATGGTTACATTGCGTCATTTCTGCCAATTCATACCACAGAGACAGATTACTATAACATTCTTATCGCCCCCATGACATTTCCCTAAAATTGGATAAGGTTTTGATAAAGTCAAATGGAACATAATGAGGATATAAGTAAGAGTTTTGGTATGTGATAGCTTGAGGGAGATGAAAACATGAAAGAAAGTATGATAAGCCAATACAACGAAACACCATGAAGATAGAAAAAAAAAAAGCCACATCACAGCTAAACTAACTAGGCTCACTATTTCATCAAGTTTAGATTCTCCGCATGGTCCACAAAAGCATAAATTTTACCAACAGTCTCACCAAAACCTTGGATTTCAACACGTTGGAGAGTGTTCCTTGCGGGATTGAAGTAGAAGACGTAAAACGGTTTAGAAATAGAGTTCATCGACAAAACGATTTCACCTGTAGCAGTCACTCCAGCGATGAAGTAAGAGTGAAGACTAATGAGTTCATTCTCTGGCAAAGTGTAGACATATTTCTACCATACCTCTTTCTCAACATCCTCTAGAACACGCAGATGCAACTCAATGACACCATTGTCAGTATACTCCCAACGAATCCCACCCAATTTACCTTTATAGTTTATCAATTTATGGTTATCTTGATCAAGACAAAAGAAATCTGCCTCGATGAGTTTGAATTTCTCAGACCTAACATCAAAGCAAACTATATTCACATGAAAACTATCCTCATCAGACGTTCCGTAATCATCTTCATCAATCACATGACCAGGCCGCTCAAAAGTTTCATGTATGTAATACAAAACCCCATTGATGCATAACCCTTCACGTAAAGTACTGGATAAGGGAGAATCGATCTTACTCCTCCACGTAAGTTGTCCAGTTTCTAATGTCAGAATTTCCATATTAAACCTTCCACCACAAAATGGAGAAACCTCGGCCAATACTTTGAATTTTTTGCCAATCGGATCAAACCCTAAAAAGCTTGTCAACTGGCTGTGACTCATCACTCTAGGTAAGATTGCATGTTGTCCTGTGATAGGGTTACATACTACAGTCATTGGCCGACGCTCCTTTGAGAACCACATATTAGGGAAACAAATCAAACCAGAGGTATATCTACAAATGTTTTGATACTTGGGTCCACAGAACTTTGTATGAAACTCCGCGGCTACGAAAGACTCATTCCCATGTGGATTCCGAGGCTGATGAGGCGACGAGAAGAAGCTCCATTCACCGGCTCGTTTGATGGCGAATAAGAGACGCGGACGAGCACGTGACCTGGTCAAGAACAACTCTGTGAAATATGGTTGGCTAAGCATGGAACACCATAGCTTCGACATGGAACATAACCTCCCGACTGACTTTGCTGGCAATCTCGAGAATATCTCGAGAATAAGATCAACCAGGATAGAATCTGAAACTTCTTCTTCTCCTCTGTCCATGATGATCGTTGTATTTGCTGGTGATCAGACGGCAAGAGAGTTCATATATGTTGAAACTTTATATGTTAATGACCTAGTAGAGAAGCCTATATGAAGACCTAGCTACCGTTATCTATATATATAAAGTTCATGTTCCTCTCTTCTGATCGCTTCTAAATTCTCCAATTTGCTACATCAGCATATCAATTTATTTATTATATTTTTGGGTTTTTTCTATCTTAATTTTTATAATAAGTATCATTTATTACTATAGTAACTTAATAAGAATATGAACAATCATTTAAAAATAATTATATATAAATCTACAAAAATTATAATTTAGTAATAATAATAGAAAGTTATTATAGAAATAAATATTAACTTTACGAAAAAACAATAAAACTAACACAACCAGCGCGAAGCGCGGATCACCCCCTAGTAACTTATATATATCGTGTCAAGTAAAAAAATATAAATTAAATAAAAAAGCAAACTATCTTGTTCGGATACTTGCCTTGTGGTTGAAGTCTTTTAACACTAGTTCATAGAAAAAAAATGAAAAGTTGAGATAATTATTAAAGTTGAAGAGTTCAATCAGAGGCCAGAGCTAGCTACTACCATTTTCAACATATGGCATTTGATAAAAATGATCTTCAGGACAAAGAATTGTCAAGCTGCCCATCAGATGCTTAAATCCGAAATATTCTTCTTTGACTTCTCTCCGACGTACACTGCAAGAAACTTGTTACCAAAACATCTTTTATTTTCTGAAACCAAGGCTTTATTTTTAGTCTGTTGAGTTTTCTCCTACACAGTTGGCTAATCAAAGTGTTTACCAATGCGCTGTAACATTGTTGTTGACGGAGACTTATCCACAGAGATCCTTGTAGTTAGTTTCACCTTTCACTTCGTGAAAATTATGCTTCAGTTGCAAGTTATATATCAAAAGATTCATTTTTTCTGCTCAATGTTTGCTTTCAAAAGAACAGAGTGATACCAAACTACCTCAGAAATACACATACCTTAAACAACGTTCTCAATGAGAACTCACACACACACACAGACAAAACTACACAAGACTCTCTTTAACTACGTTATAAACTTTGAATCCACTTCATAGTCCACAAACGCATAAACACTACACTCACTCTCAAACGCTTCACTGTACTCTCCAACACCTCTGACCTCAACAGCTTGTAGAGTCTTCCTCTCCGGATCAAAATAGAACACATAAAACGGCTTCCACGTAAACCTATCCGACAAAACAATCTCCCCCGCACCAGTCATCCCAACAACGAAAACATCAGTCACAAAGACCTCATTCTCCGGCAAAGTGTATACAAACTCCGACCACTCACACCTCTCAGCATCCTCAAGAACCCTCACAGTCAACACAACCGCATCATCATCACCATAAGTCAACTCAATCCCACCTAGCTTCCCCTTGTAATTAACCAATCTAGTACTATGCGGCACGCTAAAGCAATCCGCGGAAACAAACTTAAATCCCTCAGACCTAACATCGAAGCAAACAACCTCACAAGACTTGTCATTTTCAGAGCTATTATTCTTCTCACCAAAGTAATACAAAACCCCATCGATGCAAATCCCTTCACTCACAGGCAAATGCTGTAAGCTACATTTGATCTCTCTCCAAACCTTCTTCTCTTCTCCGTCTCCTCCTAACGTCATGACTCTATGATCACCACCTTCAGAGCAATACGGATACGCCATGAACAAGACCTTGAATTGCTTCCCGACCGGATCAAACCCGATAAAGCTGTAAGATTTCCGGTACCTGCTCAGCTCCGGTAAGCTCGCGTGCTCTCCGGTGATGGGGTTGAATATCAGAGGCTCTTGGCAACCGTTCCTCGAGGCGGTGAAATAGATCAAGCGAGAGGTGAGGCCGCGGAAGACTGGCCACATGTGTGTACAGATCTTCATGTGGAAATCGGCGGAAGCTACGAGAGGAGACGACGAAGGTTTCTGGTGAGGATGAAGCTGAAGCTGAGGCGTTGAGAAGATGATAACCTCGTCGGTGGCTCGTTGGAGTGCGAATAGGAGACGTGGACGGATTTGCATCGAGCGGCATTGCTTGGAGACGCAGCGAAACCTGGCGATTGATTTCAGAGGAAGTTTTGGGAAAATGTCGTCGAGGATGAGATCCATCGGTAAGGAGGTTTCGGAATCTTCTTCTCCGATCATGGCTCGTTTTGAATTTTCCTTCATAGCTAAAAATTATTAAGAGAATCCGAGCTCGAGCTTTTGATGTTAGCGTCGTCTCTGCGAAAGGATTCGCTCTGGAAGGTTCTCACAAAACCCTTGGATTCGTAAAACGCAGAACTTAGGCGAGTTTTGTGTGCTTTACATTGAAATGGATCTCATTAAGGCCCGGCCCAGTTTATAAATGGGCCAGGCCTGGTTTCACCCACGCATTTCATTTTGAGCCGAACAAAAATTACAGAATTACTACTACTACTAGCTTAAATCCAGTATTGTAATGTACACTGTTTCTCTCAAGAACCCTAAATCAAAATCAGGAAGGGAACAAAATCAAAAACCCCTAAATCCTCCGACATCGAGAACTTGCGTCTATCTCCTCCTCCGGCGTCGATATGAAGTCTGAGGAAACTGTTACCGGAGGTATGTTCTCGTTCCGGCTATCTCTCTTCACGATTCTGTTTTGGGGATGTTAATGTCTTGCCATTTACTCATTATCTCATTTTTGTTCATAATCGCTCAAGTTGCAGATTCAGAGTAATTATAAACCATTTCTGCCAATCTTAAGTACGATTTTGTTAGGGATAATTAGGTAGAGATTATTGGATTTTGGACTATGACCTCTAGCGACTGTGAGAGAGAAATGTCGAACACTGAAAGTTAGGAGAGACCTTTTAGTCTTATCACCAAATTGGTTTAAGTTGTAAATTAGAAACCTTTTATTCACTTTCTGATTGAATTTTGTTTGTATGTTTAATAAGCAATGACGAATACGGCGGCAGAGGCTCCGTACGACGAAGCTCAGACGTGGGTTTGTTGGGACATAGAGAAATGCCCTGTTCCCAGAGGCTGCAGAGCCGATAAGATCGCCGGGAAAATAAAATCGGCGCTGGTTAAATTGAACTACCTCGGTCCGATTTCCATCTCCGCATATGGAAACATGGATCACATCGCTCCTTCCATCAAGAAAGCTCTCTCTTCCTCCGGAATCGTTCTTAACCACGTCCACCCAGGTTTTAAAATCTCCTCTCTTAAAAATCTTGTATTTAATCAGTAGAAGTAAAAAGACTGTTTCTTTGTGAATTGTGCTGATCAAAGTTTTATTTTTTTTCAGGTGATTTTCGGTTACATGTGTTCCACAAGATCATGTTTTGGCCGTTTAACAATCCAGCTCCGGCGAATATAATGGTCATCTCCCGTGACGAGTCTCTCTATTTCACGTTTCCCGATATGGAAGCGCAGGGATACAACTTTCTTCTGGCGCATCCCACAAACGCTTCCGACTATTTCATCGATTCCGCAAAGACCACGTGGCTATGGAGAAGCTTGTTGGATGAACCAGAGACGACGACCGAGCCATAAGTGATAAGCTCTGGTACATGTTTTGGCTAATATTATCATTATGTTCGTTTTTAGGATGTGAAGTTGGGATTTGGAAAATAGGCATGCACATTTCGACTTGGTTCTGTTTCCTTTCTCTTCTGCTTTTCAGCTTTTGTCTAGTGAGTTAATATTTTGTGTTTGTAAACAGAGCTATGAGTTTGTTCAAAAAGTTTAGCAAAAAACAAAAAGATGCAAACTTTACTATTGTTTGCATCAAGATTTGGGTTTCAACAACATAAACTGTTGAATCGAAATGGTTAAGATTCAATACCATCTTTTAGTTTGAACTTGTACTAGATGTCTGTTAAGAAGAACCTTACGGAAACACAAGCAAAGCTCCTAAATAACGTTTTAAGTGAAAACAAGTACATAAATAAATAGAGAGATTAAGATCACACGAAACCTGTGAATGAGAGAAGTCAGGCTCGCAGCCAAAACTAGCTTATAAGACTCTTATGTTATAATTTCCAACTTGGAATCCACTTCATAGTCTACAAACGCATGAACTCTGCAATCACTCTCAAACGCTTCACTGTACTCTCCAACACCTCTGACTTCAACAGCTTGTAGAGTGTTCCTTTCCGGATTGAAGTAGAACACATAAAACGGTTTAGATGTAAACCTCCCCGACAGAACAATCTCACCCGCACCAGTCATCCCAACAACGAAAACATCGTAGACAAAGACTTCACTCTCCGGAAAAGTGTAGACATATTTCGACCATTCCTGTTTGTCTACATTCTCTAGAACCCACATAGTCAACACAACGGCATCATCATCATCATAAGTCAATTCAACCCCACATAACTTACCCTTATAGTTGATCAATTTAGTACTTTGTGGCACACGAAAGCAATTTGCATCAACAAACTTGAAAACCTCAGACCTAACATAAAAGCAAACTATCCGATAAGCCTCGAGAAAGTAATACAAAACCCCATTGATACATATCCCTTCAGTACCCAAAGGTTTATGGGTTAAGCGACATTTGATCTTCCTCCACGTCATTTTGCCGGTTTTTAGTGTCATAATTCTATGTTTATCCCTATCATCAGAGTATGGATAACCCACGGACAACACCTTGAATTGCTTGTCAATCGAATCAAACCCTAAAAAGCTATCCCAGTTTCTGTACCTATCCAGCTCGGGTAAGCTTGCGTACTCTCCCGTGATAGGGTTACATATCAGAGGCTTCGGGCTGAAATAGAAATAGATCAATCGAGATGCAAGGCCACGAAAATATGAATATGGATGCACGTCTGTAGAGATCCTCGTGTGAAAATCAGCGTATACTACTAGAGACTTCTCATACGGTTTCTGCTGAGGCTGAGGCGATGAGAAGATGAGAAACTCGCCGTTGTCTCGTTTGAGTGAGAATAAGAGACGTGGACGGATAGGCATCGAGCGACATTGCTTGGAGACGCAACGAAACCTCGCCATTGATTTTACAGGCAGTTTTGGGAAAATCTCGTCGAGAATGAGATCCATCGGGATGAAATCGTAATCTTCTACCCTAATCATGATCGTTTGAGTTCTGCTGATCGGGCAGAGAGGTTTATATGAATACAAAATCATGGCAAAGACTTTCATATATATATAGGTTTATTTACAGTTTAGGGTTTGCCGAGAAAATAAGATCGGCGCTGGTTAAATTAAACTACGTCGGTCCAATCTCCATCTCGGCCTATGGCAACATGGATCACATCCGTCCTTCCATGAAGACAGCTCTCTCTTCCACTGGAATCTCCCAACTTTAATTCGCGAGAGTCCACCGGGCAGATACAACTTTCTTCTGGCGCATCCCCAAAATGTTTCAGACGATATGATCGCTTCAGTAAACACCACATGGCTATGGAGAAGCTTACTTGAATAACCAGAAATAACCGAGCCCTAACTTGCCTTTCGATTTAATAGAGTATTAGCTTTTGTTTTGTGAGTTAATTATTTGTGTTTCTAAACAGCTCTATGAGTTTCTCCAAAAAGTTTAATAAACAAAAAGAAGCAAGCTTTACAATTGTTTGCAACTTTGCATCAAGATTTTGGGTCCATCAACAGAACCAAGTCCTCCTTACTCGTCATGAACCAAGTGTTGGCCACATGTTGAAGAAGACAAACAAAACAGAGAGTTCATAGTTTTACTTTTGAGTGTGGTCATCAGATAAGCTTACGTTTATCGATATATGATGTTCTGTAATAAGTCATTCTCTCTTTTGTCATAGCCTGCTTACTTACTCTTTGTTCTGTTCATTTCTTTCCTATAAAAAGAACATTATAACCCAATCATTAACTGCGGAATCGAAATGGTTAAGATTCAATACCATTTTTAATTTCTTATTTCTTGGGGGCAAATGTGAAAAAACCATCTTTTTTGTTTGACCATGTACTAAAAGGTCTGAAAAGACGAAACTTTAAACATCATCATTACGGTAACATAAGCAAAAGCTCCCACATACTACATACGAAACGCGTGAATGAGAGAAGTCACTCACACTCACATCCAAAACTACACAAAGACTCTTCAATTTACGTTATAAACTTGGGATCCACTACATAGTCCACAAACGCATAAACTCTGCAATCACTCTCAAACGCCTCACTGTACTCTCCAACACCTCTGACTTCAACAGCTTGTAGAGTGTTCCTCTCCGGATCAAAGTAGAACACATAGAAAGGTTTCGCCGTAAACCTCCCCGACAGAACAATCTCCCCCGCACCAGTCACCCCAACAACGAAAACATCGTAGACAAAGACCTCATTCTCCGGCAAAGTGTACACAAACTCCGACCACTCACACCTCTCAACATCCTCAAGAACCCACAAACGCAACACAACCGCATCATCATCATCATAG
This sequence comes from Microthlaspi erraticum, assembly GCA_902728155.2. Classification (NCBI taxonomy): domain Eukaryota; kingdom Viridiplantae; phylum Streptophyta; class Magnoliopsida; order Brassicales; family Brassicaceae; genus Microthlaspi; species Microthlaspi erraticum. The sequence goes on along the minus strand of CACVBM020001862.1, from coordinate 391,309 downwards.
CTCAAATGAATCCCACCTAACTTCCCCTTATAGTCCACCAATCTAGTACCGTGCGGCTCACACAAGCACTTCGCATCAACGAACTTGAATTTCTCTGACCTAACATCGAAGCAAACAATCTCAAAAGACTTTTCATCAACTTCAGCAACGTAATACAAAACCCCATTGATACAAATCGCTTCGACTTCGCCCACAGGCTCATGCGTTACGCTGCACTCGATCTTCCTCCACTTCATTAAACCGGTTTTCAATGTCGCGATCCTATGCTCATCTCTATCAGGAGAAGATGGATAACCCATGAACAACACCTTGAACTGCTTCTCAACCGGATCAAACCCGAAAAAGCTAAACCACCTCCTGTACCGTTCCAATTCCGGTAATCTCACAATCTCTCCGGTGATTGGGTTTTGTATCAGCGGCTCTGGGTTGTAAACGTGCTGGCTAGAGAAATGGAACAGACGCGATGCGAATCCACGGTAAGCTAGCCACCGGTCTTTAGAGACCTTCGTGTGGAAATCGGCGGAGACGACTAGAGGCTTCTTCTTCTTCTCAGACGATGGTTTCTGCTGAGGCTGAGGCGATGAGAAGATGAGAAACTCGCTGTTGCCTCGGTGGAGCGCGAACAAGAGACGGGGACGGATTTTCATCGAGCGACATTGCTTGGAGACGCAGCGAAACCTCGCGATTGATTTTACAGGCAGTTTCGGGAGAATCTCGTCGATAATGAGATCCATCGGTAAGGAGGAGGAATCGGAATCGGGTTCTTCTCCTCTACTCATTATCGCTTTCGTCTCCATAACAGCTTCCCGAGAATCGGAGAGCTTCGTCGTCGTCGTCACTGGGTCTCAGTCGACTCAAAATCCCAATTCGATTTGGCTCACAAAATCCTTGTTTCCTAAAACGCAAACCTCACTCGAGTTTTGTGTGCTTTTACATTGAAATGGATCTAAATTAATGTAGCCCATCTTATAAATGGGCCGGGCCTGGTTTCACCCGAAAACAATTACACTAGCTTAAATCCAGAATTTCTCTCAAGAACCCTAAATCAAAAATCCAAAAAACCCCTAAAATCTTCCATGTCGGGAACTTGCAAGTGTATCCACTCCGACTCCGGCGAGAAGTCTCCGGAAACTGTTATCGGAGGTATGTTATCTCTCTTGACGATGTAAATCTTATTTTAAAATTTGATCAAAAACAGATTGTCGCCATTTGTGGTAGAAGATTATTATCTCGATTCTCGGCTTGCTTATGTTTGATTCTGTTAGGAATTAAGTAGAGGTTATCGGATTTCGGACTAAAACCTAACTGCCATTTTTAAATTTTCAATTAATAAGCAGTGAACACTGTAGCGGAGGCTCAGTACGAGGATGCTCAAACGTGGGTTTGTTGGGACATTGAGGACTGTCCTGTTCCCAGAGGTTGCAAACCTGAGAAGATCGCCGAGCAGATAAGATCGGCGCTGGCTAAATTGAACTACGTCGGTCCAATCTCAATCTCTGCTTATGGCAACATGAATCGCATCCCTTCTTCCATGAAGAAAGCTCTCTCTTCCTCCGGAGTCGTTCTCAATCACGTCCCACCCAGTAAGTTAATCTTCTTTCTTTCTGGGTTACTTAACAATATATAATGAGCTTCTCTCTACTGAAACTGTTTCAGGTGAGTTTCGGCAATATATATTCGATGAAATATTGTTCTGGCCATGTCAGAGTCCAGCTCCGGCTAATGTGATGGTCATCACCCGCGACGAATCTCTCTCTTCCATGCTTCGCAAGAAACAGTTGGACGGCCGATACAACGTTCTTCTCGCGCTTCCTCGTAATGCCTCTGAGTATCTCGCGGCTTCTGCAAAGACCACTTGGGTTTGGAGAAGCTTATTATTGGACGAGCCTTAACCTGCCTTTGATTTAATATCTCAAGTTGAGATTTCTGAATATGACCCTATGTTATCTTGTAGAATCTATGTAATCAGATGTTTCCATCGCAACCACATGGTTTGCATTTGTTAAAAGAAGAGCTGAGTTTCCTTAGTTTTTACTTTTTACTATGTTTGGTTACTTCACCGAATGTTTTCTATTTCTACGCTCCTCGGTTGAAAATTTGTGATTTTGGAGCTGAGAAGAAAAAATTGTGTTAATCAATTCTATGTTTTTAGGGTAACTGTGTTTGCTTAAAAAATATTTCTTAAAACAAAAGATGATGTATTGACCAGAGAAACAAAAACAGAAGGAACGACTTCACTGGGGATCGAACCCAGAATCTCTGGTTTCGTAGACCAGCGCCTTATCCATTGGGCCATGAAGTCGTTGGTGTCCTTCATGTCCCAGTAAGTGAAACCATTGTGTTATAATTTAATGACCCGATGTAATGTTTTCTGGGCCATAATTGAAACTTCGGACAATTGTTTGCATGATGTTTTGGGTTCATAAACAGAACTAATCTGTCAACCAAGTGTTTGCCACATGTTGAAGAAGACAAACAAATACTAAACAAAACAGAGAGTTCAAGGTTTAATTTTGAGTGAGGTCATCAATAACCATGAGAGCTGAAGATGAAAGAATCAATTCAAGTACAAGCCTACGTTAATGTATATACATCGAAATGGTTGAAAATTCAACACCATCTTTAGATTTGACCAAGTACATGTACCAAAGAGGTGAAAAAATAATAAGCTTTTAACTTATATAGTTATATCATAACGTAAAAAAAAGGAGGTTTATGAAAACGCAACGTGGTATCAAGCATTACTTTGCTCCCAAGGAACGTGTAACACAACTAGGACACGTACATGAAAACCAGAGAGAAAATATGAAAATCCAACAGAGTGATATAGAGCGCTCACAAGAAATATATTAATCAGAGAAGTCACACTCACAGCCAAAACACTAGCTTAGACTCTCTTTTATTATTTCATAAAACTGAGATCCTCTACATGGTCTATAAAAGCGTGAACTCTGCAACTAGTACCAAACACTTCTTCATAGTTAGCTCCAACACCTTTGATTTCAATAGTTTGGCGAGGCTTCCCTTCGGGATTGCGGTAGTATACACAAAACGGTTTACATGTATAGTTCATCGACCAAACCATTTCACCTGTACCAGTCACTCCAATAAGAGCTTGCTTCTTAGGCTTAGTGTAGACATAATTCAACCATTTTTGTCTCTCGACATCATCTAGAACCCACAGAGACAACTTAATGGCATTACGCCGCCGACGAAGCACACCTAATTTACCCTTATAGTTTATCAAACTAGTAATATCATCCGAAGAACGAAATGATTTATCGTCAATAAACTTGAATTCCTCAGACCTAACATCAAAGCAAGCTATCTTCATACACCATTTAAAATCAAATTCACCCAAGACCTTGGTTGAAGCTAAGTAATACAAAACCCCATTGATGCATATCCCTTCACTTTCAGGCTCATGGGCTAAGGGAGATTTGATCTTCCTCCACCGCATAGGGTTTCCAGTTCCTAATGTCAGAATCTTATGACCATGAGATAGACAAGTGATGAACAATACCTTGTGTTGCTTGTCAGTCGGATCAAACCCTAAAAAGCTACGCGAACTATCGTGCCTTATGAGTTCAGGTAAGATCAAATACTGTCCCGTGATAGGGTTACATATCACACTCTTAGTGTCATTCTCCTTTGGGAACCACATATCAGGGAGATAAATCAAACCAGAGGCATAACCAAATGAATCTTCACGACTACTAGTGATCAGATTGTCTCGAGGGAACTGCTTGTGAAAATCTAGAAGAGAAGAACACTTATCATGTGGATTCTGAGTCTGAGGCGACGAGAAGAAGCTCCAATTGTTGCCTGGTCCTTCGATGGCGAATAAGAGACGTGGACGAGCTCGTGACCTGGTCAAGAACAACTCTGTGAAATCTGGACGGCGAAGCATGGAACCCCATTGCTTCGACACGCAACGAAACCTCCCTACTGACTTTGCAGGCAATCTCGAAGATATCTCGAAAACGAGATCATTAGGGATTGAAACTGAAACTTCTTCTCCACGATTCATGATCCTTGTATTTGCCATGATTGGGCGGCTAGAGAGATATTTTAAGACTTTATATGAAGACCTAGCTACCGGCCGTATCGTCTTGACAAGAAAAAGTTTCCAAGAGAAAACAAATCTCTTAAAAGATATTTTCTTATTTCTTCTAAATTTTTTATTTGCTTTGATTAGCTTTTTTTTTTTGTTGATTTTCATTATTTTTTTTTGTTAGGACCTATCCTACAATTGTTTCCAATTGTTTGCATCAACAGAACTAAGTCCTCCTTAAGTAAACTGTAAACCTAATCTGAAAAACAAAACAGAGAGTTCGTAGTTTTACTTCCGAGTGAGACCATCAGATGATCATCAAAGTGTTTATTGCAAAATCTAGAGAGAACGAAGATGAAACTAAGAGTGTGATATGTAACCCATTATGAATACCTTTATGAATATATGATGTTCTGTAATAAATTATTCTTTGTTTTGTCATAGACTGCTTACTTACTCAATTTTTCCCTATGAAAAGAACATAGTGACAATCATAAACTGCGGAATGGAAATAGTTAAAGATTCAACACCATGTACTAAAGAAGTCTAAAAAGAAGAACCTTTAAATTTATATCATAACGAAAAAAAAGGAGGTTTATGAAAACGCAACGTGGTGTCAAGCATTACTTTTCTCCCAAGTAACGTGTAACACAACTAGGGCACGTAAATGAAAACCAGAAAGAAAATATGAAAACAAAAACAGAGGGATAGAGAACTCACACGAGATTTGTTAATCAAAGAAGTCACACTCACAGCCAAAACACTAGCTTAGACTCTCTTTCATTATGTCATCAAATTGAGATCCTCTACATGGTCTATAAAGGCGTGAACCCTGGAACTAGACCCAAACACTTCATAGTTAGCTCCAACACCTTTGATTTCAACAGTTTGGAGAGTCTTCCTTTCGGGATTGAAGTAGTAAACAAAGAACGGTTTACATGCAGAGACCATCGAAAAAACAATTTCACCTGTACAAGTCACTCCAACGATAGACAAAATATTGTGATATACAAGAACTGCTAGTTTCGCGGGCAAAGTGTGGACATAATGCGACCGTTCCTTTCTCTCGACATCATCTAGAACCCACAGAGACAACTTAATGGCATCATTGTCATCATGCCGCCGACGAAGCAAACCTAATTTACCCCTATAGTTTATCAAACTAATATCCAAAAAATCTAATGATTTATCGTCAATAAACTTGAATTCCTCAGACCTAACATCAAAGCAAGCTATCTTCATACCATATCCTACCTTAGCTAAGTAATACAAAACCCCATTGATGCATATCCCTTCACTTACAGGCTCATGGGTTAAGGGGCATATGATTTTCCTCCACCGCTTAGGTTTTCCAGTTCCTAACGTTAGAATTTTATGACCGGAATCTAGGTTAGTCATGAACAACACCTTGTGTTGCTTGCCAATCGGATCAAACCCTAAAAAGCTATACGAACTAATGTGCCTTGTGAGTTCAGGTAAGATCCAATACTGTCCCGTGATAGGGTTACATATCACACTATTAGTATCACTCTCCTTTGGGAACCACATATCAGGGAGATAGATCAAACCAGAGGCATAACCACATGAATCTTTACGACTACGTCTACTACAAGTGATCCTCAGATTCTCTCGAGGGAACTTCTTGTGAAAATCTACAAGAGAAGAAAACTTCTCATCTGGATTCTGAGGCTGAGGCGAAGAGAAGAAGCTCCAATTATTGTCTTGTCCTTCGATGGCGAATAAGAGGCGTGGACGAGCTCGTGACCTGGTCAAGAACAACTCTGTGAAATCTGGACGGCGAAGCATGGAACCCCATTGCTTCGACACGCAACGAAACCTTGCGATTGACTTTAAAGGCAGTCTCGAGGATATCTCGAAAAGGAGATCATTAGGGATGGAAACTGAAACTTCTTCTCCACGATTCATGATCCTTGTCTTTGTCTATGATCGGACGGAGAAAGAGGATATATATGAGCACAAAATTATGGCAGAGATTCTAAATTATGTAGGGATATATATATATTGGACAATCTCTTAACATATATTTCCTTATTTCTTCTAAATTTACTATTCGCTTAGCTTTTTTTTCCTACTTTGTTTGGACTTAGCCTACCGTTTCCGAATATGAAATTTAATAAGAATAGATTTCTATTTCTTCATCTTCTTCTGCCCTTGCCTTAACATACAGATTCTGCTTCTGCAATTTTAGCTATATTCCTCGTTTCAAAGGTTCCAGCTTCAAATTGGTTCTGTTTCCTTTTCCTCTGCTTTTTTTTATGTGAGTTAATCTTTGTATTTCTTAGAAAGTTACAATTGGAGTTGGTGAGGGAGAGAAAGTGCATCTGAACAGAGCTTATGCGTTTCTTTAAAAAGGTTTAGAGAAGAAAAAAAAAACAAGCAAACGTTTCCAATTTGAGTGTTTCTTGAGTTTTAAGTGGTAAAAGCACAAGTTCTTTGTTGTTGTTGTTGATGTGGCCAATGGAACACCCACAGTTTATCAAAGTGTTTATCTGTCTCAATTATGGGGTGTAACTAATGAGGAATACCATTCTCTAAGATATCATATAATAAATAGGAAAAGAAAGAACATTACAATTTTGGGGGGACTTATACATTCAAATGTTTTACTTCCATTGTTTATTTGCTCTGTAACCGCATAAATTAAACAAAATCCATCGATTCTCGATAGACATATCATTATGCGATGACTTCAGTTACTGATCTAATAACTAGAGCACTTCATGTGGATGTTGGGGAATGTATGCCACAATTCATACATAGATACATTCTTCTTCCACTTGAGTTTGTTAATCTAAGTAAACAGATTTATGGTCATTTATTTATATACTTTGCACTGTACCGTTACTTTGTGAATGTTCCTGAATTTATTAGTAATGAACAATCCCTTATCCAGATCTAGAATTCGATATCATAGTTTTAAATCTATTATTAAATATTTGAAAAATTGTTTAAATTGTTACTACCTAAAAACATAAATAATTTTTCAAGACTTACTAATATATGTTTTGATTTTTATTAATTTTTTTTACGAATCCAAATCAGGATATATATCCAGAGATCTCATGATATTTAATTTATGCAGATATTTGGATTTATTATTTCTGGAATCCCCAAATTCAGACCAGGATAGTAAAGATTTAGAGTGTAATTAAAATTGGTCAGTAGTTATTTAAAGTATAAAAAGTGTTACATTAATAACTAAACATTAACTATTTCTTCGTAATATATGTGAAAATCTCAAAACATCAATCTATGAGAAACAAACGAGTATATTTAACTCCCAATTAAAAGGTTTTGGTACTCCACTGTTTGTAGCCTTGAATTCATTATATGTATGCCTTTATTGATACATTATTAGATTTCATTTACCCAAAGTAAAAAGTAAGTGTCAATGGACTTGCTGATCTAGGTGAAAGGTTAAATTTAAGTGTCGAAAGGTGAATAACAAAATAAGGTTGCTTGAAGAGTGAAGGCAACCCGAAATTTCTAAGTTCAAAAAAGTTTTAACCTTTTCCCATAAATGGCGATTTCTTGAAGGTTAATATTTACTTTGAGTTCTATAACTTGATATATCTACAATTTTTTACCCCCTGTGTTCCATAGATTTTAGGGCTACAGAGAATTTTAATGAACAGACAATAAATGCACACATGTACGTGAACTAGTATAAAGTCGCATTTTGAATATTGTGGTTTCTCCTTTTCTTTTTAAATTCAATTTTATGTTTAATTAGTTTTAGAAACAAATTTTGAAAAGAAAAGTCACCCGAATGAATAAAGGAAAGCAATAAAAATCTCAGGATTATTTTTTTACAATAGATTTTGACTTATATATTTGATTAACACTAGTTAAAACTTAAAAGGGAAATATCAATATTCATATGTGGGCCAGAAATTTATGTCAACTAACAAATACTACACATGTGTGTGTAAATAAACTCATATGCACACTACGTTGCAAATAACACTACACAATGGCTGGATTGAAGTTTTGTACTATATCAATTAATATTTTCTTAAATTAATATGCTGGGTTGATTAAAAAGGATAATTTATTATGGGTACGACTTGTAAGCGTGATTAAAAGTTAAAACCTAGTTGGGAAACGGGAAGAGAGATGATTTGACAAAAACAAGACACTGTTTGGTTTCAGAGACTTCCTTTAGCATCAAAACACAAACAAAAGCGAAGCCTCTTGAGTTACTTCATATAGAGAATATTATTACTCTTTTGCGACTTGTCAGCTTCAGATATTCTCACTCGTATATTATTTTCACGGTAAACAATGCCTTAAATAAGAAACCCTGATTGGACTTTTGAGCTGACTCTACTTCACTCTTTCTGCCTCTTTATTTTCAAGTCATCATATCTCTCTCTAACCCTAATCACATTAACTCCACATCAAGCTCCCATTTATTTATTTATTTTTGTCTAAACCCCATTTCCAGTTTTCCACAGATGATTTTGTCTAAAAATCTGAAGTTTGTAAATTAGATATGGATTTACATGTTTTAGAAGACAGTTTTATCGAATGTCGAATATTTTTTGTTTTTAGTTAGGAAATTATGGATCTTTAGCATTTAGCTAGGTTTGGGTAAGTCAGAAAGAATTTATTATTTATAACTAAACCGATCACTATATCAATGAAGGGTTTTATACAAAAACGAGAATATTTTTTCTTTTTAAACAAAAAGAGAGAACATTATTATTGTCGGGTAACATCAGTTTTTGGTTTAGTCTTAACAACATTTTTGTTGTTGGTATGAACGTTATAGCTAGTCTTAAGTCTTAACGACATCAAATAAGGGTAGGATCTATTTCTAATTCTCATCCTGTTAAATATTTCGCATGTTACATATCGTTCAATTTTCCTTGATCAGTTTTACCATCTTTCAATTGATTTAGCAACTGACTGGTTCCCATTTCTAAGAGATCGGAGAACCAACGATTCAATATATATTAGAATACGTTTATAAAGGGAAGAAAGAAAGTCATCTTATTTGTTTGGATATAGAAAAAAAATCTAAAATAGTTTGCTCTTTAATCTATTCTCTGATTTGATCTCCAATGAGTACAATTTGTCTGGCCTCTATAAAAACAAAACACAAAAAGGAAAAGAGCAGCGTGCATGTAGATTGCGATAATATTTGAGTTGAAAAAGTGAAAAGAAGATGAAGATGTGATCAAGTGTGAAAAGTTATGGAGTAGTCTCTGAATTAATAATGTCTGATGCTGGGCATTGACAAGATAACTCTGAAGCTCTCTCAACTTTAAGAACCATCACTTCCTCTGCCACCATTTTCACGTTTACCCACAGATACAAACAAAAAAATTGTTAGTCAATTACTATCAACAACTGTGGTAATAACAAGGCTTTTGGATAGTTTGGTTTAGTTAATACAGTGTTATTGTGATATACTCCTGGTTCTAATGTGTATCATCATGTATGTCAACTATTAACTTTTAAAAAATTATACTTGCTAATTTATAATTCACCACATATTATCTAGTGAAATTAATTTTCAGATACGAAAATTAGTTATACTTATTGGTGTTGTCACACAATTCTTTTTTAACAACAAAGAAATACGTATTATTCTTCCGAGTAAATTCAATTTACCTTTGCTTTTTTTCTTTTACCATCTTTCATTTACCTTTGTTTATAAATCAATTGGTCTTTTATATATAAGTATATATATACCACTTTTACTCTGTTCAAATCAAGAACATATCAAAAACCCATGCAAGTAGAGAAAGACCAGAGAGAAACACTTTTTCTTCTCTGTTACTTCTTTCCTCAAAAGCTATGCATAACTTTCACAAAAACCTTCCCCAAAAATCCTAAAAATTAAATCTTCCTCTTCCCAACACGAGATCCATTTCAGATAGAGAAAATCTCAAAGTCCTTTTCACCAATTTTGTTTCTATTTCAAAGCCAAAACAACAAAAATGGATACAAATGTCTTCATTAATAACCCATCTTTAACTTTACCTTTCTCTTACACCTTCACCAGTAGCAGCAACAGTAGCACAACCACAAGCACAACCACAGATTCAAGCTCCGGTCAATGGATGGACGGTCGGATTTGGAGCAAGCTACCTCCTCCGCTTCTTGACCGCATCATCGCTTTTCTTCCACCTCCGGCGTTTTTCCGGTCACGTTGCGTCTGCAAGAGATTCTACGCTCTACTCTTCTCCAACGCTTTCCTCGAGACATATCTACAGCTACTTCCTCTCCGACACAACTGCTTCCTCTTCTTCAAACACAAAACCCTAAAGAGCTACGTTTACAAGAGAGGAGGAGGTTCAAACGACGACGATTCCAACAAAGCTGAAGGCTTTTTGTTTGATCCTAATGAGATCCGATGGTACCGTCTCTCTTTTGCTTATATCCCTTCAGGGTTTTATCCTTCAGGATCATCAGGAGGGTTAGTGAGTTGGGTCTCTGAAGAAGCTGGTCTTAAAACCATTCTCTTATGTAACCCTCTTGTTGGATCCGTGAGCCAACTTCCACCGATGTCAAGGCCAAGGCTTTTCCCTTCAATAGGTCTCTCAGTAACATCAACTTCCATTGATGTTACAGTTGCCGGAGACGACCTCATATCTCCTTACGCCGTGAAAAACCTCTCCTCGGAGAGTTTCCATGTCGACACCGGCGGTTTCTTCTCCCTTTGGGCGATGACTTCTTCTTTGCCAAGGCTTTGTAGCTTGGAATCTGGTAAGATGGTTTACGTGCAAGGCAAGTTTTACTGTATGAACTATAGTCCTTTTAGCGTCTTGTCCTATGAGGTCACCGGAAACCGGTGGATCAAGATTCAAGCTCCGATGAGGAGGTTTCTCCGGTCTCCAAGCTTGTTAGAGAGCAGAGGAAAGCTTGTTCTCGTAGCAGCCGTTGAGAAAAGCAAGCTTAACGTTCCCAAAAGCCTCAGGCTTTGGAGTTTGCAGCAAGATAACGCCACATGGGTCGAGATCGAACGGATGCCACAGCCGCTCTACACACAGTTCGCAGCGGAAGAAGGCGGAAAAGGATTCGAGTGTGTCGGAAATCAAGAGTTTGTGATGATTGTGTTGAAAAGGACTTCACTGCAGTTGCTGTTTGATGTGGTGAGAAAAAGTTGGTTGTGGGTCCCACCGTGTACTTACTCCGGTGGCGGCGGCGGCGGTTGTGGCTCAGACGGAGAGGTGCTGCAGGGTTTTGCTTATGACCCGGTACTTACTACGCCGGTGGTTAGTCTTCTTGATCAGTTAACACTTCCATATCCAGGAGCTTGTTAGCTTTTAGACTTCTAGTTAAAGAAACTACATGTCGTTTCCACTTCTGACGTCAAGACTGCTTGTTGTTTTTTCAAACATTTCTGTTGCCTTTATCTTATTTATGATCCTGTCTGCTTTGTAGTAAAGTTTATATTTCTAATGTTCAATGTCTAATCTTTGACAACATCCATATACAGACAGATAACGAATCGTGTACAAAACAAATCCTATAAATCCATCAAAACTCAAAAAAACTTAAATTCTTCAGGAGAATGGTTTATCTTCACTTGAGCAATACCTTGAGAATGAGATGGACTTTACGGTTCATTATTCTCCTTAGCTCTTCATTGGCCTCTATTCCTATCCTCCTGCAAAAAATTAGCATCAAACCAAAAAAACATCAGTCACAAAGATTACTTCAAAGAGTGAATCTTGAACCAGCCTGTGTGATTATCTTGTTTAGCTCTTACCCGATTTTGCAACCGCCTTTGCCAACAAGAATCTTGCGCTGGCTAAGTTTAGGAGTGATGAGATGCTGTTCGATCCTCAGAGACCCGTCTCGCTGCTCTCTCCAGTCCACTAGACGGTGCTCCACGCCATACGGTACTTCCTAAAGGTTTGTTTTCAATTTGTCATCTTGCAATACAGAGGATTATACAAGTAGAGGTTATATATATTATCTTACCTGATGAACATGGTCTAGTAATCTCTCCCTAACAACTTCAAGAGAGATGTTCTTCAAGACTTCTTCACTCATGGTGAATGCATCTTCTTCCCATGGCTTTTTAACTGCCTGGTCCATTAGATATTGAGTAAGATCTTTAACTCCAGATCCCTTAAGTCCTGATATCATGAAGTACCTATAACACAGTTTTTTTCAGTTGCAATTCAAAAGACTTATCTGTTCGTTGATTTTAAACTGAGTCCGGTTATATCTATATACCTGTCATAAGCCGGAAGATTTTGGAACTCCTCAGCAACTTTTAACAGCTGTTTCTTCTTCTCAACCAAATCAACTTTGTTCATACATAGAATCCGTTTTTGTTTCGGATTTGCTTCTTGGCCCATGCATGTGATCAAGCGTACAACTCTTGAATCAGGACTGTATAAAAAATCAAACAGAGAACATAATTCAGAACTCTGAAAATTAAGTTTGAGAGAACTCTATTTCTACTCGCCAATTAAAGCAAAACTATGGTCATAGAGTTTACTTAGGTTTATAGTACTCAAGCTTACGGATAATCTTCATATGAAACATATCAAAACAGAGAAGCTAAGTAATAAGCCCACCACTTGATTATCCTAACCATACTAGTCTCAGTTACAAGATAGCTTTGGTCAAAGGAAATATGCGAAAGCTGATTAAGGACACAAATGACTTACCAAGTGAGATGCCTATGGACATCAAACATAACAATGAGGACATCGAAGAGGTCAACCGAAGTCCAAGCATTTTGCACACGAGTCTTGATGTCTTTGTAACCATATCCACTTTTCTTAAGCATTAGACCCGGAGTATCAAAGAAACACTGCAAGGTTGTTCCAAACATTTCAGTCTACAAATGATTGAAACAATACAATACCAATCTCCATACCTAACCATAACAAGTAGTTTATGGTATACTATATGCAATAGAGAGATATAAGAGAAAAAACTTACGACTTGTGTATCTCCTTTTGTCAATACTCCTAACACTTCATGAGTCGTCGTGTTGGTCTTCCTAGAAGCAGCTGCAACCTTTGTTCCAACCTGCACATAAACTTACAAACCATAAGCAAGATTCTCAACACAAGGCGTTTTAAGGATACAATCATTTCGAAAATCGAAAAAATTAAGCAACTTCAGAGTCAGTGGCAGCACAAAAATCCCAAATTCAACGAATTTGTGCATAAACATATACAAAACAATGTCTCAATTGATCGTTAAAGACAATCAGAAATGTAAAATTGGAGGAGATAATCGAACCATGAAATTAGTGAGGGAAGATTTTCCGGCGTTTGGTGGGCCGATGATTCCGACATTAAGCGACTTCTGATCTTCTTCGTTAACCTCGCCTTCACCGAGCTCTTCATCAGCTGACTCAAGCGCCGCCTCCAACAGAGCCTTCGCGAGGACCCTTGACCTATCAATACTATCCTCATCATCATCATCTTCTTCTTCTTCGGAGCTCTCTTCTTCTGCGATTTCCAATTTCTCCGTCTCTTTCGGAAACAGCTCTTTCTCTACTCTCGCCCTGTACCCTTTGTCCCAAGTGGCTTGCTTTCGCTTTTTCGCTGAATCAACATTGGAATCAGGGATTGAGTATTGACTGCCATCGTAAACAGAGTCGCTGACGGGACGGTCTTCGTTGACGGAGGTGGGTTCGTCTAGATTCGGCTGCGCCGAGTAAAACCGGCGGAGAAAGTCGTGAGGCTGATTGGGTTTAGTCCGAGGTGTCGCCGCCGTTCGTGAGATTGAAATCAGTAGCCGCAGAGATCTAAAAGCTTTCATTTTTTAGCAACAATGGCGAAGTAGCGATCTCGCCACAAAGCATAGATTTTGAAGAAATGTAACAGAGGAGGAGTCAAGGGTTTTAGAGGTTTACACTTGACGAGATTTTGGCCATTTTCGGGGAAAGTGGAAGTGGTGAGAAAGTAATGAAATATTACAGATAGCCCCTTATTGTTTTCAACAAAATCAATTTATACACCTAAGTTTTAATTCGATAACTGAGAGACGTTCTTAATTTTGAGGTTCAAATGACTTAGTAGTTGAGATTTCAACTGTATCCATGGATTTACAGATGCTGCATATGCCTTCAATGGAAGAAATATTACTCGATTTTGTATTCAGCAAACATTTTAGGTGAATCCGTGTATTTTATATAATACTATTAATTCAGAAGAAAAAGAGACCAACATTCTTCCTCCCAAGTTTCAAAAAGACTTCAAAAAAGGACTAAACTTTTGAAAGAAACAAAAAAAAAGCATCACTGAGGTCTCTAAAGCAATGGCAACTAACTCACCTGGCTAAAGAATACAACAGATAATTTAGCAACTTAAAAAGCATATCACAACTTCATCTACTGAAAATCTGAATAAATGTGAGTGAAGAGTAGTTGCAACAGAAGACTCCATCATCATCCATTCATCGCCTTTCCTGAAAGGTTTCTTCAACGCCAGTTTTAGTTTGGTGCAAAATCTAAAATGCCATCCGTCCAGCGAGCATGCTCTCTGAGATCCGTCTGTCTATAGCTGCGTTTATAGAGTTCATCTGCAATAATTTCATAAAGGAGCAAACTCGGTTCTTAGTCAAAAAGTTGGATACTTAAATATGAAAAGGCTACAAAAGAGTTCTCTTTTTTAATATCCCTGATTGTGCAAAGGTACCAAACTTTGCAAAGTTAAGAATATAAAAGGAGCTTCTGACCTGGGTTTGAAACCAAACCTGATTGAGTATCATCTCGTGGAACCAATCACCACAATTTTTTCATATACAATACAAGAAAAAGAGCACAGATATAATGAAGAACGAGCAGATATAAACGACTTTCTTTACTACTTAAACATGCTTTAGCTTCTTGCCTATGTCCTAAGTATCATATTCTAGGGAAAGAAATCATAAACAGAATATATAGAGGTACCTCTTATATCACAGAAACAATAGGATCTGGACTAAAGAGAGCATAAATAACACCTACCGAATGGGTTAGATGTGCAAAGCAAACTTTGTTTAATTTTAAAAAGAGTAAATCAGAACTTACCTGGCTAGTCTCATCATGAACCTTGTATTTCGGTAAGGACATTCTTCTTTCCTCCTGCAAAATACAGACACATCGAGTCAGATTCGAAAACCAGATGATTAGTTAATGAAGATTTTGCTCATAGACACCAATAAGAGGAAACTAACCATAGACATTGCTTCATCATCCCATACAAGATAGACCTCGTTAGGCTGAGAGCTAGGAGCTTTGTTTGCAATCACAGGAGGTGGACCAATCGAAGGACCACTGGTGTTTGGACCAGACGCATACGAATGAGCATTAGTCCCACCCACTGCAACACAACACAGCACAAGATAAATTATATTTTTGACAAGAAAGCGCTGAAATCATATGTATGCACATGATTCTTCAGAGCTTAAGATTGGTACCTGGAAAAGAGTTGTTAGGCGGATATGCACTGGTGGCATCAGCAGGAAGCGGTTGCTGACCTCCACCACCAACGGGAAGAGGAGCAGAAAATGGTGAAGCCTGAGAAGGAGTGCTGCTACTCACAACAGGGAAAAGAGGTTGAGGAGCCGTCATTGCAGGAGATGATGAAGGGATCCCAGGAGGAGCAACCCCACTGGCTACAGGAGATGGTGTTGGCATATTCATCCCCATACCATGAACAGGAAAAAGCGGTGGTGGTCGATGATACCCGAGATGTGGAGGTTGAGGAAGTGCAGGATTTTGCGGATACCATTGTTGTGGACGGGGAGGAGGTGGCATAGGCCATCCAGGACCAGGAGGAGCTTGTGGACGCATAGGAGCACCAGGATAATACCTGTTGACACAGCATTGTTTAACATGGTCCAAATAGAGATAAAATATTTCACTATATTCGAGGAAGAGCATAATGTAATTAGCACATACATTGGTCGCATAGCACCAGGCATTTGCTGAGGAGGATAAACCATTCCGTATGGTCTAGGAACTGCACCACCTATAGGAGCGGAAGGAATTTCAATTTTTGCTACTTTGGCTGGAGACTCTTCCTCTGCAAAATACAGAACATCAGTTCAAGGTATTATGTGCATTAGATGCAATAGTTCCATAGCACTTGATGAAGAGAGAGACAAATTTCTTGCATCACTTCTCATATTCAATGGCTGATAATGTTAAACTAAACAATGAATTTCAGCTCCTTACCTTCTTCTCCGTAGTGAGAAGCTAAGACATCAGCTGGAATTCCTTGCATTCCGTATATTTCAATATCAGTTGAATCTCGTCCTTCTTTAGCATTAGGAACCCTGGTGAGAAACAAATGAAAAAACATCAAAGTTATTAGGAATCAGAAGAAGTGGGAACTAACAAATTGTGCATAAATTAGGAGTAATTTCTCAGACTTCTGCTAGCCTTAGTAATGAATTTGATATACCCTAAACTCATCTTCTTCCTCAGCTCTCCAAATAGCAAAGAAAGAGCCAAAATCAAAATATAAAATTCAATATATCAACCAAAAGAATGCTTCTTTCCAAAAATTTGCACACAGAGAAGTACAATTTAGGGTTTATGACCAGACTTTGTATGAAATTAACCAACACCTAAGAGAGCTAACGCAATAAAGATTCAATTTTTTCTATGTTCCAAGTAGACATGCAAAATCAACCCGATTTATACCACAAAACAAAACTAGATTATGGCATTAATCAACAATCCCACACGAGAGGGCACAATCAAGATCATAGAGGCATTAATCCTAATAACCAAATCAAGCTGACACAGAGATAAACGAGAAGGGAGGGATAGAGAAAAGGCACATACTTTGTAACATTCTCTTTATGAACCTGGAGGACATGAATCACCATGCCGCTAGCTGTAGAGAGCTTCTTGTGGCATACATGGCACTTGAAGTGTTTGGCTTTCTGGTGCTGCACGAGAATCTTCTCGTCGTCGAACTCTCTGTCGCAGTAATAGCACCAAACCTTCTCCGTCGCTCTCTTCTTCTTCTTCCCCATCACTTGAAAAACCTTTCTCCTCTGTGTTTATATCACACGATTGAACCGTATTTGAATCTCAAATCTAATTGAAACCTTCCCTCTCTCGTCTTTGTCTCCTTCCGCTCGCTAGGGTTTCTTATTCGCACAAAGTGTTTTCTCTCGATTTCTTCTGCGATCTCCAGATTCTCTGTCGTTTATATTCTTTATTTTTATCTTCCGTTACTCTCTTTGTATTTATAGAAGAAGGGACCATTCTTGTGTAATATTATCTTTTACCCCTAAACTTTAACTAAATTTATATAACTCCGCATATGAGATAACATATTAAATATATATACATTGTTGTTTGACTATATGAAAAACAGTCAGGATGGCCGAGCGGTCTAAGGCGCCAGACTCAAGTTCTGGTCCTCGTAAGAGGGCGTGGGTTCAAATCCCACTCCTGACAATTTTATTGTTTTTCATTTTCTCACAGTTTTTTTTGTTAACTGATGAAAACCGAAACCAAAACCGATGAAGACAGTTTTTATATGGAGTCTTTATTTTGGTTTCTGTATCACTTGAAATATCCACATACCATGATTTGAAACTCTAATGAAAATATACCAACAATGGTCTCCTAACTTGGTTTTTACATGGTTTTTTTTTCCTGCTTTTATTCATTTTTCTCATTCATCTATGACGACCGAAACTGAAAGAAGATTTATAGATTAAGGTAACCCCAGAATAACCTGATGATTAATATCAACACCCACAATCATGTCAGTTGAAATCTTCTCCGTGTTTTAAAACATGGTAATTTTGGTCGTACAAACAAGTTACACCAAAGCCTAACCCGGCATATTTTCAACATCTAACAAAAGATTAGACTAAACAAAAGATTATATTTTTCGAGATCTAACAAAAGATTTTAGAGTAAACAAACTACACTATCATCTCTTCTTCATCGTGGGCGTCACTTGCTTTGCTCTTTGGAGGAGGTAGTCTTTCTACAACCCAGCTTGGAGAATTATCTAGCCAGAGACCTACACCGGTTTCTCTGTGCTTAAAATCCGGAGCTTTTGGATTTCTCTACATTGGTTTTGAGTTATGAATGATTAAATACGTTGCCGTAAATATATGAAAAAAAAAAAAAAGATTTTGATTAAAGGTAAAGCATTTTTTACCTTGTTCAATCTGTTGTCCCAATACTTATCCATGTTTTCCACCAAGTCTTTCCATGCTTCCTCCTCTCCAACTTCACATGTTTTCACAGAAGCAAGATTGTTGTTATACAAAGAAGAAACAAAGTATTCATCGGTAAGAGATCTATTTCCTTACCCTTTGGTTGTTTTGCGTAATTTGATCCAACCGGAATATCGAAATTCAAGTCTTCAAGATTAGAAGATATCTCATCTGGAGCATCTGAAAGCCAAAGCGCTACACTTCCGTCTTTCTTCTTGAAATCAGGGTGTCTCGGATGTACCTGTAGAGACAGAGAGGCATTAAGCAAAAAAAAGGAACAACTTTGGCATATGTAGCAACTGATAGAACCACTTTGTTACCGATCCGTTCTGTTTCCTTTCGCGGTAATCACGCCATTCTTCCGGTTTAGCAAGAAGATCAGACCAACGATCAGCTCCAAAGTCTCTTCTTTTGTTAAGGCTAGCTAAGAACACACAAAAAGACGAATGTTCTTGGAAACCAGCAAGGGCAAAAAAAAGAAAACAGGACTGAGACGCTTAAGAATGCTTACCGGAATGCTTTAGTACACCTTCCTTGTCATCTGGTTTTGACGAAACTTTTGGTAAGGATTTGGAATCCTTAACGTAGTAGAGATCACGAACCATTATCTGATCCCAAAAGAAGCTTATAAGAAACATGATAGCTCGTCTCTGTTATCCACAAAAGCTTTGTTTTTTTAGATACTTACATGAACATATGACTGATCAGGCTTTGCTCCAGATATTTCACTGACATCTACAAAGATCTGTCCGGTGATGTAAACCCGATCGTTCTTCTTCAAATGACAGTTTGCAGTATGAGCTAAATCTCCCTCGAATATCACCGGAACCCTGATGATCATCAATCAATGACAATAAATATCAATGCACCGTAACAAAGTCGTTGCATTTTCAACTGTAAATCAACCAAATCTATCTATCAAAGTCAAAAAGCATTCGAATTTCAAATTCATAGCTTAAAAAGTTTTGATTTTTAAGTCCAGAGTTCCAAAACAACAACAGAGCCAACATGCAAAAAGGAAACTTTAACCCAAACCCCACAATAGAAACAAAAAATTTCAAAACCTAACCAGAATTTATGAGTCGAATCCGAGTCCCACTCCGATTCGTAATCGGACGGATGTCTGTGAGTAATGACGGTGCCTGCCCAGAAATTTCCGTCGGGCTTAGCGTGGAACTGAATCGGTTGGTTCACGTAGCCAATCAATTCAGCAGAGTTCGCGATTTTCGGTTGGTACGGTATCTCCGTCGGCCTCGGCCACTCCGAAGAGGATTTCGCCGGAATCGCTGACTCCGATTTCTCAGCTCTGCTTCCTCCGTCAGTAAGGCTCGCGGGAAAGGTTGAATGGCATCGCTGAGACAGAACCCATGCTGGTCGAGTCCTTGAGCTAAGCAAAGGTCTTATGGATTTCGATACAGTTCTTGCAAGAAACTGCATTTCGTCAAGATTCGAGTTTTAGGGTTTTTCGGAGCTTTTGGTCAAGGAAGAGTACGGGCTTTTAGCTTCTGAAAATGACGTTTCTCTTTCCCGGCGAAAAATAAAAGTAAAAAATGTCGTTTGTTTTAACGGGGCTAAATTCGAACTCGAAGCTTTTAAGTGGGTCATTTTGTAATTTTAATGTCGTTCCATATTAGAATGTTTTTTACGGGGCTAATTTAGAAGTAATAGTTTTTAAGTGGGTCATTTTGTAATTTGTAACTTTTGTTTAGTTCGCCGTGCGGCGGGAGAGAGCTGCAAATCGGATATTTGGAGGAAAACCTAAAATCGACGAAAGAGGGAATCTTTGGATTAGAAGAAGCTCAGTGTTTGATCTATCGGAGAAGATGAAGAATAACTGGTCTAACTTCCATCAGGTTAATCACCGCTCTCTTTGATCGTCGATCTTGTCCAATTTTTAATTGAATACCCAAATTCGTTATCTTTTGCAGATTGCGAGAAACTCATTCATAGCTACATCCACCATTTACGCTTCCACCGAATTCAATTTCTCAAACACTTCTCTTCCCGATCGAAGAAGCTTCTGCTATGCAGCAGCAGGAGGTAAATGGCTTAATTCTCGCCTTCTGTGTATACAATTGCTGCCCATTTGCATTAGATTCATGAAATTCAATTTATATGCTGAGAAACGATGTTGAAATTGAATTCATTAGATTTCAATTTCGTGAGAAATTTACTGATGAAATTTTTCAGATCGATCAGGATTTGTAGTGTTGAAATCGGAGAAGGAGTTCAACAATGCACTGAGCAAAGCTCAAGGTTAAAAATAAAAACAATCCTGAGTGTGACTTTGCTAAGTATGATCATACACACAGCTGCTTTATCTTCTCTTGTGTGTATTCGTTTTCTTTAGATGGATCTTTGCCGTCAGTTTTCTATTTCACTGCCGCATGGTGTGGACCTTGTAAGTTAGTTAGTTCCCTGAAAGCAAGCTTTTGTTCTTGATTATATTATCATCGTTATTGATTTGTGTATTAGTGGTTTGACTTTAGGTAGGCTTATCGCTCCTGTGATACTGGAGCTAAGTAAGAAATATCCTGATGTAACAACATATAAGGTTGACATTGACGAGGTATGTTTCTTTATATACATATAACATCTATGTTCTACTAGCTTGATGGTTACTGGAGTCTTTTAGGCCTTCATGCAACCTAAGCCACCATTGTTATGACTGTGTTTCTGATTAGAAGCTTCTATCTAAAGGCTTTTGTTGTTGAGCCATTACATGAAATAAGCTCTTTGTATGTATCCCATCTTCTTGTTGTAAGCTCCCTTGACTAAGAATGTATTTGCTTGCATATGTGTAGGGCGGTCTTTCAAATGCCCTTGGGAAGTCAAATGTCTCTGCTGTGGTAAGTGGTAACACTACTCTGTTCCTCACAAAGATTACTCTACTTTCTAGGATCAAGCATGAAACTAGTTGTGAGCTTTAACAGTGTCCGCTTTTTGACATTTTTATCTAATGGATAGATTGTTATGATTGATGGATGCAGCCAACACTGCAATTCTTCAAAGGAGGGGTGAAGAAAGCAGAGATTGTAGGCGTAGATGTCGTGAAGCTGAGGACTGTCATGGATCAACTCTACAAGTGAGAGACTTTGTGACTTTCTTTTACTTGTTTTTGTTGTATTTGTTGGTGTAAAACCCTCTCTGCGTTAGAGAATCCACGAAATGATTTACGGAAAAAGGAAACAAAAACATTGTTTACATAGTTTTTGAGATTCATTTCTCTCAACATTTATTTATTAATGTACATAATTTGTGGTTTTATCAAATAGACTTTTTTTTGTCTAATTTAGTCAGTTACGTTTTACTTAGCCACTAAAGGATAAAATGTATTCAACTATATTTTTATAAAATTAAAATCGGTGCCCTACTAAGTACTAACATCCCAAAAGCAAATGTAGTTCTTTGCTAATACTTTTTAGTATGGTAAAGTTTTGGTTTAATTAAAATTAATACCCTACTAATACCTCAAAGCAAATTTAAATTCGTTTGCTAGTCTGTTTTTGTATGAGCTTAGTACCCGGCCCATTGGACCAAACAGAGCTTGGCTCGTCTTGAGAAGGGCCATATGATCATTCTCGATTAAAAAGAGTACAAGATTTAGTGGGGACGTTCGAATTTGGCTTAAAACGAATCGAGATTAAACCGAAAAGGACACTTCAAAATTTTGAAAAGAGAAACAAAACAAAATACAAAGGGAGTTATATTATTAGTAGGACCAGATTTGACCGGTATAGTACCCTCTGTTTTTACAGTACCATACGGAGCCTAAGTAACTAACAAACAATCATTAATGAATAATGAATGAGAACATATGATACACACAAAACTCCTTCTCTTTGTACCCTAAGTTCCTAGATTGTGAATTTAAAGGGAACCCTTGATAATATTATGAACTGATTAGTATCCCAAAAATCATTGACAACCAAGTTTCCTCTAATCATACTAGATACACAATTCTCTTCTTTTTTTTTGTTGGATAATCATTTCTTGGTTTTTTACTTCATCCTTCGTCGGGTTTTATTGAAAAGAAGAAAGTATCCAGTAATTTTTTCTAATAATGAAACATGGAAATGAATGGGATGAGAGGGAGGTGGGGAATGGTCAAAGGAGAAAGGACAATGATTTGGCCCTATTTTGTTTCTTCAGTACTTTTTTTTTTATCTCAGTCTACTTTTATTTTCCAAATCTCATCTCTGAATTTTTTTCATTTTTTTGCTATTCATGGCAAAAACACAATCCATATTTATGCTTAAACAGAATTTGATAGCTAGAAAAATGAAATGTGTGGTAAAGTTCTATGCAATTCAGTACTAATTATTTGGTTATGAAACTTAAATACTAATCTAGAAAAGTTGAATTGCTTAACTTTTTAGTAGTTCTTATATGAGTTAAACTTACCATGCAAAATCTCTCAATGTTTTGTACTGTCTTGAGCAATGATCTTTTGATTCGCGAAATACAGATGAGTCATATCGTATTTGGTAAAAGAAAAGTTGATAACTTACAATTGCTCAAACCCTTTAACAAAAAAAAAAAGAAACTTACAATTACATATATGTTTTTTCTATATGTAATATAATAATTTTACTAGTGTAATTAAGATTGAAGATACCATCCTATGTGTTGTCATATCAAATAAGATTATGTCATTCCACAGATATATTTGCTAAAATAATTATACACCCTTTTTCTTCTTCTACTAGATTGTGAATTTGTAATATAATTAACTTTATTGCAAAGTTTTTCATGTATACTATGGAAACGGATTGGATCTCCAGCAACGTTGAGATATTTATATCTGATTTACAACTATTCGGAATTGGATTTTGTTAGCATATCTAATTTGAATTAAGCCACAGTGTTTTGATGGAAAAATATATAGAGACAAAATCTTAAACATGTATTCATTAAAATAACATATTTAACTGTATGTTTAGGTCAATTAATTTAAACGGATTACGAGACGAATTTCTTTAAACTAAACTGCAGTTTCTCTGATAATTAAAATCAAGAACACTGTCACCATTTGAACCTTTGAAGTCTATATAATCAAAAAGACAAAACAGGATCGGTAGGAGGTCCTAAGAGGCCAAAAGGACTGACAAGTGTTTTCAATAATGAGAGTGATCTTTTGTAGCAGTGAGTCAGATCCATCTAATGGAGAAAGAAGACTATTCTCTCTCTTCTTCTCTCTCTCTCCTCTCTCATTCTCAATCTCAAAGAAGGTCCCATCTAAGGAAAGGCTAATAGATTGCCAGATTCTGCAGGGAGTAAATTGGCCAGCTATTTTTTCTTTCTATGGCCTCTCTGAACCACCACCTTCATCATTTTCAACCCTCCTTTTTCTACCTTATATTAGTATTTTTTTTTTTTATTACTTCAGTAAAAATGAAGAAAAACTAGTTCATGCATTTAACAAAAAAAAAAAAAACAAGTTCATGCAATGACTTTTGGGAAATCTATCATAACATAGACTTTTATATAGAAAAATTCTAATGGAAATATGAAATTTTCGTCACTATTCAAAAACTTAATCCTAACAGTAACCTATGAATTCAAATAGAGTTTTTGTTTTTCTTACAAAAATTGAAAAAAGTTCGTGTTTTAGTAAACATTTGGTAAGACTGATAAAAAAACAATCCAAGAGAACCTACAATTTGTTAACATCGACCAAAACTTAAGACGTACGTAATTCAGTCAAACAGCCAGATATATACGACGCTTTCAAAAAATTAGGGAGTAACTGTTTTGCAATTCTTTTTATGCAGAATTATGCGATTTTGGTAAATAATGTGACATCCTTAAAAAAAAACGTGTAATCGAATAAAATAGTAATCATATAGCAGCGTAGCATGATATCAGATTAAATTACATATTGTTTGTTTAAAAATTGACACAAACCATTAGTCCCTTAACATTATAAGATGAAGTGTGATATCATGTGAAATAGTACGTTAGGTGTTAAAATTCACGTGAAACCATTGATATCATTATATGAATGAAATTTCACATCAACTTAGTTAAGGTTATTTATTTAACTAAATTTTGAACTTTATAAAATTGATTAAATGAACTAGTAAGGTATTTAAATGCATGCTTAACGCTTTATTTATTGCTTGCAATCAAACCCTTATTTCTGTTTGCATTTGTTTCTCCTAGAAATAAGTTTTGCGTCTTTCTTCAAAGCTTTTTGTATCTCTTTTATTGTGTCTCAAAAACAGGGGTTTTTTATTTATAACTAAGGTGGATGGTCACTGTCATGTGCATAGAGGGGACATCCTAAGAAAACTCAATAAAATACTTTGAATTGCTCATGTTTTTGTATCTGATTTACAGTTTTTTATACAAAATAATTATATGGGTCCATTAGAGAGTGAGGCCTACACATTACAAAGATATCTACATCATGTAGGTTCCATTTACATAAATGATTGAGTAAATGGTCAAAAGCTTCTATGCCCTTAACTCTTTCTCTCTTTCTTTTGCTTGGAACACATACTCCCAATGAAACTCGTTGCTTTAATTATTAATAATCAAAACCCTATTACCCTTATGAAGATTCGATTTACTAAGTGTGCGATTTTTGCGGAAATAATTATTGGTAAACAAGGCCCATTGAAGTCAGGCCCACTCGAATCAAAGCCCACAGTCACAACACATAAACTGCCAAAGTCTAAAGATGCTCCTGCAACAAAGAGAAGAGAGCCGTTAGTCCTTAGTAACAAATATGGTCCCCTAGAGTTAATTAACCCTGGTTAAGTTCACCTTTCCAGCTGTTTCATATACTAAGGAAGAGATTAGGTTAAACCTTTCTAGATTGATCCTTCGTGTACTATAAATAGAGGATCAAGCTAATCATTGTAAGGTATCCAAAATACATTCAATAAAGTCATTTTTCATAAAGTCTTGTCCTCTTCTATATGGTATCAGAGCCATTGAAGCTCTAACAGGCGACAATGGCCGATCCAATCAATCCCTATCCGTTTCCTAGTAATGTTCATGTTCTAAGTTCAGTCACTATCAAACTCACAGATAGCAATTATCTGTTATGGAAGACTCAGTTTGAGTCCCTCTTGTCGAGTCAGAAGATGATCGGGTTCGTGAATGGTGGCTTAGCAGCTCCTCCGGTGACCAGTCCCCTCTACGAGTCGTGGTTCTGCACAGATCAGCTAGTCCGTTCGTGGTTGTTTGGCACTCTGTCTGAAGAGGTTCTTGGTTCGGTCCACACTCTTACAACATCTCGCGAGATCTGGTTGTCTCTCGCTGAGAATTTCAACCAAAGCTCCCTAGCTCGTGAGTTTGGACTCCGTACCAGTCTCCAATGCCTGAAGAAGCAAGACAAAAGCTTTGCGGCTTACTGTCGTGAGTTTAAATCTCTATGTGATGCGTTAAGTGCTATTGGCAAACCTGTAGAGGAATCGATGAAGTTGTTTCAGTTCCTGAATGGTCTCGGAGATGAGTATGATCCAGTGGCAACGGTGGTCCAAAGCTCTCTCAGTAAGTTTCCGAGACCAACGCTCAATGATGTCATCTCGGAAGTCCAGGCGTATGATATGAAGTTCCAAGCTCGTGACCAAACAACAAAAGCAGTAACTCATCAGGCCTTTCAGATCCAGCAGTCAGGTCAAAGCTTTAACAGGGGTCGAGGTCAGTACCGTGGTCAATACAGAGGCAGAGGCAACTACTCCACCAGGGGCAGAGGATTTCCTCAACATCAGAGTGGTCAGAACAACACTGGCGAGCGACCTACGTGTCAGATCTGTGGTAGGATTGGTCATACAGCAATCAAGTGCTATAACAGATTCGACAACAACTATCAGGAGAATCCGGATCAGACAAAGGCGTTTATTTCTCTCCAGGTTGCTGATGGTAAAGAGTGGTATCCAGATTCCGGAGCTACTGCTCACATCACGGCGAGTACTGCCAACCTACAGTCTGCCACCAAGTATGAAGGAAACGATACAGTAATGGTGGCGGATGGCACGTACTTGCCAATCACGCATGTTGGTTCCTCTGGCCTTGCATCACCCAATGGTATGATCCCCTTAAATGATGTCTTAGTATGTCCTGCTATTAAGAAATCATTATTGTCAGTCACTAAGCTATGTGATGACTATCCTTGTGGAGTATATTTTGATCGAACTAAGGTGTGTATAATTGACTTACAAACTCAGAAGGTGGTGACAAGGGGACCTCGGCGTGAAAGTCTTTATGTTCTTGAAGATCCGAGCTTTCAAGTGTTCTTCTCCAATCGTCAGTGTGCAGCCTCAGAAGCGACATGGCATCATCGGTTAGGACACTCGAATTTGAAGATCCTCCAGAACCTGAAAAACAGCAAGGAAATTGAAGTCAATAAGAGCAGAACATCCCTCATCTGTGAGCCTTGCCAGATGGGGAAGAGCCATAGGCTTCCTTTTTTTAGTTCTGAGTCTCGTGTTTTACATCCCCTAGATAGAATTCAATGTGACTTGTGGGGACCGTCACCAGTTGTTTCCTCTCTGGGATTTAAGTATTATGAAGTGTTTGTGGATGATTATTCAAGATATTCGTGGTTTTATCCTATGAAAACAAAGTCGGAGTTTTATTCTGTGTTTATTGCCTTTCAAAAACTGGTGAAAAATCAAATGGGAAGCAAGATAAAAGTATTTCAGAGTGATGGTGGAGGTGAATTCATAAGTAACAAGTTTAAAAGTCACCTGGGTAATTGTGGTATAAAACATCTCTTGTCATGTCCGCATACACCTCAGCAGAATGGCATAGCAGAGAGGAAACACCGCCACTTCGTTGAGCTTGGCTTGTCAATGTTGTTTCACAGTGAAGTGCCTCTGAAATATTGGGTAGAGGCATTTGCTGCGGCTTCCTTCATAGGAAACATGCTCCCATCCTCAGTCACAGACAACATGAGTCCTCATGAATGTCTGCTACAAACAAAACCCGACTACTCTAGTCTTCGTGTCTTTGGAGCAGCGTGTTATCCTCACCTCAGACCCTTGGCGCATAACAAATTTGATCCACGATCGTTGCAATGTGTCTTTATTGGCTACAGCTCTCAGTACAAAGGCTATCGCTGCCTGTACCCACCTACAGGAAGAGTGTACATCTCTCGTCATGTAATCTTTGATGAGGAATGCTTCCCGTTCAAGCATCAATACAAGTCTCTGCAACCAGAATATGACACAGTCCTTCTGAGAGCTTGGCAAACAGCGAAGCGAGATCAAGACATGGTAGCAGAAGACACAAGAGTTATACGCATCCTCACTCCGCCTCAACAAGCAGCGCCAGTCCCTGTACCAAATACACCGGAGATGGGACATGAAAATCAGGGTGAGGAACAAGTACTAGAAGAAATACAAGGCAATAATCACACCATGACAACAAGGGCAAAAGGAGGAATCCACAAACCAAACAAAAGATATGCGCTGGTGATACTAAAGATGATTCCAACCATACCTAAAGACATAGCAGAAGCGATGAATCATCCTGGCTGGAATCTTGCGGTGGGTGACGAGATCAACACAATCTACATGCTCAACACCTTTACATTGGTCCCCTACACAGAAGACATGAATGTGTTAGGATGTAGATGGATTTTCACAATCAAGATGAAACCCGAAGGAGAACTTGATAAGCTCAAAGCACGTCTAGTAGCAAAAGGGTATGACAAGGAGGAAGGAATAGATTACCTGGAGACATATAGTCCAGTGGTAAGGACAGCAACGATCAGGATGATTCTTGATGTAGCTACAACAAAAGGTTGGAAGCTAAAGCAATTAGACGTATCCAACGCATTCCTTCATGGTGAATTGAAGGAGCCAGTCTTTATGACACAACCACCTGGCTTCGAAGATCTCAACAAGCCAAATTACGTCTGCAAGTTAACAAGCTCTGAAACAAGCACCCAGAGCATGGTTTGATACTTTCAGCAATTACCTGATAGATTTTGGGTTCGTGTGCAGCAAGTCTGATCCATCTCTCTTCACCTATCGGAAAGATGGAAAATCTCTTGTTCTCCTACTATATGTCGATGATATGCTGCTCACAGGTAGTGATGAAGCCCTGGTGCAGAAACTGCTTCTAGCTCTGAACAAAAGGTTCTTCATGAAAGACCTCGGACCTCCCAAATACTTCTTGGGAATTGAAATAAAATCGTATGATGGAGGAATGTTCCTGCACCAGTTGTCCTATGCAAAGGATATCCTCCATGCTGCTGCTATGTCTGACTGTAGCCCAATGCCCACACCACTTCCTCAAGACATCGACAATCTCAACTCAGACTTGTTTCCTGAGCCAACATACTTCAAAAGCCTTGCAGGGAAGCTTCAATACTTGACTATCACCAGGCCAGACATTCAATTCGCTGTCAACTTCGTATGTCAAAGAATGCATCAACCAACAGTGTCAGACTTTGGTCTCTTGAAGCGGATACTACGATACCTGAAAGGCACAATCAATTTAGGTCTCCACATCAGAAAACATCAAGATACGAGTCTGACAGCTTATTGCGATAGTGATTATGGTGGTTGCAAAGAAACTAGAAGGTCTACATCAGGGTTCTGTACGATGATGGGTCCTAATCTTCTATCTTGGTCAGCGAAAAGACAACAAACGGTCTCAAAATCATCTAATGAGGCAGAATACAGAACCCTTACCTTGACTGCGCAAGAACTCACATGGTTGTCGGCTCTCCACCGAGATCTGGGAATTGCTCAAACCAAATCAACGCTCCTTCAGTGTGACAATCTGTCAGCAGTATATCTCAGCGCGAACCCAGCTTTCCACAACCGATCCAAACATTTCGACACCGATTGGCACTATATCCGGGAGCAGGTGGCGTTAGGTCTGATCGAGACGAAACACATGCCGGCGACGGAACAACTGGCCGACATCTTCACGAAACCACTAGCTCGGCTACCATTCGTCAAACTCAGAGACAAACTCGGTGTCGGAGAATTCGAGGTCGGAACATTCTCCACGCCGAGTTTGCGGGGGGATATTGGTAAACAAGGCCCATTGAAATCAGGCCCACTCGAATCAAAGCCCACAGTCACAATACAGAAACTGCCAAAGTCTAAAGATGCTCCTGCAACAAAGAGAAGAGAGCCGTTAGTCCTTAGTAACAAATATGATCCCCTAGAGTTAATTAACCCTGGTTAAGTTCACCTTTCCAGCTGTTCCATATACTAAGGAAGAGATTAGGTTAAACATTTCTAGATTGATTCTTCGTGTACTATAAATAGAGGATCAAACTAATCATTGTAAGGTATCCAAAATATATTCAATAAAGTCATTTTTCATAAAGTCTTGTCCTTTTCTATAATAATCTGGTTGAAAGACGACATTCCTCATCTAGAATGAAGAATTCAAACCGAACAAATTTTGCTTGATCGCTATATTTTCAGAATCGATTATTAGTTGTTGCCTCCATATGATATGCTCAAGAAATATATCATATTCTAGAGAATATATACTATAAATCCTACATCACATTTGGTTAAAAAAATGTAATGTGTTTACAATTCTTACTGCAAGCTAAATCGTAAGATGACTTGTAATTTTTAAATTTTATTTCTTCTTTTAGCATATTTATTTCGTTGTAATTGTTTTCTTCTATTTTTACATAGGGCGAAACCTGAAGTCAATGTTAGTTTTTTGGTGTTTGATGTTAATTTATAAGTTATGTTTGTGTCTAATGTTAAATTTGTAGAGTAAATAATATTATATAGATATTTTTTCGACGATAGAGAAAGGGACTTTAGTGGACTGCAAATAAAGGCTATATCAGACACACACACCTTATTGTTTCCCATCTGTCCGACTACCTCGAACCTTTTGTGCCTTGAAGCACAGCCTGTCCAGGTTATACATCCACTATCATATATACATATAAATATATTAATGTATGGAGACATCGTATTTTAGTTTTCACAAAACACGGTGGCTAATTTAAAATGATAGAAATATCTGTGGTTTTAAATACTTTTTAGGAATTAGTCAGAGTATTCTTTAATCTATATATCTTTCAGACTTTCACATATATAGTAGCACCAACATCGTGCTTACGTTACATTTTGAGGCATTATAGCACATATATAACCCTATTATACATTTCAAAGTATATATCTTACTAATAATGTAACAAAGTCATTATAATATTACGAAAATGTTGTATTTTTGGAAAAAGAAACGTCAGGAATCAGGTGGCATGGTTCTTGAGAAAGTCTGAATGGGAACCCATCTCTCCGCCTTATGTCTCTCTTCCGATAATAAAAACCCCTATTTCTTTATATTTTTTCAAAAATAAATAAAAAATTCATATAGAGTTATTAAAACCATCCATTTTAATCAAGTATAAATAAAGAACAAGAATAGTCCTTCCATTTCATAAATATTGACATTTTTGTAGCTCTATGATATGTGTTTTTACAAACTTATTAATTAATAAATAACATATTTGAAAATAAAAAAAAATCAAACAAATATAATAATAACAAATATATTTTAAAAGAGAAGATAAGAATAAATGATTAAAAATCAATTATTGAGAATATTTTTAGATAACAATAAAAATTGTCTATAGTTAATAATAGAGTATTAACAAAATTGTGTTTTCTATATCTGTTCTTTATATTTACATGATATTCCTTTTATTTCGTACTATAAACAGTTTAGAAAAGTGTATTTACAATTATCTGGATATGTTTTGAATACAGATATATATAAGATATATATAGATAATTGTAGTTATATTTTTCTAAACTGTTTATAATATAAAACAGAGTAGTACATACCATCAATGAACACAGCTACTAATGCTATACCAAATAAATATGTGTATATACTTATCGGGCATTGCATTTGCATGTGGAGAGCAAGAACATGGAAGCATTGTCTGCAGAGAAAGACACGTGTCGAAAGCCCGTTTTGCCACCTACTTTATGTACGCCAATGACCATATGCAACAATCTATGCAATAGATTGTTACAAATATGGAAACCTAATACGAAGAAGTGGACCGGCCATGTGCTTTCTATCCTGATCATCACACTGAAAATACCCTTTATTTTTTCTTTCGCAGTTTATCATAAATCTTAAGATTTTATTTAGGCTAATTTGTTATTAGTATAAATGTTCCCTCATTTTCACTAAATCTTACACGCAGTCGTGGAATTATTACTGATATTTTGTCTTATCACTCGTGCCGCCCCTAAGCTAAAGACAGGTTTCGAAAATTTATTATCACTGGTTGTTTTTTTGTACCACTATAGCAACTCAATCAACAATACTTTATCAAGAAAAACTCAATCAAGAATATTCATCGAAACGATAAGAAATTGGCTTCAACAACAACAACAAAAAACGAGAAGGAAATTTGTTTTTTTCCGATCCTGTACAAAAACATTTGATATATATTGTGATCATAAAGTAACCTTCACCAAAAGAAAAAAGAAAAAGAAACAAAATTGATATTTCCGTACTAAATTCCGAATATTTCAATCGGTTCTCCGATGATCAGTTG
Source organism: Microthlaspi erraticum (assembly GCA_902728155.2). NCBI lineage: Eukaryota > Viridiplantae > Streptophyta > Magnoliopsida > Brassicales > Brassicaceae > Microthlaspi > Microthlaspi erraticum. The sequence continues at coordinate 359,552 of CACVBM020001862.1, read as the reverse complement.
CTCCAGCTTCTGAAATAGTTTCACCTGCTGCTGCCAAGCAATTATTTTGTACTGAGTCATGCTTTCTTGTACGAAAGGATTGGTATATTGTTTCTGTAATTTTTTTTTATAAATTATCTACTTCTTTTTGTGCTAAATTTAATAAAATGAAAAAGACAGCACCATGAATAGGTTTGCGGTACGCTTTTTGGCTAGTTATAAAACTTTATTGTCTATAATTAAGATGCACTGATATTCTTATAAATGATATTCTTTCCGTTTTAGAAAATTTGATATTTAAGAAAAAAAAAATATTTCATAAAACTTGATTAATGCAGTTTTTGTTAGTAATAGTTTAACTTTTAGGTGAGAGAAATTAGAGGTAGTAAATGATTGGATCTTTTAAACTATAAGTGTTTTTTTAGAGACAAAAGAGAAATAATAAATATATACAAAAGTGTTTTTTAATATCTGTACTTTTTCTAAGACATTAAATTTTCTGAAACACAGAATAAATTATTAGATCCATATCACAAATCAAAATTAACACTAACTGTTACTTTTATTGTAATATTAAACTTTGGACTTTGGTAATATCTGTGAATTTTATGTTGTCACCGGTTCGGCATATCGTCTTTATAAAAAAAAAGAATTTAATTTCTTTCATGGTTGTCCTTTGAAATGGTTTTATAACCCACAATTGTTTGTTTTTATTCATAAGAAACTGTTAATTAAATGCCCCGACCATGAGGTGGGTTTAATTCCCGATGAAGGGATCCTAAGATACAATTGCAAATAAAACAAACATACAGTTCCTACATTTTAGATGAATAAATTATGATCTAAACCTTTTTTAAGGCCACTATAATTGGATTGTAAAAACTATCACTAGCTAGATAAGAAAACCAATGTTTTAAGAGCAGATGTAAAAAAAAAAAAAAAAAAACCTGTGTTTTAAGACCACACTATAATTAAGTAGTAGTAATTTTTTTCCGTACCCGCTCTCTAAAGACATATATGTATCAGTTTCTACTTACAAGACAAAATATGTTTATATTTTTCATTTACTCCTACGTAATTATATTTTTTTTTGTTTAAGTACTTTACAAATCTATCTATCATAAATCCGAAATCTATATATGTAGATTAATTTAGGTATTTCCATTAATACGCTGTCCGCATAACAAGAAAAAAAAACTATAGACACGAAAAACATGGAAATATACTTCGTTATTTACTTATAGTTTCTTGATTTGATTTCATCAACGTTAAATCGTAGTGGTTCTTCTGCCATTCATACATCCAACTGCTTGATTCAAAGTTGCAAACCATGAAACTGACATAGGCTTAAGTGCTTAACGTACGCGTCGATGGATAGAATACCCAAGGCCAATCCCGTAATTGTTTCACTATTTAATTGTATGACTAATGAAGGTCCATTCCGTTTGTAGTAGTCATGTACTGCTTGTAGTTTCATGTAGTTATGTTATACTACAAACACATGTGATCTTAAGCAAACAAACACATAAACAAAAATATGTCCATTACTTGGTCTTCCTGACATGTGTCCAAAGTTTTAATGACGAAGCAAATGTTGTTTTAACAGAATAAGAAAATACTATACGATTCAAGATAACGAGATATAAAATGATTGCACACCGCAAGACATAACCAAAAGAAAAATCTAGAGAGTAAAAGAAATCAAATCGTAAAGTTTTCAGTTTCATCTTCTTGCCTCAGCAAGATATTTATTTACAGTTTTCTGATCAGCGGAAATACAAATTTAGTGGATGGTTAGAAAGGAACACATATATAGCAAGCAAAAAGAAAATTGAAAAAAACATGGTAAAGTAGAAAAAATGGTGTTGGTGTGATTCATGATGACGCATCTAAGACTTTTCAACTGTCCCCGTGAACCTGTCGTCGTCTCTTCCATCTCCCAATGAAAATTACACAAACTACGCGAGTCCATTTTTGATACTCCAATTTTGAACCACTTGCTACTATATACCAATAATTCACGAACATGCCAATAATTTGTAACAAACAAAAGAAAAGACAATGGTTTTACATTACCACAAAAGAAACTTATCATTATTTACTTTTAACAAAAAAATGAAAATAGATAAACAAACCATAATAGTAAACACATTTTCGGGATAAAAGGTTATTTCGTACTCGTTACAAGATATACCTAATAAAAGAAATACGATACAAATAGATATGTGAAGCTTATTTAAAGTTATACTATAAAATTTTAGCTTATGATTTTATTGTTTCAAACTATGAAAAAGGAGCCCTATGAGGAGCACCTTTTCTTCTGCTACCAAGTGAAAGAACCATCTCAGGCAAGTAGTTGCTCTCTTTCTTCTTTTTCTTCTTCTTTTCTTTCTTATTGCTATTGTTACCTTGCTCCGATTGATCTGAAATTAGCATCATATCCTCGGTATCATCCTCCATTGTCGATATTTCTCCGAGCTGATCATGTCCGTCCATTCTCAAACCCTCGAGTCTTGAAAACGTGAAATCCGATTCATCAATTCTATAGAGAATGCTTGATAGATCATCTCCTTGATATACTAAGTAATCCACCTATATTTCAAAAGTTTATTTTAATCGTTGATATGTGAGATTATTGTGTCATAGACAATAAAATAACATAAATGTGTAATGGTATTGGACAAGATAGTTCATAACCTAGGAAAGTGCCCATTTTGTACTTCCACATATGTTTAATAAAAATTAAACTAATGTAACACATTATGCGAGAGAAAAAAAAATATAACATGATTATTATAGGAAAAAAACACAGCTGTTTTCCAAAGTTTTGTTTTTCATCTTTGGAGTAATGATTTGTATTATTTTTTTAAAGCAACTTTATGTCATACGGTTAAATGTTGAAGCAATCATTATATTCTGTTATTATTTTTAGCTTTACTAGAATATAAAAAATAAACAACTAAATTCACTTTGTCATTCATGGGTCAACTATGTCAACAACTTACAACTTAATTTCCATGTTTTTTTGTTTTCACTGGTAGGGAATATGGAAATTAAGTTGCAAGTTGCTTTCTTAGGGTTCAAACATTAAACGTAAAATAAATTCCAAGAGGAATATGTGCATTAACTGATATTACCTTGCAAGAGAGGGAACAAAAGTGGAATGGTTCTTGGAGGATTCTATCACAAGTGAAGCAAACGTTTGAAGAGACCTTAGCTCTTGATTGTGGTCTTTGGTTTATGAATATCACTTTGGCTCCATTAATTGTATATGGCTGAACAAAAATTCGATCAGAAACAAATTAAGTTTTAAAGCAGAGCTTCAAAAGAGTACACGATTATTAAGTTCAAAATCAAATCTCCAAAATAGTATATGATTCACCTGAACATATGAACAATCTATGAGCTTCTCAAGATCACTCAGCCGAACGACGTCGTGGTATACATATCGTCTCACCTGCAATTCATAAAAGCAAGGGCTTAATTGATACTAGAATATAAAATAATGTGGTAACATTCATAATTGCTTCAGAAAACTTTATCCTTTTCTTCCCTGAAGCACAGGGTAGCTACAAAGATTTTGGTTTGCACCAATAATGTTTTTGGGGAATAGTGGAAATGATTTAATATTATATATATAAAACTGTGGAAAGAAGTAAATGGAAGTTCAGGAAAAGGAATTTGGTCAAAGCTTTTGATGTTCTTTGAAAGCAACAGCTCAAGAGAAGTAGAGCAGAGAAGACAAGAAATTTAAAGGAACCAAGCAAAAAATTGAAAAGAGAAAGAATAAATAAAAGATGAGAAAAAGATACATACTATATATAGAAACAAACCAAATCCAAACAATAGACAATTCGAGTCCAATACTATCAATGAATGATGTGTAGTTGTGTACATACATGAATCTATATATGTTTATACATATTGGATTTTGCATTCAAAACCTCTACAATTCCCAACATGATTAGAGAAATGATCATATGCTTTAGAGTAATTCAATCAATCTGACCTCAAAAGATGGCTTAAAAGAATAATTTTTGGGTGGAGAAGAAAAAGTTTATGATAATGAAAGGTCCAGTTTTTCAAAAAGAAGTTCTCATAGTACAATTTCCAAAAGCTTTACAATTTGCATCTAAATATCTGAAAAGATGTTGGAGAAGAGAATTAAAGAAGAAAGATGTGCATGTGAATCTAAGTAATTGCATAGAGAAACAAATAACAAGGGCTTTTGAAAGTTTATAGGTTTACAATTGAAAATTTGCTAACGTGTGTGATTATATATATGAGGGTGTAAGTACAGATTTCGCTAAAATCCAAAATCTCTCATGAGAGAGAGAATTTTCTTCAAAAAATCGAGTAACAGAAACGATACGTACACACAGTGAATTGCTGTTTGTATATGTGCAAGTACAGATTTAAGAAATCGCAAGAGAAATAAAGAAAAATTCAAAAATCAAAAATATAGGTATTGAAATCGTCACGGAAACAAATCATGGGTCATCGAAAATTCTCCGACGAAAATCACCACGAATCAAATAATTCGAGGACGAAACAACCAAAAATAAAAAGGATCAATTTTTCTGAAATTTCGCATACGGAATTATCATTAACAAGAATATTCGATAAAAAAAAAACAATTCTTGGTGAAATTTAGATGAGTACCTGGAGAAGAGGATGAGAGCGATGTGAAGGGAGACAGTGAGGACAAACACTGAGACAACAGAGCAAGCAAAAGACGTTCTTCTCGCTTTTACGGCGACTCTCGTGGACCCCACAGCTCGCGAAGAAAGTTTCCGCCATTAATCCTTCGAGCCATGCAGGTTTCGTCGCCACCATCATCATCATCTCCTCCTCCTCCTCACCTTCCCTCATCATCTTCGATTCACCTGGCAAGTTCTTAATCAAAATTCGAGACAGAGATGGAAAGTTCCTTAATTTCAGAATTTTCAATGTCAATTTCAAGAAATTAATTTCTGGTGGAATAAGAAGAAGAAAAAAACCCTAAGAGATTGAGATTTTGGTTGTGTGAGAGACTGACTGAGAGGTTTGGTTTTTAATTTGGAGAGTGACTGAAGAAGAGTGTAAATGTTAATTTATATAATGTGTGGATTGTTTTGTATACGTGTATTTATGTATATGTGTGTATTGGTTTTTGTTGTGTAGAAGAGGTTTCAGAATTATTGTCGCTACGTATAGAGAGAGAAACTGTTGGGTGAGAGGGAGAGAGAATGTCTTTTATTGAGAAAACGATATGTTCCCAGAAAGATCAAATCTTTTCTCCATTGGCGAAAGATCAAATTTTGAGAGAGAGAGAGAGAAGAAAAGAGAAGAGGGAGAGATATGTGAGTGTGTGACAAAGTGTCATTTATCAAATGGAGAAGAAAATTTTAATAGGAATTTTCTATTGGGTGAAAAACACAATAACCCAATTAGGAATTCAAAGTTTTTGATTACCTTTTACATGAAACAAAAAGATTGACTGAGATCTTCACGAGGGGGTTGTCTTTTTTTCTGTTCAAACTTTGTCTTAAAGACAATAATCATGATGCATTACCGATGTATATCTCTTGAATTTTTTTTCTTGTTTGTGTGCATTTATTAGGAAATATATAATTGTCGTGAAGGACAACAAGTGTCCCAGAGGATTAGTTTGTTTGGAGGGATCTCTAAGGTTAATTTACCTTTTCCGGATATGTGACTCGTGTTTCCCTTCTTTCAACCTACAAGAAAAAGAAGAAGATTATTTTAGGATTCACATTTACAAATCCTTACATCATTAATTTATAATATTGACCATCATTAACAGCACAATTACTCAATCTATCACTCCATTGATAAATTTAATCATAACTATGTTGTGAATGATTGTCACGGTAGTATCATAAATGGAGTGATACAGTAGTTTAATTCTAATCATCTTATATAACAAATAAATAAATCAATTCGTACATGAGTTAATCCAAAGACATACTAACATTACAATGGGTGTGATTAATCATTTTTATAATTGTGGTAAAGGGTATTATGACTAATATGGCTAGCAATCACAAAGCAGTAAAAATAAGTTCTTCCAAAAACGACATAGTCAAATCTATGTATGTACAATTTGTTTTTCATTTAATTTTCTAACAATTACGTTATCTGGCTGGGAAAAAAAAAACAACTACACGTAATCTGTATGTCATTGTTCGAATCTAATCCAGTAACATATAACTAGAGATTACGTGGTTTATCTAATGGACCTAATCTGGTTCTGATTATGAAAAGTTTATATAGAACAATCAGTAAAAACATGTTGAATTATCCACCTAATGTCTTTATTTAGCATAGATTCTTTCCTAAGGGATTTGACAACGAGTGATAGATGGTTTAAGAAGACAAATTCGACCGTCAAATATGTAAGGCGTAAAACATTGATTTTTTTTTTATAAGTTTCTATTTTTTTATAGATTTTTTTTATATGCACTTAAAATTTCGATATTTTTTTATTCCAATTATACAAAATTTCTGTTGTATGAACTTTAAATTCTGTACACGAATATCGAACAAGAAAAACAATTGAGACAAATATAATCTTTTACATACGATCGCATAATTTATGAAAATTATTTTTGAGACTTTTATAACTCGATATTTATCTATTTCAAAGTTATAGAAAACTATGAGAACTCTACCAACAGAATAGTTGTTTTTGTCTGGCATGAAAATATCAGTCGCATGAACGAATGCATATATGATACACTGATTTGGACATGAAAATATTTGTTGGACTTGGGCAATAGTACAAGAACAAAATTATTGTAATTTTTTTCTCTAGATTAATGCACAAAATTTTATTATAAGAGAAGAAGAGAATACAAGAGAGTATGGATGGCACTTGGCAGAGACGTTGGCCTTGGCAAGAGTGCTGCTCCTTTTTAAAAGCTTTTTAAGTACTCTTCTCCTTACCTCGATTTCTTCTTAATGCTTTCTCATTTTTGTTTGTTTTTTGTTTCCTTCCCTCTCTTTCTATTTCTTTCAATCTGGATTCTTGAATATAATTAACACTTTTTTGCTCTATGAAAATGTTAATCCGAAATTCCTAGAATCATAATTATTCAACTATATGTGTTTTACAAAGTTTAATCATGTGTGTAGATTCCGCCTATATATAGCTTTGCATACAATCAACTCCTGGAAATTTGCAGTCTTGTTTTTTTTTTTATTCGTTTGGTTTTGGCTTGCATATGATTATTAGTGGGAATATCTGAGTTACTTTGTCCAGTTGCCACATTATTATCACTTTCACTACACACATTTTTCTATTAAAATAAATAAATATTATTATTCTTATAACAAATGGATATTCTAGATTAAACCTTTTGCTGATCTATGAAATTGTACAATTTAAACTGTTTATAATTTTAAACCATATATAAAATCGAAACAAAAGAAATCTAAACTCTGACGTAATTTATATATCAAAACTTCAATCATTTGACCACTACAAAATTTGTTAATATATTATTGCAGAGCATATACATTCTTTTATAATGTATCGAATGAAGCGAAGTGCAGTTGTCGCTGTGTATGGCTGGGAGGTTCATCCCCTTTCGGTTTTAAACAATTAGTTTAGTAACAATGTACTAAAATTATCTTCCCGTTAATTATATAATCTTACCAGAATGCCGCATCTAATTGCAGGTTTATGAACTTTTGTTAATTTTTAAATAACCGAGAGAAGTACAAATTGTCTTTTCGCCAAAAAAAATATATTTACATAGTTGTGACTTGTGAACCATAACAACTAAACAGTAAATAACGACACCGCAAGTTCGATTAATTCTTAGATGGATTGTTTATATCTGGTATGATGATGAGGCTATGTTATTTTTTCTGGTATATGATCTGAAACTTTAGGTTATTGAATACGTAAGATTTCAAGACGATTTTCGATGGGAATGCTTTCTAGAGATGTTTCTAAATCTTCGAGGGAACACAACTCGATATAAATTTATACCAAAAATGTGAGCCCAGGTTTTTGGTTTTCAGAAAACGTCCGACACATTTGTTTTGTATCTTGCGATAAGTATCTGTCTGTTCTTAAGCACAAGCATCGGCCATATAAGCATTGTTGGCCCAATAACATAGAACCCCATTTGTTATCTCCTTGAAGCCCATTTACTAAATCGTTGCATCTAATCCGTTTCAAACAGAAACAAAAACCATATACAAATGTTTGCAAAAAGAAGAGAAAATAATTTCAGTTATGCATTAAGAAACTACTTTTTGTATTTCATTGTAGTATTACCTAAAACAAACCACAATATTATTGTATTCTAGATAGGGCCATATCACAATGTTTAAGGTTATCATGAACAACTGCAAATCATAGAACTGCGATCACAATGATTAATATGCATATAGTATATATATACATATAATGTTCTCCCGTTCTACTGCTTGCTCCACTGCGAATCACCGATGTTTGAATGGTTGATGACTAATCAAATCGTTTTCTCTACACACTTTCTATCTATACCAGTTGATTGTGCTCATAATCAACGATACAAAGAACCTCTATACGAGGGACTCCAGTAGTCAGTTGCACTGTTATCGCGGTATGCAATTGGGGTGAAAGAAATAGGAACCAAGCAAAGTCCTCTACTCTTTAGATCTAAATGTTTTGGTCCTCTTTTGTTTTGATCATCTCTGTCCCATCCTCCCCATGGTTCCTAAAACCATACATATCAAATAAAAATTAAAAAATAGATTTCCGGTTATGAAACTCTTTTAACAAAAGTATTATTAGAAATATTGTTTTTAAAACCCACCCACACATTTTTCTCCTTAAGACGTTACCTTATTAATTGATGAGTTCTTCATATAAGGAGTGCTCAGCAGCTGCATGATCGTAAAAATTACACAACAAAATAATAAGTAAGATATAATCAAACAAGGGCTTGCATTTTTATGCAACAATCATTATTTTTTCGTAATTTTTGTCGTGTGTTTAAAGCATTTTACCTTTACTTGCTCTTGATAAAAATTTATATAAGTGATGGCTTCTTGAAGCACAGAAGCGGTATCCGTCTGAAATGTTATCAAATTAAACGTTTTAAAATTTCTTCCATGTATTATAAAAGGCGGAAAGTTAAAGAGATGACCGATATGTATATAAGAAAATAGAAACTAAATAGAAAAAAAGATGAATACGGTCCCTTTTTGTAGTACCTTTCCAAATGGAGACACAATTTGCTGTAGAGTCGTGATCTTGTCTCGAAGCTTGGCTTTCGGTAATTCCTGCCATTCCAAAAAAAATAATGTAAAAACAGTGTCTTAGTTTTTTTTTTTTTTAACCAGTATAGTTTCCTTCAAGCAATTTTACATTAACCCCGAACCTAAATTCATCATATAAAATGTATAGCGACCAATTATATGTTAACCGTAGAAAATCAATGGTCTACATTTCTGCATGCAGCAATATTCGAAAAGATTATTACTTTTTGTTATCTAGATTATATTTGAAGTCCCATCAAACAGTTTTTTTTTAAGACTTTTATCACCATTGTTACTTATCTAAACAATTCAATTATCAGAGTCAGTGTTAGTCAACTTATATTTTTACTCTTTAAGATTCACTAATTTTTTTTAGTTATACGAAACACGAATTATTATTTAGCATACATATTTAGATACTTAAATTCTATAGAGATTACCTTCTCCGGCGAAAGCGTAGAGCCGCCGCTGCACTTGGCCTTCTTGGAGACCTCATCAGAAATTTCGTCGGTTCTTTTCTTCTTTCCGGCGTTTGTAGTTCCCAACCTCACCGTTGCCTGCAAAAATAGCTTCCAAGCTCGTGGTTACCGTCGTACATAGACTCTTGTTGATTCCAAAAACTTGTTTTCGTGGTATTCTTAAAAAAGAGACTTGTTTTTGTGGTATTTTAGAATATTTTTAAATATAATAGTTAGATTATGCCACCAAATTACCGAAAACCAATTTTCATATCCGTATATAGTAACATCCGCCACCAAGATTGAAGATGCAACGGAGATATCAACGTTAAAACGTTACTCGCATTAGTAAACCAAATTAAGCTATTGTATGATATGATTTTTTGATAAAACAAATTAATTTACGAACAAAATCACATATTTGGTGATATAAATTTATAAATAGATTTGATAGCGTATTCGTTGTACGTACCAGTGATGCAGCTTGATGCTCTTTCTTGTTGAACTCTGATAGGTTTAAGGCCTTAAAGCATGGCTTAAACGAAGGATTAATATCCGTTAATGGCCTACTTAACCTTATATCAAGAAAGCTTCTAGAACTGTCTATAGCATCATGGAACAACGAACCACCACCACTCAAGCCATTATTGTAACAAAGATCTTCCTCATTTTTCACTTCCAACGCTTGTCTAAACATGGAAACGTCGTCGTTTGCTTGATCAAAGTGATGATGAAGGTTATGGTTGATGTCGGGATTATTAGGTGGCGCAAGCGACCAGTGTTTGCCTACTAGATCCGTTAACTTTGTTGACAGCCTTTGTTCACTACTTTGATCATACCGAACTTGGTCTGTGTCGTAGATCCAACCGTTACCGTTATCGCAGGCTGGCTCAAAAGGTAATTCGGATGTTGTAGATGAATTTCTTGAAGTTGTTATTTGATGATGGTGATGATTATGATTCATCATTTGATCTCCTAAGCTTCTTCCAGGCCTGTTCATTTAAAGTTAATATATAGAAAAGCTTCATGTAAATATGGGTTCAGTTTGTATTTAAGAAAATGTGTAGTTTGTCTGATAGATTATTGTTTCTCCTTTCAGAATAAGAAACATTACATTTTAATGTTTTCACTAAAAATTCTTCTGAGAAATTGTAAACACACACATGAAATGATCATTCTTTAATATTTTTTTATGTTTAAACAAATGAAATAATTGTCATTGTTTTCTGATAAACTGCATCTTTTTAAAAATATTCGAGTGGCCAGTAATAAAAGATTAATCATAAGTGCAAAATTATAGGCATTCCCTCACCAATCAAACGTTAAATCATTTGTTGGGGAACAATAATTCAAAAGAGCTACTGATTTACTTTTGTAAACCAACTTTTAGACCTCTCTTTTGTTTCTAATGTTTTTTTATTTTATTTTCAGATTTGAAAGCATCACCTTTCTGTAGAAAATGTATATTTATTTTATAAGAAAATAAATAAATAATAGCAATATCAACTAGCTAGACGATATCATTATGGAGTGGAGCGTAGAGATTCTTATACTAAACTTTGAATCTACAACCGCGCGCTATGTGAATTGCAAGCAAGAACACTGAACTAAAAGAACAATCTATAATACATATACGTAGAGGAGATGAATAAAAGTATGGATACTTACAAGTAGGCAAGACTCCATAGATGATTATGAGGAGAAGCGACATGGTCTCGGAGCAACTCATCGGAGGAGGACGCAGGCTGATCACGAGCCGAGAGAGAGTGATGATTGGAGGATTCAGCGGTTAGGTCAAAACGATTTGAAGTGTTTACGGTTGAGATTGAGAGATTGTCTTCTTCACAGCTAACGTTTGCGTTTGGGGTAGTATTACTATTCTTAAGGTAAAACGAAGTCGAAATGGAGTTTGCATGATCGTTATGATGATGATGCTGAACGTCTTCCCACCATGATGAACTTGGAGTACATTCTTCTCTTATCATTCTCCTTTCTCCGAACTTTTTTCTTTCTTCTTTTTGTTTGGTTAGGAGTCTAGAGGATATGTGAGATTAGAGAATATAAAGTGTATACGATACGATCGGTGGTGGTGACAATATTATATGCGAGTGGGGTAAGTCCACTAAGTTACGTTTAATATTATAGATATATAGTTTTATATAGAAATGTTTTTAGGCCACCGAAGATGTGTTATATGCGGTCTGCGTAAGATCGTACGTCAATTGAAGATGTGTTTGACCTCTACTTGAACTAGTCACATTTTTTTGTGGGATATCCGGATTGTTTTTTCCGGTAACTCAACCGATCTTGGAATATATTACTATCAGTTAATATTCTATACATAGCTCAATCAGAATCAAATTTAGATACATTATTATCTATACATAGCTAAAATAATGTATGGAGTATATGAACAAAATTTCGGCCTAGAACCTACGCATCAGTAGGTCAATTGATGAATCGTTGGTCACACAAAGGATAATGTATGTTGAACACAACTAAGTAAGCAAAACATTTCCTATAAACTTAATTATCAGTAGTAAATCCTTTAGCAAAAAAAAAAACATTTCCTATCTATAAACCAATTGATAGTAGTTAAATGATTATTTTTCTTATATGTCAAAGACTCTACGTTAGGAGTAAAACTTGCGTTACCTATATATTTCTCTTTTAGGCATGCTCGATTTCAGGTAACGGTTATATATTATGGAGATTTTAGATTCCGCTAACACGCTTTTATTTCCGGTAACGGTGATCCTAAACACGTTTTTTTCCCGAGAGAGACAAACTCTCAATACATGCGAAAATTGGATTTGATTATTAGCCCAACCTATAAACCATAACTCGTCTACTCCGCCACACCAAGAACTAGAGCTATCTTGCTGCAACGCGAATGCCTCCTGGTGCAGCAACCTTTAAACATGTTTCTTTCGTCTTCTTTTCAAATAATTTATTTTGAGTTTATAATATCGAGAGCAACCAATTATTTTGCTGATTACCTTGCTACATTGGTTTTTGACCAACTCTGTTCCTTTTCTCTCCTACTTTAATAAAGATGTTAGTTTGCCGACCAAAAGTTTGATTGTTTTGTTTTTGATCGATAACAATTTTTATGATAAAGATTAACGAATGCACAAATGTTTGAAATGAGATACACAGAGATGCTGAAAAAAAGTAAGACTCGAAAGAAAGACGATTAAGATCACGATAGTTGATCGGTTGCTACATGCATGTTTAATACCATTGTTAAAACTTAAGCATCTCATCATAATAAAGAAGCAAAAATAAGACAAACCTAGAGCAAGGAAGAAGGTGTAGAGGAGGCAATAGGGTTTCTTTCTTATAATTATTGTTTGTGGCCCAATTATTATGAAAAGTTGACACATGATGCCAAAAATAAAATAAAATTAACTTGGATATGATAATTAAATATGCAAGCGTGATTATTGATTAATACGTTAATATCTTTTTCTTTGTTCGTAACCAAAAGTAAGGGGCAATTTGGAATATTAAATGTAAATTTTGTGAGGTTCCAAATCACCTAACAAGGGAGCACCACCCATCTTTCCAATTTACACATTTTCTTGTAATAAATCCATACCGGTTCTCGGTTTGGCTAAGCCAGTTCTCATCAGTTATGGTTTGGGTAAGCCAAGCCAGTTCTCAGTTATATCACTTATCAGTAACCCAAGCGATAGTCGATTTATATTTCTTGTTTTTTTATCCTACCATCTGTAGTTAAGATTGACTTAATTATATCTTAACTTACAGTCTGGTGCTTGCTTATTTGGTGACACGAAACCTAGCAAAAAGGGTTTCGATTCCATATTGGCCCTAACTTTTGTTTTTAAAAAGATAATTTAAAGTATTAATCAATAATCACGCCTGTATTATTAATTTATTATCGTTCCTTGGTGCGCTATTTATTTTCTCAGGCATTCATCCCTTTTAATCCGAGTCCAACTCCACTCCAAAAGTTTCTTGTCTTTTGCGATATCTTTTTTAATATATCTTTTTCACATTTTATTAAATTACCAATTTAGAAAGAGATGAGTGGCCAAATTTTCTGAGGTTGACTTTTGTTAAATTCATTATCATTTTTATTTGACTCTTTATTTATAGTCAATAACCAATCGATAGCATCATAACCCAAGATGTTTTCCTTTTTAATGCTCAAAAGTTTAACTGAAACAATTCCAGTATTAAATCGTATAAAAATTTTAGTGGAAGAGAAAGAATATTATAAGCCGAATTTTAATTGGGCTTTGGTCATTCCTTCGAAGCCCATTTATGCAAGAAAAAATATTTTTATTGGTAACGCATGAAAGCATGAATTTACATATTAATTTCATGAAATAAAAGGTACTCCAGATTATTTCATTATATTGTTCAATTTTCTTTTTTAGTCTGACCATAGTCATTGACCAACCAAGTGATGCACTAGAGTCAGGGGCCTCAGGGCCGTGCCTGTCTTATAAATTTGGAAACATTGGCATACAGGCATACAGCCACATTTTTTAAGAAATAATGAAGTGAAGTTTCTATAAATGCTTTTGAAATCACGATTCTTACTAAATGAAACTTCACTTCATTATTTCCTAAAAATATGAGATCCTAATATCAACTATGCACTATCAAAGAATTTAAGTAGTTGTCCATGTAGTATTATTGTCTATCTCATGAGGAATGTTATGCTTTCTCTAGTGAACCTAGTTTACTTATTAGAATGGTTTTCATTTTCAGATTTGTGATTAGGTGGGCTACCTTAAAACATGTATGCTTCATCACTTCATAAGGTAGTGGATAAGGTAGTGGATAAGCTTCTAACATGTCTCAAGAGTATTGTAGATCCCAAAGAAGCTGTCACGGGAGCTCTCATGGGCAGTTTGGTTGCTACCACTGCCTACACTGTTATTTACGCCAACAAAGATGTAATATTTCAGCTTACAATGGATTGGCAAGCTTGTTTGCCATCGTGGTTGGAACGATGTTAAACATATTGTGAGCCATGTATCCACATTAAATATCTTATAACATTCATAGTCTATTGTAAATGATTTTATCTTATTTGACTATGCAAGATAAACATGCAGATTTTGTTTCTCGCTTTAGGTGAAGCGACCACGTATGGGGTCCTTCTTGGAGGGTTAGTCTCGGTTATGGCTGGCGGTTTCATTCGCATATGGAGCCAGGGCCGACCATGAGGAGAGCCAAATGAGACATTTGACTATAGCCTCCACATTTTTCACAAATAATATACACTAATTTTGGCCTCAAATTTTTATAAAAAAAGATAAAATGATTTTTGGTCTATAGTTTACCAAAACTCTATTAGATTATTTCTGGGCCCCTAAATATAGTTTTACTAATTTGGATTTAGTTTTACTGATTTTATATATTACTACCAACTAAAACTACTAGCGAACACAGAAAGAAAATTACATTCACACCTTTCACGCTTCTCGTTTGTCAAATGAATCAAGAATATCACACATATTGTTTACTAGTATGATTCAAACAATTAACTATTTTTTTAAATATTGTATATGAACTGAAGAAGAGTTTAAAAAAAAGAAAATACAGGCTAAAATGAAGATGATAATGAGCTTCTTCTTTTTGTTAAGTATTTTAACCATAAAAAATTATCGTTTAGCGCCTTTTGGTAAAAAGAAAAAAGAAAAGTTATCGTTTAGCTCCAGCAAACTTAATTAAGACCATTTAACTAACCCGGATTAGTACTTTTATTTGGTTAAGATTCAGTCTGCCACTTCCCAGTTACATTCGTCTTTCAAGTTCACTGTTAAACGAAACCCTCTCTTCTTATTTCAAGTCTCTCTTCATACTAAGCCAATCTTCGAAGACAAATTTTAAGAAATACCTCTATCATATTAATTTTCAAAATTACACTTCTTTTCTAAATTTAACATATAAGTTTCGGTTTTCCTAATCCTTAATTAGTGTTTAGATTTTGAGGTTTTAGGTTTAAAGTTTAGATTTAAAGATTTAAAATTATATTTTAAGGTTTGAGGTTTAGAATTCTTTTATTTAGTGAAAAATGTTGTTTTAAAAATAGACATTATAGAGATGTAGTTTTGAAAATGTACATACTAAAAAGTGTACTTTTGAAATTTCTCCTTCTTCAAATTCACTAATGCAAAAAAAACTTTTCAAACTTTGAAATTATATAATGCATTTTTTTTGGGGTCTATATACGCTGGATTTTGTATTAACAAGTGTTCAAAATATATTTTTACCACACAAATCACTCTATAATTCTTTTAGAAACTTCTAAACCGGGAATGATTAACTATTTTATATATTTCAATTTTTTAGAATGAGTATACAGTATATGTATATCACTTAAAAATATTAAACGCTGGCTGAATTGATTAGACCAAACTAGACTGTGACTCATCCACCTAACTAATTTTGATGTAACATCTGAATAATCAACTTACCAAATCTCTAAACTCTCGTCACCAGCTATATCCTATATATAGTCATTTACTAATAATTTTCGATGCGAATTTTTCTAATAAATATCTATACATTACATAAACAATGATTAGTCGATTATAAGTCTATGACCGAATGACATGATGGGCCAATGTTCATTTCTTTTTTTTTTTTTCTCGCCAACAATGATGGCCCAATGTTCAGAAAACTTAACTTTCTTAGAATGATATTTAAATGTGTACCGTATGTAATCATTCTTTTCTAAACTAGTAGAGTAACATATTACTTTTGTTTTGTTTAGCTGTCTCCGTTAATTAAAGTAATGTTCGGTGCACTAGAGCCTAGATCGAGGTCCCAATTCAACTCATACTCGATTTATACCTTCCTCCAGTTTCTTCCTCCTTGAACTAACTGTATATTAATGAATTAATTATCATTATAAACTTTAATATAAGAACAGAAACCATACAGTTTCGTGATTCTTACAACCTCGTCTTTTTATAATATATCATTGAAATAATTTGGATAACATGATGTGTTTATCTTGCTGATCAACTATTGTAAACCGTCTAAAACTTGAAAATGAATGAAGCCCTTGAAATGAAACTTTACATTATATGAGACTCACATGTGTGTGCTAGTATTACTATTATGTTTGATTATTTCTTTTTAGGAAGAGTTTGATTTGGATTTTGTTGCTATTACGAGAGAGTTTTACTAGAATTAGAAACTCTCATCTTCGTTTTACATGTATATATGATGTATCCATCTATACCCTAATTGCCGAATAATATTTTCAAATATTTAAGACAAAATCTTACAGTATTTTTCAGTAAAAAAAAAATCTTACAGTATTCGTTTACATATTACAATATCCATTGTTTATAAACTTGCACTACACAAACAACATCAAGAAAAAGCAACTCGATCTAGGCAGACGTTTAAATTTTTACATCGTGTGACCATTACATATTTGTTTTGGCAATACTACTAGTACATCACAAAAACCGGCATATTAGCAGACCTAAAGATGCTATGAACTCCCCAACCCATAAAACTGACCCATATATCCCATAAATACGACACAATTCCCCATATAATTAAACAAATTATTTTCCATCATGCAGTTAAAAGTTCCCATTGTCCTATATGTCGGTGATTCACATAGTTGTCCATGTTTTTCAGCAAAAAAAAATGGGAGTACAAACCAAATAGGTGCATATCTGAATCCACAAACTAGGAAATTTATCATTATTTTTGTACAATTATAAATCACAAAAATCTTCCATTATAGATAGAAAGATCCGTCTATTGTGGATGATGTTTGATTAAACTAAAGAGCATTTTCAGAAAATGACAAACAAATTGAGTAGCAATTAAGTAAACGTATAAGATATTTCTTCATCCCAAGTCAATACGATATGTGTTATTTTCTACATAGATTTAACATATATTTTGTTTTATACGATTTATTTATAAACTAAATATTATGCCTAATATTAAAAAACTTGAAAAATCGAAATCGAAAACCCGCGGAGTAAGCCAGAGGGGATAGGCCAACAAACTGTCGGAGGACTCTGACAGATTGCATGAGACTACAAAAGGGCAACTTCGTCATTTCCAAACTCCAGTTGTTACACGTTGATTGATTTATTTTTTTGCTGATCCTTGTCTTCTTCGCCACTGTTCTTCGCTCGTGTTTAAAACCTCTCCTTCCTCACCTTTGTTTGGCCCTTAATTATTATAACTCCTTTCCAGAAAAACAACACAAAATCCAAACGTCTCAAATCCGCATCAGATTGATTTTTAAAACCTCGAGAGAGAGAGAGAGAGATGAAGGAGCCGTCGATGGAGAGAGAGAACGGAGCATCGGCTTTAACCGCGGCGGCGACGGAGATGGTTTCTCCTCCTCCGATGACGAATTCGCCGCGTCAAGCGTTGGTCGAGAGATTGAAAGATTATGGACAAGAAGATATCTTCGCTCTCTGGGATGAGCTCTCCCCAGACGAACGAGATTTCCTCGTCAGAGATATCGAGGTAATTAAATTCCAATTATTAGCACGATTCGCATTTCCAGATTTTGTCATAAAAATTCGAATTTCGGATCTTCACTCAGATTGGTCCATATTTCAATTCGGATAAAATTTAACTGAAATACTGTCAGTGATAATAATGGCAGATTTTTTTTTTGTTTTTTCTTTCAGAATTTGGATCTTCCAAGAATAGATCGGATCATCAGATGCTCACTTCACTCTCAAGGTTCCTAAAATCAAAATTACAGCATCTAATTTACATGCATTGTCTTTTTTTTTTTTTTTTTTTTTTTCAAATTTCGGATTTTGATTACATTCATCAATCTCTATTTTTACTGTTATTGTTAAATTAGGCTTGCCAGTGGCGGCGATAGAGCCAGTGCCGGAGAATTGGGTATCAACAGTTGATGGAAGAACAATGGAAGACAGAGAGAAATGGTGGAAAATGGGATTAAAGACAATCTATGAAGGAAAATTAGGAGTGGTGCTTTTATCTGGTGGACAGGTAATAATGCAGTTTTGTCTTGTGTTACTTTTAAGTCTTATTAGATGCTAATTAATAAATTAATTAAGTAGCTTAGAGTGCTAAATGATTCTCTTGTTGATGGTTGGGATGGGAGTTTTGGAATAATGCTTGCTACCTACTTAAATAAATAAAAAATCAGAATTGGATTAGTAGATGATGATAGGGCTTTAGTGCGATCTTTAATTAGGTTTAAATAATTGTTTTAAAAGTCTGTAACGGAAAAAGTGTTTGTTAAGATAATGGCAGTGGCAATCATGAAATAGTTTTCAAACAAATCACTGTCGGTGGGTTTTATTTTTCTTTTCAAGAAAAAGTTGAGTAATGGCGATTTCTAGGAGGAACCTTCTGCTTAATTAAAGGGGGTGATGAGTGATCACGTGATCTGAAAAGATGCCATTTTAGGGATTCCATAACTTTTATATAAACCATTTTTTCCCCCTCACATTAGGTTGCTCTGTTTCGTGTGATGTAAGAAAGGTTTGGATAATTCTGTTTTAAACATCTGAGTTGCTTGGAGATTACTTCGTTTCACAACTTGAGAATATCTTTTCTTTTCTGGTTACGAATGTTTTGTTTATATACTTGATGATGATACTAATGACAGGGAACAAGGCTTGGAAGTTCAGATCCAAAAGGATGTTTCAGTGAGTACTTGTCATTTTAGTTCTGTTTTTTCCTCTGTCCAATCTTCAAATATCATGTTTTAGAGAACTTTGATTCTTTGTCATGCTCTAAGTAGGCTCAGGTTGATTAGCCTAGTAGTTACTGACTCATTTCCATCTCAGATATCGGACTTCCATCAGGGAAGTCGCTCTTTCAGATTCAAGCAGAGAGAATCTTGTGTGTTCAAAGACTTGCTGCTCAAGTAATGAGTGAAGGTGACACTCATGGCTTCTTCTACATTCCAATGTATACGTAACATTACATTACATCATATGTGACTTTCTTTCTTTTTACCTTCAGGTCCAGTTCGACCGGTTACAATACACTGGTATATTATGACTAGTCCATTTACTGACGAGGCCACACGAAAATATTTCTCGAGTCACAAGTACTTTGGCCTTGAACCAGATCAGGTAACATAGCTTCTTAGCTGTATGGCTTTTTGTTTGTTCTTTCCTTAATAGTTGTTTCTTGCGTGTATGATCAATTCTTGAGCATTCTACTGTACAGATCAGTTTTTTCCAACAAGGTACTCTGCCTTGCGTTTCAAAGGATGGAAAGTTTATCATGGAGACACCTTTCAGTGTATGTATTATTTCCCTCAATCTTTCACGTTTATCTTCAGTAATATAGTCTGTAAATTAAGAAACCGGCTTTACGAGTTCATTTACCCTTTGAGCAGCTAGCTAAAGCTCCAGATGGGAATGGAGGAGTCTACGCAGGTATATGTTTTTCAAATTGATTATAGCTGTTTTGACGATCATACATTTCTTCTTTTTTAATGATTCTGATCCGAGTTTTTTTAATAGCTCTAAAGTCTTCAAGGTTATTAGAGGATATGGCTTCTAGAGGGATTAAATACGTTGATTGCTATGGCGTTGACAATGTCCTGGTTAGTTTTTCTAGTATACAAACTTAAGTCCTTAGTCTGCTTTGATTTTCTTTACTCTGTCTCGGTTATTTGGAAAAACAATTTATAGCTGAATCTTGAAAAAAATACAGGTTCGAGTAGCTGACCCTACTTTTCTTGGATACTTTATCGACAAAGGAGCTGCTTCAGCTGCAAAAGTTGTACGGAAGGTAACCTCAAAGATCATACCTTCTCACTGTTTAAAGATTAAAATTTTATCCTCTTGATGATTCAGTGTCTATTGAAAAAAAAAAAAACAGGCATATCCTCAAGAACAGGTTGGAGTATTTGTTAGAAGAGGAAAAGGTGGACCGTTGACTGTAGTTGAGTACAGTGAGCTAGATCAGTCAATGGCTTCTGCTATTAATCAACGAACAGGACGTCTTCTATATTGCTGGAGTAACGTATAAAACCCATTTCTTCTTCTTGTTCTTATGAATTTGCACAACTCATACCAAAAATGGCAAAAAGCTCATGAAAACGTTTTTGTTTTTACATCTTTTGTCATCATCAGGTGTGCTTACACATGTTCACTCTAGATTTTCTTAATCAAGTAGCGACCGGCCTAGAAAAAGACAGCGTGTAAGCTCCTCAACACAATCAAAATTTCATTTTGTTGTAATGTATTAAATGTGTTATTTTTTTTGTTGGTAGGTACCATTTGGCAGAGAAGAAGATACCATCTATGAATGGTTACACAATGGGGTTGAAACTAGAGCAGTTTATTTTCGACTCGTTTCCTTATGCTCCTTCAACCGCACTCTTTGAGGTAAATATATCATTTGTTTGCACAAAACATTAACTAAAAAAGAAAACAGAGAATGAAATGTGGAAAGTGGATTTGAGCAAATGTGTAGGTGTTAAGAGAAGAAGAGTTTGGACCGGTGAAGAATGCAAATGGGTCCAATTTCGATACACCGGAAAGTGCGAGGCTTTCGGTTTTGAGGCTACACACACGTTGGGTTATAGCAGCTGGTGGATTTCTAACACATTCTGTGCCTTTATACGCAACTGGTAAAACTCCAAAAAAACCAAAAAAGAAAAATAATTACCTTTATCTTTATGAGTAATATTTTTGCTTATATGGGATTAAAATTGTAAATTAGGTGTTGAGGTTTCACCGTTGTGCTCGTACGCTGGAGAAAATCTTGAAGCTATTTGTCGTGGAAGAACGTTTCATGCACCTTGTGAGATTTCCCTCTAATGAGTTTTATTTTGGTGATAAAATGTCCTTTTTTCTCTTTTGGTTTCATCTGCTTTGTTGTTTTGCTTTAAATATCATTTTTTTTCCGGCTTTTTGGTTTATATATAAACTCAAATCTCCCCATGAGAGAGAGAGAGAGAGGGGAGTGAAAGAGGGCTTGGCGTTTTGTATCCATTTGTAACATATCTAATAAAATTTCAGTTGGTTTTTTGAAACTTTTGGGTATGTAGACAGTAGTTTGGTTCCGGCGTATTTTATTATAAGTGGAAGTCTCTCTCAAGAGTCTCCAGCCAAATAAGGTTCCGGCTAAATCAAGCTGTACAAAAAGAAACCTAGTTTGATTAGATGATTCATTTATATAAAACTTCGCAGCTGACTTTAAGTTTACAAACCATAGTGATTATTGATTAAGAACAGTTCTTGAGGGATTTAGAATCATAGTCCAAAAAAAAAAAGTAAAAACAAGAGATGGTTGTCGATCGGTTTATGCCCTTAAACCGAAATCGAACCGAATAACACAAACCTTGATTCGGATAAAATGCCCTAAAATATATTAGAGTCTCTGCGATGATTTGTGTTCTCATTATCACATATCTCTCTCTCCCAATCCGATCATCTTATTACAAGGATCATGAGTTCCATCTCTAATGATCTACTTCTGGAGATATTCTCGAGACTGCCTGCAAAGTCAATCGCGAGGTTTTATTGCTTGTCGAAGCTATGGGATTCCATGCTTCACCGTCCCTATTTCACGGAGTTATTCTTGACCAGGTCCTCGACTCGTCCACCTCTCTTATTCGCCATACAAGCCGACAAAGGATATTTATACGGTGAGTGGAGCTTCTTCTCGTTGCCTCAGCCTCAGAATCCATATGAAAAGTCGTCTTCTCTTGCAGTATCCCCCGATTTCCAGTCGAAGTTCCCTGAACACTTGTCGTTAAAATATTATGGTTATGCCTCTGGTTTGATCTGTTTCCGTAGGATACTTGTTGAGGATCAAGTGCATGTAATATGTAACCCTAGCACAGGACGTTATGCGATCTTACCTAAACGGAGAGAAGCCAAATCTGAAAGCTTTTTAGGGTTTGATCCGATTGAGAAGCAATTCAAGGTATTGTTCATGGTTTATCCATTTTATGACGAAGGCGATGATAGTATAATTCTGACATTAGGAACTGGAAAAATTAGTTGGAGGAAGATCCAAAGTCCCTTAACCCATTCGCCTTTGAGTGTAGAACGCCTTTGAGTGTAGAAGGGATATGCATCAATGGGGTTTTGTATTACTTTGCTAGAACAGATAATGATGAAACGTCTTCTGTGAAGATAGTTTGCTTTGATGTTAGGTTTGAAAAGTTCAAGTTTATTGACGGAGAATCCTTTTATGTGGCCTGTCATACAAGATTGATAAACTATAAGGGTAAGTTAGGTGTGATTAATTGGGAGGCTGATGGCATTCATGATGCCATTGAGTTGTGTGTGTGGATTCTAGAGGATGTCGAAAAACAGGAATGGTCGAAACGTGCATACACTTTTCGGGACGATAAAATTGTTGATCTTAGCATTGTTAACGTAGTTGGAATGAATCTTACAGGTGAAATTGTTTTGTCGACGTACTATCCTTATGTTAAATATTTGCCTCCTTTTTATGTTTTCTACTTCAATCCCGAAAGGAACACTCTCCAACGTGTTATAAGCCAAGGTTTTGGTGAGACTCTTATAGTTAGAAAAGTCTTTGTAGACTATGTAGAGGATCTTAATGCTAACGATGCAAAGCTACTCAAGTCAAGCATCTATGATGCTACATCTATGGAGAAGAAGAAGAAGCCAACACCACATCATCGGGAAGAGGTAAGAGAAAGGGACATGGATCGGAGGTATAATGAAGGTGTGAGTAGGGAGAAGAAATACAGAGAGAAAGATGAAAGAGACAGTCGGGAAGATGAATACGCAAAAAGAAGAAGACGCAGCGAAGAGACTAGAGATAGAGAGAGGCGTGCAGAGAGTGGAAGAAATAGAGACGATCCCTGGAGTAATAAGAGTATAAGTGGAGGAGAATAAAAGAGAGAGACAATGAAAAAGACCGTATGGAAGATGACGACAGAAGAAGACGCCGCAAAGAGATGAGAGAAAGAGAGAGGAGAGACAGAGAGAGGCGTGTGGAGAGTGGAAGAGACGATCACTGGAGTAATAAAAAGTACGAGTGGAGGAGAATAACAGAGACAGACAATGGAAGAGACCGTAGGGAAGATGAAGAGAGAAGAAGGCGACGCGAAGAGATGAGAGACAGAGAGTGGCGTGTGGAGAGTGGAAGAGATAGAGAAGGTCATTGGAGTGATAAGGGGAGAAGAAGAGAAAGAGACAATGAGAGAAAGGATAGGTGAAAGCAATGTGCCCTCTCTATACGTTTACGTTCTTTAGTTATAGACGTTGGGAATCAACTCTAGCTTTGGTTTTGCTGTGATGTACCTTTGGATGACTTTATTTATTTATTAATCATTTAGTTATTTGGCCGTGAGTGTGACTTCTCATTTTTATAAAAGGTTTTTTCTTCTTTTCTTTTTCAGAGCTTTATTAATCTGTTGGCTATAGCAATTTATTCTTTCTGGTTATCATTTTCATCTCCTAATAGTGTGTTACACGTTGCTTGGGAGTTAGGACTTAGGAGCAAACTAATGTTTTATCCTACTTTGCGTTTTTATGTAACTCTCTTTTTTTTTTGTAATGTTAGTTACAATACTTTCTACTATGAGATATGATATGAGACGTTTCTTTTTTTCTTTCTTTCTTTATGCATTCATTTTATATCATTTGGACTGCTAGAGAAAAAAGGAAACACTTTGGTTAACAAGCGTGTAAGAGAAAAAAAAAAAACAACCGTGTAAGAGAATCTAACCTAAAAAAGAATCGAGAACCCCAAAAAAAAACATTAGGGGGTGTATTGGAAAATGGATTTTAAAGATTTTAGGTGTTTTTGAGTGATTTTGTATTCTAGGTGGTTTTAAGAGTTTTTAGAAGATTTTAGGAGATTTTTGTGGGATTTAAGATGATCTCAGAAAATGTCTTGAAATTTTGGGTGATTCTTATGGGATTTTATGGTGAGTTTTGAATGATTTATCATGAAATAAAAAAGCCACAATTTGTAACGAGAACTTCTTCTCAACAAATAAGATCGTAAGATAACACACATAGGCGCAACAGAGTTGAGAACAGAGAGAGGATAACACACAGCCACAACAAAGTTGAGAACATAGAGAGGTAACTGCAGGATCGTTCCTTTCAAAAACCTGTATTTCCATTCTTCTTTGTTCTTCGAAAGTCCTAACTAGTATCATAATACCATGTACTACGATACTGCTATCACCACCACTTTAATATACTTAACAACAGATATAGCAAAGTCAATAAAGCAACCAAAACTCACACAAAGAATAATAAAAAAAACCTGCAATCGAATTGCATGAGGAAGTTTTTTTAGATCCAATTTTTTCAAATCCAGAAACACAACGAGGAAAACGTGCGAGCCTGGTCAGCCTACAGGTGTTGTTCTTTGCGCTATCTCTACCACTTGGCTTCCCTTTTCTCATCGATCAACTTCATCAGATAATCACCAAAACCACACTTTTCTTTTTGTTATGAATCTAGTTAGGGCTTAATTTGTGTTTGTATACTGTAGAGCTGATGCTACAAGAGATCTCGGCAGCTTAATCGTGTACTCCTCCGTCGACGTGGACTCGGTCCAGCACGCGACGAATGGAGAAGATCCTTCTAGTATTTTGATTTTGCCCCTCGGATTCTCCGTTGTCCCCTGAATGCTCCGGATCGTGTTTCCGTCGATTCACCGCCGACGAATTTGAGGTATTTGATGCGTTGGTGAGGAGAAGCAAATGGTTTCCATCGATCTTCATGCTCGTACACAGCAACTCGATGGGAATGAGAGAGAGATGAAAACAGATGAGTGAGAGTTTTGGAAACGATGACAGCTTCGTTATGTATTTTGTTCTTTCACTTTTTTTTTATAATAACCTTCTCCAAATCACACCCCCTTGGGTGTTATTTTCGTTGGACATATTTTGTCACAAAAATAGGTGTTAAATCTCCTAAAAATCATATGACAAGTTTTTCTCCAAATAGTTGTTTATTTTGAATAACAATGGATTTGATTTAAGATTCACAAATGACTAATTCAATAACACGGCTTGGTAAGTGATTTTAAATGATCTTTCTAAATTTCTATATTCAATAACACTGAATTTGAAATGATATTTCGAAATCCTTATTTGTTTTTTTTTTTTTTTTTTGTCGACAGCCTCTATTTCTAAACCAGCTCGGGAATCCAAGTTGGCGAAACAGAGTTTACATAATACACATCAGTAGGTAGAGCTCGAGCACTCCGTGCTAACTTGTCTGCCTTCGTGTTTTTCGTCCTAGGTATGTGCGCGATGGAGAAGGAGGTAAACCTCCTTTTACACCGGTCAACCTCGTCAAGAAGTATTGCGAACGCTGGCCACTCCTCTGGCGTAGACACCATCTTCACCACATCAGAGCAATCCGTCTCAAAACGCGTTAACAATTTATTATGCCGTAGCATACAATGCATGGCCCAAATAAGTGCCTCCAACTCCGTTTGGAGGGGCGATATTCCCCTTCTCAAGTTACGAGTTCCCATAAGCTTTTCCTGAGTATTCATGTTCAAGTAAAACCATCCTAGCCCAGCTCGACTTTCTGTCTCCTTCCAAGCCCCATCTACTTGACAAATATCACCCGTTCTAGGGGATTCCCTGAGGTTGTCAGTAGTGGACATAGCATTACATGTTTTTCCTGGGCGGTTACCCATGCCGAAGATTCCGCTGTTGCTTTGATTATTATTTCATTTGGGTCCCAGTCCACATTCGCCATAACCTTATCATTTCGTGATTTCCAGATATACCAAATTAACCAAGGATACATCCGCATTCTATCATCGTCTGGCAAATTCCAAAAAAGATATGCCATATTTGCAAACAAACTTCCTGTAGGGAAACGCTGTGGAGCCGTTGGAATTGGAGATAGAGCCCAAACTTGCAGTGCCGGTGGGCATTCAAACAGTGTGTGGTTCACTGTTTCTGCCGCCATCCCACACCGCATACATTGTGGGTCTATCTGCATACCGCGACTCTGGAGTCTCACCCCTACCGCTATGCATCCCGTCAAAGCTTGCCAAATAAAATGTTGTAATTTCTGAGTACATTGTACCTTCCAAACCTGTGCTTGAAGACGCCGTGTGTCCGGACCAATAAAGATGGGCCTATCAGCGTCCAAACTTTGTTGTAGGACCGTGTAACCCGATTTTACCGTGTATCTCCCCGTCTTCGTAAAAAACCATCCCATGGAGTCTGGTCGGCGACATTTGAGGTTGGGATCCCGAGAATTAGAGAGACATCCATACTGTCAAACAATTGATTCAATAGTGGTAAATTCCACGTTGTTGTACTGGGTTAATCAACTCACTCACCCGGAGGTGAGGGTAGTAATTAATCCCATCTCCTGTGGCTGGCCTCGGGGTAGAAGCTGGAATCCAGGATCATCCCAAACAGAGATAGATGTTCCTGAACCAACCCTTTTGATAAGTCCTATTTTAACCAGAGGTCGAGCTGAAACTATACTCCGCCATCCATAGGAGGGAGAGTAAGATCGAATAGGGTCCATAGGAGTTGCATTGCGATAATAACGTCCTTTAAAAACCCGTGCGAATAACGAGTCGGGGAAGTCAATGAGCCTCCACAACTGTTTTGCAAGTAAAGCTGTGTTAAAATCCTCAATAACACGGAATCCCAGGCCGCCATCGTTTTTGTGCCGACAAAGTTTTTTCCATGCTAGCCAATGCATTCCCCGTGTCTGTCCATTATTACTCCACCAGAAATTTGAGACTGCGCTAGAGAGTTTATTTGTAATCCCTTTAGGCAGACGAAAGCATGACATCACATACATGGGCATTGCCGAGGCCACAGACTTAATTAGGACCTCTTTTCCCCTTTCGATAACCATTTTGAGTTCCAACCATTAATTCGTTGGTGCTGCCTATCTATCAGAAAGCTAAATATCTTCGTCTTGGCACCTCCAAGACTTTCCTGGGATACCGAAATCCTTATTTGAATAACAGGATTTTTTTTAAATGATCTCAAAATCACCTAAAATCTTTAAAATCCTTTTTCCAATACACCCCCTAGATGGTTGCCGATCGGTTTATACCCTTAAACCGAAATCGAACCGAATTACCCGAATCTTGATTTCGGATGCCCTATCCCTAGGGCTTAGCGAATATTAGCGATGATTTGTTTACTCATATCATATCTCTCTCCGCATACGATCAACGATCATGGATTCCACCCCGAAGGATCTCCTTATGGAGATATTCTCGAGATTGCCAGCAAAGTCAGTTGGGAGATTTCGTTGCGTGTCGAAGCAATGGAATTCCATGCTTAGCGGTCCATATTTCAAAGAGCTGTTCTTGACAAGGTCACGGGCTCGTCCACGTCTCTTATTCGCCATGAAAGGAGATCGATTAGGTGAGTGGAAATTCTTCTCGTCGTCTCAGCCTCGGATGCCGTCTTCTCTTGCAGTAGCCACCGGTTTTCAGTTCAAGTTCTTTAACGGCATGACGTCATCCCTTTGTGGCTATGCCTCTGGTTTGATCTGTTTTTGTGATACACGGATCTCCGAACTGAGTAAGAATAGAGTGCATGTAATATGCAATCCTAGCACAGGACAATATGCAGTCTTACCTAAACTGGGACTGGAAGATCAGAGAACCTTTTTAGGGTTTGATCCAATTGACAAGCAATTCAAGGTATTGTCCATGGTTCCTAAACCATCTTGTGATGATGATCACAGAATTCTGACTTTAGGAACTGGAAAAACGAGTTGGAGGAAGATCCAGTGTCCCTTAACCCACAGGCCTTCCCCTTTTAGAGGAATATGCATCAATGGGGTTATATATTACTTGGCGTATTTTGATGAAACGTCTAATGATGTGATCGTTTGCTTTAATGTTCGGTCTGAGAAATTTAAGTTTATCGAAATGGAATGTTTTCATGAGAAATTGATAAACTATAAGGGTAAATTAGGTGTGATTCAATGGAAGTGTGTTGGCGATGACAATCACAGTAACATTGA
Source organism: Microthlaspi erraticum (assembly GCA_902728155.2). Taxonomy (NCBI): domain Eukaryota; kingdom Viridiplantae; phylum Streptophyta; class Magnoliopsida; order Brassicales; family Brassicaceae; genus Microthlaspi; species Microthlaspi erraticum. The sequence goes on along the minus strand of CACVBM020001862.1, from coordinate 330,913 downwards.
GTTGAGTCTGTGGGTTTTAGATGATGTCGAGAAACAGGAATGGTCGAAACATGTCTACATTTTGCCGAATGACATCAAAATCGTTAACTGGAACCTAATTTCCATCGTTGGAGTGACTGCTTCGGGTGAAATCGTTTTGTCGACGAACCCTATATCTAAACCGTTTTATGTTTTCTACTTCAATCCCGAAAGGAACGAGTTCCATCGTGTTGAAATCCAAGGTTTTGCTGAGAATTATGGTAGAGTTAAAGTCTTTGTAGGCCATGTAGAGGATCTTCATGTTAACGATGCAGAGATACTGAAGTCGAGCATCTCTGATCCATACGCAAAGAGGAAACGCGGCCTGAATATCACTAGGAAAAGAGAAAGGGAGAGGGACATGCATGAGGTCTGATGATTGTGTGTGAGTAGGGAGAAGAAACACAAATAGAGATAATGAAAGAGACAATAGGGAGGATGAAAGAAAGAAGAAGAAGAAAAAGATGCCGCAAAGAGATGAGAGATAGAGAGAGTCGTGTGGAGCTTGGAAGAGATAGAGACGATCATTGGAGTGTTAGGCGGATCAAATCGGACGTTTGCAGAGATGTACCTTTGTTTGACTTTTTTTTTTGTTTATCATTTAGGTATTTTGGCTTTGTTAACAGGTTTCGTGTGAGCTTTATCACTTTGCTAGCTTAGCTATTTTCTTCTTCTGGTTTTTATGTTCATGTCCTAATTAAGTGTTACACACATTACTTGGGAGGAAACTAATGTTTTGTCATAATTTGCGTTTTTATATAAATCTTTTTATTACAATATTCTGTGATATGAGATATGAGACGCTTCTTTCTTTCTTTCTGTCTTTCTGCATGCATTTTATGTAATTTGGCGAGTTGATGATGTTTCATAGTTTCTTGCTTGGCTGAAGAAGACATGCCTGAAGAAACCATCTAAAACTGCTCTGTTCCTTGCCAGTGAAGCAAATAACGTCGTTCCATAAACCAACGAAATTAAAACACATAAAAATTTAGTATCTTCTCTTTCATTCTAAAAACATGCAAATTTTAAAGTAAAATGAAATCAAAACCCAATCAAGAATCAGAAATCAGTTCAGAATACGTGGAACAATGGCACAAGTGACAAGAGTGGTGGAAGCTATGTTAGAATGTCTTGCCCCCCTTTTTTTTTCTGGACATTTAAACGACTTTTATCTTGAGATCAAACCCATCAAGCAATTTTACAGCTAAATCACAACTTCATGAAAATTACCGAAAATTTTGAGTTAGGAGCAAACTAATGTTTTTATCGTACTTTGCGTTTTTATGTAACTCTCTTTCTTTTTTTTGTAATGTTAATTACAATACTTTCTACTATGAGATATGAGACGTTTCTTTCTTTATTTCTTTATATGCATTCATTTTATACAATTTGGACTGCTAGAGAAAAAAAGGAAACACTTTGGTTAACAACCGTGTAAGAGAATCTAAACCTAAAAAAGAACCGAGAACCCCAAAAAACAAACATTAGATGGTTGCCGATCGGTTTATACCCTTAAACCGAAATCGAACCGAATTACCCCGAATCTTGATTTCGGATGCCCTAGGGCTTAGGCGAATATTAGCGATAATTTGTGTACTCGTATCATATCTCTCTCCCCCCATACGATCAACGATCATGGATTCCACACCGAAGGATCTTCTTATGGAGATATTCTCGAGATTGCCAGCAAAGTCAGTAGGGAGATTTCGTTGCGTGTCGAAGCGATGGAGTTCCATGCTTCGTCGTCCATATTTCACTGAGCTGTTCTTGACCAGGTCACGGGCTTGTCCACGTCTCTTATTCGCCATTAAAGGAGATCGAAAAGGTGAGTGGAAATTCTTCTCGTCGTCTCAGCCTCAGATGTCGTCTTCTCTTGTAGTAGCCACCGGTTTTCAGTTCAAGTTCTTTGACGACATGAAGTCAGACTTTTGTGGCTATGCCTCTGGTTTGATCTGTTTTTGTGTTACAACGTTCTCAGAAGAGAATGAGAATAGAGTGCATGTAATAAGTAATCCTAGCACAGGACAGTATGCAATCTTACCTAAACTGGGAGAGCACAGATCGACGAGAAACTTTTTAGGGTTTGATCCAATTGACAAGCAGTTCAAGATATTGTCCATGGTTGCTAAACCATCTTGTGATCATGATCACAGAATTCTGTCATTAGGAACTGGAAAAATGAATTGGAGGAAGATCCAGTGTCCCTTCACCCATAAGCCTTCCCCTTTTAGAGGAATATGCATCAATGGGGTTATATATTACTTAGCGTCTTTTGATCAAACGTCTTATGTTATAATTTGCTTTGATGTTCGGTCTGAGAAATTTAAGTTTATTGACATAGAATGTTTTCATGATAAATTGATAAACTATAAGGGTAAATTAGGTGTAATTCAATGGAAGTGCGTTGGCGATGACAGTAGCATTGAGTTGACTATGGTTGTTTTAGAGGATGTCGAGAAAAGGGAATGGTCGAAACATGTCTACATTTTGCCGGATGATATTAAAATCGTTAACTGGAACCTAATTTCCATCGCTGGAGTGACTGCTTTGGGTGAAATTGTTTTGTCGATAAACCCTATATCTAAACCCTTTTATGTTTTCTACTACAATCCCGAAAGGAACGATCTCCGGTGTGTTGAAATCCAAGGTTTCGGTGAGAATCATGGTAGAGTTAAAGTCATTGTAGACCATGTAGAGGATCTTAATGTTAACGATGCAAAGATACTGAAGTCAAGCATCTCTGCTCCATACGCAAAGAGGAAACGCAGCCTGAATATGACTAGGAAAAAGAGAAAGGGAGATGGACATGAGGTCTGATGATGGTGTGAGTTGGGAGAAGAAACACAAATAGAGGAAATGAAAGAGACAATAGGGAGGATGAAAGAAAGAAGAAGAAGAAAAAGATGCCGCACAGAGATGAGAGATAGAAAGAGTCGTGTAGAGAGTGGAAGAGATAGAGACGATGATTGGAGTGATAGACGAATCAAATCGAACTTTTGCAGAGATGTACCTTTGTTTGACTTTTTTTTGTTAATCATTTAGCTATTTTGGCTGTGTTTACAGGTTTAGTGTGAGCTTTATCACTTTGTTTGCTTAGATATTTTCTTCTTCTGGTTTTCATGTTCATGTCCTAATTAATTGTGTTACACGTTACTTGGGAGCAACCTAATGTTTTGTCATAATTTGCGTTTTCATATCTCTTTTTATTTTCGTAGTGTTGATTAAAATATTCTCTGCTATGATATATGAGAATGAGACGCTTCTTTCTTTCTTTATGCATGCATTTTATGTAACTTACTCTGCTAAACACAACATGGATTTTGGTAAGAGGTTTCTTAGCTGGAAAGAAGATTATCTGTGGCTCTAGATCAGGATCAAGGAAAGAAAATTCAGCACCAAAAGGTTTCTTGTAGTGTACGTCAGAGAGAGAACCCCAATCCTTATGTTTTCACATCAGTGAGCAGAATGCATAAAATGAAAAAAAAAAAAAAATCAAATTAAGACGATGTAGAACCATTAATAATCCTTCCTGGTTTCTAAAGTTTAAATTAAACCCATGTTTCTTGGGCCAAGCAATATAATCTAATTTTCCTATTGTGATTTTTTTCTCTTGGAAACTTTTCTGGAAGCTAGGTCTTCATATAAAGTCTTAAAATATCTCTCTAGCCGTCCGATCATCAGAATATACAAGGATGATGAATAGAGCAAAAGAAGTTTCAGATCCCATCCCGATCGTTCTCGTTGAAGAGATACTCTCAAGATTGCCTGCAAAGTCAGTCGGGAGGTTTCGTTGCGTGTCGAAGCAATGGGGTTCCATGCTTCGTCGTCCATCTTTCACAGAGTTGTTCTTAACCAGGTCACGGTCTCGTCCACGTATACTATTCCTCCTTGAAGGAGACGACGATCAGTGGAACATCTACTCGTCGCCTCAGACTCATAATCCATACGAGAAGTCTTCTCTTGTAGTAGCTGCCGATTTTCATACAAAGATCCGTGGAAAGACGTATAAAGACCTTTGTGGCTATACCCTGGTTTGATCTATTTCCCTACTATGGAATCATACAAGAGAAGACAACCATTGCTACCTGCGGCCCCTCCTTCTTTCATAGGAACGTATAATGATGTGGCATTCAGACTATTCAACCCTATCACAGTAACGTATAATGATGTGGTATGTAACCCTATCACAGGAGAGAATGCGATCTTACCTAAAGTGAAGAAATACAGGAAGTCGACAAGCTTTTTAGGGTTTGATCCGTTTGGAAAGCAATTCAAGGTATTGGCCGAAGGTTATCCATTCTGTCATGAAAGGGATCATCATAAAATTCTGACGTTAGGAACTGGAAAACTTAAGTGGAGGAGAAAGAACAGTTGTCCCTGGTACAATACTTGTTGGAGTGAAGGGATATATAGATTTTGAAGGGTGATATAGTTTTTGAAGGGTGTGTGAAGATAGTTTGCTTTGATGTCAGGTCAGAGGAATTCAAACTCATCGACACAAAAGGCTTTTGTGATCAATATACTACTGATTTGATAAATTACAAAGGTAAATTAGGTGGGATTAGTTGGAAGTATGCTAAGGCTGGTACTGGAAAGCGTACCCTTGAGCTGCACATGTGGGTTCTAGAGGATGTGGAGAAACAGGAATGGTCAAATCATGACTACACTTTGTCGGATGAAAAAATTGTTGATGAGGAAGTTTTCGTTGCTGGAGTGACTTCTACAGGTGAGATTGTTTTGTCGATGAGAGAATCACGTAAACCGTTTTATGTTTTCTACTTCAGTCCCGAAAGAAACTCTCTCCAAAGTGTTGAAATCCAAGGTTTTGGTGAGCATCTTGGTAAAGTTAAAAAGGTCTTTGTAGACCATGTAGAGGATATTACGTTGAATATTATGAACACAAGCCTGCCAGACCGGAAGCGTAAAGCCACGAGTGCGTCAACATCATCTGAATCTCACTTGCAACAAGATGGTCCAGAACAGAAGCGTAAACCCAATAGCATATCAACATCATCTAAAGCAGCTCACATGTAACAAGATCGTCAAGATATCTGGACAAGAGATTGAGATTTTTTTCTTTCCTAATTCGTGTTGGCTGAAGTTGTTTTCATAATATCTATGACACAGAATCTAGCTATTTTCGGATGTGAGTGTGACTTTTTCATTTACAGGTTTCATGCGAGTTTGTCACAGTTTTGGCTTATTCTGGTTTTCTTGTTCATGTCTAAATATATGTTACCCGTGATTTGGATCAGCAAACTGATGTTTTCTCCTAGACATTGCGTCTCATAAAACTCATTTTCTGGTAATGTTAATGCTAAAAATTTGTTCTAAGACCTAACATTATTCTCGACTATGAGATATTGAGACGCTTCTTTCTCTTCTTTATTTGTTCTGTAGGCATTTTTTTATTAAAAAAATTGGATTGTAAAAGAAAAGGCAAAACACACTTTGATTAGCGACAGTGTGAAAAAAAAACACTTTTATTTTAGGTTTTTTGGCTGCAACAGGAATGAGGAAAGAAACGTCAGCACCAAAAGCGGTTTCTTGCAGAGTACGTCGGAGATAAACTGAAGAAGAAGAGTTCGGCTTGCACTTGTGCAGTAGATATTTTTCTCACTGTGACTTCTCCCATACAAGAGAATGATCATCATCTGAAGAAATCTTTTAATTTTTTTTTAAAGCTAGATGAGATTTTGTTTCCGTCTTTGTTAATGAAAGTTTTGATCCAGAGGATGGATACTCCACTGTAAGTTAAATGCTAGTTTTATATAATAATGACCGACAGAATCCTGAGAATGAAATCACTGATCGCTCTGTTACATGTCGATCTATGTGTTACTTGACTCTTGCTGAGAACAGTAGCGTAAACCCCCAAGAGCACATCTAAAGAAGATATCACCACGTGAAAATTTACAGGTTTCGTGTGAGCTTTATCCCTCTGTTGGCTAAGCCAATTTTGTTCTTTATCAATTGTATTTTTTTTTAAGATATGTTGCTTTGTTATTACATGGCTATCTCTATCGAAACCATCCAAAACTGCTCTGTTCCTTGCTTGGCAAGCTACTCTTTGTGTAATTTGGTCTGAAACAAACAACATGATCAAATCCAACAATAAGCAAAACCCGGCTCAGATCTTCAAACTCAATGATCAACTAGTGAGTAACAAAGTCTCGTCTCTTCTCCTGGAAGAACCTGATCAGCAATACCACAATGCTAATTCCATGGCAGTCTCAAACTTATTCTGCATCATCGTCTTCCCGGTGCTTAAATTTGGATTCAATTTTACTATTTCTGATATTGATGTTTACGAATACATTTATTTGTTGAGAATTCTACGAAATGTTGAGAGAGAGTCGAAAGTTTCAGGTAATCTATTCTTGCTGGGTTCTTCTGGATCACACCTCTTCTACAAACAAGACTTTATTTCATCGCACAATTCATGGAGCATCTCTCATCAATCTGGTCACGAAAGTTGTAATTGTTGGATGCGCGTTTTGTTTTACACTTCTTATGATCAATATGTGACAAAAAAAAAGAAAACAACTATTTACCCTTTTTACGATCATTTTTTCACACCAGTGAACAGAACAAGTAAAATAAAAAAATCAAATAAATTCGATGTAGGACCAATAGGTTATTTAAATGGTTAAAACTTAAAACCCAATGATTCTTGGGCGCCAAGCGATAAAATATATATTTTTTTAAATTCTGTTGTCACGACAATACTGGTAGCTAGGTCTTAATATAAGTAAAAAATATAGGTTTCTCTAGGTCTTCATATATAGTCTTAGAATATTTCTCTCGCCGTCCGATCATCAGCAAATACAAGGATCATGATTAGAGCAGAAGTTTCAGATCCCATCCCGATTGATCTCGTTAACGAGATACTCTCGAGATTGCCTGCAAAGTCAGTCCGGAGGTTTCGTTGCGTGTCGAAGCAATGGGGTTCCATGCTTCGCCGTCCATATTTCACAGAGTTGTTCTTGACCAGGTCACGGTCTCGTCCACGTCTACTATTTCTCCTTGAAGGAGACGATCAGTGGAACATCTACTCGTCGCCTCAGACTCAGAATACATATGAGAAGTCTTCTCTTGTAGTAGCTGCCGATTTTAATAAAACGATCCGTGGAAAGACGTATGAAGACCTTTGTGGCTATGCCTCTGGTTTGATCTATTTCCCTGAAGGAACGTATGGTGATGCGGTATTTAACCCTAACACAGGAGAGTATGCGATCTTACCTGAAGTGGAGAAATACAGAAAGTCGACAAGCTTTTTAGGGTTTGATCCGTTTGGAAAGCAATTCAAGGTACTGGCCGAAGGTTTTCCATTTTGTGTTCATAGGGATCATCATAAAACTCTGACGTTAGGAACTGGAAAACTTAGGTGGAGGAGTAAGAAAGGTTGTCCCCGGTACAACAATTGTTGTAGTGAAGGGATATGCATCAATGGGGTTTTGTATTACTTAGCTTCAACCGAGACATTGGGTGATATATTTCTTGGAGGGTCTGATGACCAAACGTCCTATGTGAAGATAGTTTGCTTTGATGTAAGGTCTGAGAAATTCAAATTCATCGACACAAAAGGCTTGTGTGGTCGATATACTACTGGGTTGGTAAATTATAAAGGTAAATTAGGTGGGATTAGTTGGAAGTATGCTAAGGCTGGTTTTGGAAGGCGTACCCTTGAGTTGCGCATGTGGGTTCTAGAGGATGTCGAGAAACAAGAATGGTCAAATCATGACTACAGTTTGTCGGATGGAAAAATTGTCGATGATGAAGTTTTCGTTGCTGGAGTGTTCGTTGCTGGAGTGACTTCTACAGGTGAGATTGTCTTGTCGATGAGAGAACCACAACCACGTAAGCCGTTTTATGTTTTCTACTTCAATCCGGAAAGAAACACTCTCCAAAGTGTTGAAATCCAAGGTTTTGGTGAGCATCTTGGTAAAGTTAAAAAAGTCTTTGTAGACCATGTAGAGGATCTTACGTTGAATATTATGAAAACAAGCCTGCCGGAACGGAAGCGTGAAGCCACTAGTACGTCAACATCATCTGAATCTCACCTGCAACAAGATGGTCAAGAACAGAAGCGTAAACCCAAGAGGATATCAACATGTTCTAAAGCTCACCTGTAACAAGATCGTCAAGATATGAAAGACACTTTTTAAAGAAATTTAGTTTTTTTTTTATTTTCTTTTCTTAATTCATGTTGGCTGAAGTTGTTTTCATAAATAGTTAGCTATTTTTGGATGTGAGTGTGACTTTTTTCATTTACAGGTTTCATGTGAGATTGTCACTCTTTTGGCTTTAGAAATTTGTTCTTTCTGGTTCAGTGGTTCTCTTGTTTATGACTTTTTGGCTTTAGCAAACTGATGTTTTACCCTATACATTGCGTGTCATAAAACTCATTTTTTGGTAATGTTTAAGAAATCTTTATTTGTTCTCTAGGCATACATATATATATATATATATATATATTTTAATAGCGACAGTGTAAACGAACCTAAGAGGCTAAGAGTAGAAATCAAGACTTAGTTTAGGTTTGCAAGGCTAAGAAGCTTAATGGTGGCTCTGTAGCAGGAATGGGGAAAGAAACGTCAGCACCAAAAACGGTTTCTTGCAGTGTACGTCGGAGATAAACTGAAGAAGAAGAGTTCGGATTTTAGCATCCGCGGCTTGATCACTTGTCCAGTATATATTTTTTGTCATTGATCGAGAGGATAAAAACTCCAATAATGTAAGTTAAATGCCAGTTTTATGTACTAATGACCGATGGAAATCTTGATCTCTCTGTTACATGTCGATCAGTGTTACTTGACTCTTGCTGAGAACAGAAGCGTAAACCCCAAGAGCATAGTTTTGGCTGTGAGTGTGACTTCTCTCACTCACAGGTTTCGTGTAAGCTCTACCATTGAAAGCTCAAACAGAGCAACAGAAAGTTCAAATGCAAAGCAGAACAACAGCTCAAAGGAAAACAAAAACAGAACGATATTGATAAAAGAAGAGTTTTGTTGGCTTGTAATTAGGTTTTCATAATTAAAACTCCTCCTTTTTCTTTCTTGGTAATGACAGAGACCTTTTTTTTGGTTTTATCAATTGCATATTTTCAAGAAAAGTTGCTTTGTTACATGAGTATAATTGACAGCTCTGTTCCTTGCTTGGCAAGCTACTCTTTGTGTAATTTAGTCTGAAACAAACAACATGATCAGCTCCAGATCTTCAAACTCACTGATCGACTAGTGAGTAACGAAGTCTCGTGTAAGCTCTACCATTGAAAGCTCAAACAGAGCAACAGAAAGTTCAAATGCAAAGCAGAACAACAGCTCAAAGGAAAACAAAAACAGAGCGGTATTGATAAAAGAAGAGTTTTGTTGGCTTGTAATTAGGTTTTCATAATTAAAACTCCTCCTTTTTTTTTCTTGGTAATGACATATTTTCAAGAAAAGTTGCTTTGTTACATGAATATAATTGACAGCTCTGTTCCTTGCTTGGCAAGCTACTCTCTGTGTAATTTAGTCTGAAACAAACAACATGATCAGCTCCAGATCTTCAAACTCACTGATCGAGTAGTGAGTAACGAAGTCTCGTCTCCTGAAAGAACCAGATCAACTATTGGGACATTGTGGGCTCATAAGAGCCCAAGCCTTCGCTCAAGCCCCATGCCTCCTCAACTCTCAACTTGGAATGGGCGAACCAGAATATAGCACAACCCGAACCCGGCCCAATGAAAAACAATCCGACCCGTCCCAACACCATATAGTCTCCACTTGGATCCCTAGCCCATGTTACTAAGCTCGACGTAGTGTAAATGTAAACTTCACTATTATATACAACAAGTAAACGATTTCAGCTTCCGATGTGGGACAAATGGTTTTATAACTTTTTTCTTATATAAAGATCTCAGCCGCATTCGATTCCAAGAGGGATAATCTGAAATGTGATATCATCTCCGTTCAGGTGCTTATTAAAAAATCTAGTGCTTTGTTTATCGGATTTAGAGCCGGAAGATTCCACCACTTCCGATTTTGGGGTCTCACCAAACTGAATTACCGATCTTTAATTCTTTATGGGCTGGATAGAGGTTCTATTGATACCTACTTTGCTTCCACTCGGTTTACTTCTCTTATTACTGGAGGGTGTATTGAACTTAGCATTTGAAGTGATTTGGGGTGATTTGATTTCTAGTGAGTTTTTTTTTATATGATTTTGTGTGAATCATACACGATCCACTGATTTTAGTTAACTCATTATAAAATTTCATTTAAATCTATGTGATTTGGAGTCTATTACTTTTAAGAAGTAAATCTTACTAAATCACTCTAAAATCAATTATATATTTTAAAATCCATTTTTAAAAATATTTCTAATAACAGTGGATTTGAAAGTGAATTTTAAAATTATAAATTCAATAACACTAGATTTTAAAATTTAAGTTTAAATAACATTGGATTTGTCATTTTAATACAAATCACCCTAAATGACTCCAAATCTCAATTTCAATACACTATCCTCTTAATGTTTCAGACAAGTGGAGGACATAATATTTTATTTGCTCATTCTTCTTCCATACAGAAATCACAAAACCAGACCAAATTGCTCAATCTTTTCCATACCGGAGCTGGTATTTTGGATTACGTTGTACCGACTTTTGGTACCCTAATCTCACATTTGGGATTAGGTTAGCGCCGACTCTATATTAGAGAGTCTCTGCGTGTGATTTGTGTTGCTCTTTCTTTCTCCCTCGGATCAATGAATCGAGCAGAAGAAATTTCAGATTCAATCCCTAATGATCTCCTTCTGGAGATATTCTCGAGATTGCCGGCAAAGTCAGTAGGGAGGTTTCGTTGCGTGTCGAAGCAATGGGGTTCCATGCTTCGTCATCAATATTTCACAGAGTTGTTCTTGACCAGGTCACGGGCTCGTCCACGTCTCTTATTCGCCCTCAATCGAGAGATGAGTTGGAGCTTCTTCTCAACGCCTCAGCTTCAGAATCCATATGGGAATTCGGTATCTCTAGAGGCGACTTTTCATATGAAACTCTCTCAACTCAGAGGCATCTATACAACGTTTTCTTGTCTCACCTCTGGATTGATGTATTTCTCTCTGTGCGGATCTCACCAAAGAGAGTGATGATGGAGTGCCTGTGATATTTAACCCTACATCGAGACAGTATGTGAGCTTACCTAACTACCTATGAACGATAGGGTTTGATAGCTTTATAGGGTTTGATCCAATTGACCAAGCAACACAAGGTATTGCTCATTCGACGTGATGGTGATCATAGTGTTCTGACATTAGGAACCGGAGAAACCATGTGGCGGAAGATCCAATGTCCCTTAAGCCCATTATCCTTTGGATAACGATAAAGGGATATGCATCAATGGGGTTTTGTATTACTTAGCTAAACGCGTAATGATATCAATGATGTGACAAGTGTTAGTTTGCTTTGACGTTAGGTCTGAGAAGTTCAGTTTTATTGACAGGGAATCATTTGGTTTTTTATTTGTAAATCCATAGTTATAGGGATACTAAATGGATAAACTATAAGGGTAAATTAGGTTTGATTGAGTGTGTGATTAATTGTGATTGTGCTGAGTTGCGTCTGTGGGTTCTAGCGGATGTCGAAAAACAGGAATGGTCGAAATATGTCTACACTTTGCCGCCGGATGACATTAAAACGTTGATCGCCACAATGTTTCTGTCGTTGGAATGACTGCTACAGGTGAAATAGTTTTGTGAATAGATGTGTATCATCTAAACGACTTAATGTTTTCTACTTCAATCCAGAAAGAAGCACTTTCCAACGTGTTGAAATCCAAGGTATTGGAGAATACTATCATGCGAATAGAGTTTATGCCTTTGTGGACGTCGTAGAAGATCTTCATGTTAACGATGCAAAGTACCTCAAGTCAAGCCAAGGCCTAATAAACATTTAGGGAAATGCCCAAACCGATCTTTGGGAAAAAAACGGCAAAACTGCCAAAGCCACAAAATCTCGGCAACTCTGCTCCATTGTTGAAGAACAAGTACGACTTGTTAGCTGCCTAGAATAGGGACAGGTCTCGATTCTTAGAATCCAATTAGCTATTTTGGCAGTGAGTGTGACTTCTCATTTACATGTTTCATGTTAGCTTTAAGTACTGATGTTTGATCCTGCGTTGCGTTTCATAAAATTCAGTTTTTTGTTGTTGTTGGTAATTTTAATGCTGTTCTCTGATACGAGATTTAAGACGTTTCTTTCTTTCTGTACACATTTAATTTAATTTGGACTGTAAAAGATAAGAGCAAACACACTTTGATTAGAGACAGTGTAAAACATACTAAGATAAAAAAAAAAATCAAGACTTAGTTTCAGAAAACAAAAAGGGCTTTTTAAAAGAGATTTCTTGGTTGCAAAGAAACTTGTTGGTGGCTCTGTAGCAAGAACGAGGAAATAAACTTCAGCTCCAAAAACGGTCACTTGCAGTGTACGTCGGCGATAAATTGAAGAAGAAGAGTTCGGATTTAAGCATCAATTTCTCAATAGATTCCATACCGAAACTGGATTACCTTGTACCAACTTTGGTACGCTAGTTTCAGAATTTAGGCCTTTGGTTAGCGTCGACTTATATAGAGTCTCTACGACTCTGTATATCTCTCTTCGTCCAATCAGCAATACAACGATCATGAAAAAAGAGAAATTCCATCCCAATTGATCTCGTTCTTGAGATACTCTCGAGACTAGCTGCAAAGTCTATTAGGAGGTTTCTTTGCGTGTCGAAGCTCTTGTGTTAATGGATGTTTATAACTTTTATTAAGACCTCTCTATATTACTTTTTTTTTTCTTTGACTTTGTTTTTACAAATTAACTCGATCGATGATACGGAAAATCACCGCCGTTTGTTCTTGTTAAAAGTCACAGAAAAACATTTTCGTAAAACCTGAAGAAACAGAGTGATATGAATTGAAGTAAGATAGAGAAAGATGAGGTTTAGAGAACTGATATTTCATTTCTTACACAACATCATATCTCTTAATACATATTTATAGAAACTTACAACTTACATCATAGACTGAGCCTTAAAAAAAGTAAAAACCTACCCCGGATTAGACATGACTACCTCTAGATGCTAGCTAACATTACAAGCAAAGTTGACGAATAAGACATACCAAAAGCACACTGGATAGAAAAAGATGGACTTCAAGAACTTCTTTATCACGTTGCACCTTGTCTTCGTTTTCTTTTTTTCTCACGTTTCCTTGAATTCTTCAATTGGTTTGAGAGATAAAAACAGACATTAACCAACGATTCAACAGTACGAGAAACTCGGTTTAAAAACTAAGATGTAGTTCATAAAACAAAAATGGCATTGCAGAGAAGATTATTGGTTGCTCTGTAGCAGGATCGAGGAAAGAAACTTCAGCATCAAGATGGTTTCTTGTAGTGTACGTCAAAGACAACAAGAAAAAGATTTGCATTTTTTTTTTTTTTAAGTAATCACAACAAAAGTTATAATTTTATTTTTGTCTAACTGTTTTGCATATCGGAATGAATTGTTGTTATTTTTCCCCCTGATTTTCCTAATTCTATGTGAACTCATTCCCCTTTTCCAGTTTCCATAATTCCGTGCATTAAAAGAAAAACAGCCATACGTACTTATTTGTAAATCAGCCATACGCCCTAAAAAACTCTGGTGACATAACCATCTGATCAAAAACCACAATTCTCTCCTGACGCAAAGACCGATAAATAGAACAGCAGTGCATAGCTCAATCGAATCAACCGATCTCATCCTCGAGATCCTCTCAAGATCGTCGGCGAAACAAATCGCTAGGTTTCGTCGCACATCCAAATTCTGGTCCTCCATGCTTCGCCGCCCATTTATCACCGATTTCTTCATCACCAGGTCCATAACTCGGCCGCGTCTCTTACTCGCCCTCAAAAACTCCGGTGACGTAATCATCTGCTCGTCTCCTCAGCTTCAGAATCCCGAGGACTCGTCTCTCTCAGTCGCCGCCGAGTTTCACATACGTCTCCCCGCAGATTGGTGCTTAGAAAATTGCTGCGCCCTGTCTCTGGACTGATCTATTTCCCTGTTCGCTCCAAGTGGAGCCAGAGACTCCCTGTGGTGTGTAACCCTAGCACGGGACAACAAGTGAGTGTACCAAAACCTAAAGCAACCAAGGAGTTTTCACATAGCTTCTTCGGTTATGATCCGGTTCTTAAACAAACCACGGTACTTTTCATAAACCGTGATAAAGATGCTGCACCGGAGGAGATTCAGATTCTGACGTTAGGAACTGGCAAGTGGAGGTCGATAAAATCTCGACTGACGCATTATCCTTTAAGCGAGGGGATATGCATCAATGGTGTGTTGTATTACGTAGCTCGTCGAGTGGTAGTAGGTGGTAATTCCACTGTGGTGATAGCTTGCTTTGATGTGAAGAGTGAGAATGAGAAAGAGACATTCCAGTTGGTTGCGGAAGCTAACGGCGTTTCGATATGGTCTAGGCCTAGTGTTCTTGTCAATTTCAAGGGTAAATTAGGAGGTGTTCAGAGTGAGTGGCGTTGTGGTGTCGATGGAAGGTTTAGTCTTGAGCTGTGTTTGTGGGTTTTAGAGGATGTTAAGAAAAGGGAATGGTCGAAGCGTGTCTACGTTTTGCCGGATTTGTGGGAGGATGATGATGTTAAGAGGAAGGCGTCTGTCTCGATTGCTGGTGTGACTGCTGCTACAGGTGAAATTGTTTTGGTTAAGGAGTGTGTATCTAACCCGTTCTATTTTACTACTATAATCTTGACAGTTACACTCTCAGGAAAGTTGAAATCCAAGGTATGGATGCGGTTAAGGGATACAGAGTTCGTGCGTTTGTCGACCATGTTGAAGATCTTAAGTTTCTAACAGGGAGCTAGGGTTTGTCTGCCTCACTACTACAGCTAGAGTTAAGTGCATTTAATTTTCTTATCTTCTTATTTGTGTGTGAACTTATGAATATTTCTTTTGCTTATCATCCCAATTGATTGCTTTTCTATTTTCTTTGATCAAAAAAATGTTCACACTGGTTTTTCATAATACTTCTTTCGTGATGTTAATTATTATAATTACTAGATAACCTTTTAATTTATTTTGTTTTCATCTCATGTCTTCTACTTTCTAAGAATATTTTTATGAGATTTTTCTTGATTTTGTACTTGCAGAATCTCTCAGCTCAGATGTCATGGCCAACCATTATAGAAGAAGGTAATACGTACGCTTATGAGTTTATTAGAGAAAAATACACATTACGTTAAACGCAAAAATAAACACACAATCTTGCCTTGCTTTTCAATCTTCTTTATTTTTATAATTTTCTTCATTTGGCTATTTTGCCTTGTTTTACCAGCGTCAGTAAAAACTGAATCAACCACTCCTTTTGGGCCTCCTGGGAGGCCTCCACCTGTTACTACGCCGGCAATTCCTCGGCTGTCGAAACCCTCTTTTCCGGTCGCCATTGACAAAAAAGTTGGTCCAGTCCTCAAGAACGTGCCTCAAATCCTTGACCTTATTAGCCTGGCCAATACAACAATTCCCATGCATTACGCAGACTTTGGTTATATCCCAGTCTGGTTGGCAGAAACTTGCAACGTCGACTGTATCTATCATCCTCATCTTGAGCCCGATTTCTTTAACGTATGGATCTAATTTGATATAGTTAAGCACGTCTTGCTCGTGTTTACCGGGGAATCTTAGTCTGGAGTCATACCAATAGTCGTAGAAATTGATTGTTCTGTTGTTCGACATGACGTATTTGAATCCGCCATTGGCTGCATTGTGCCGCATGTCGCTGAAATTTCCGTTGAAGTATAAATTGCAAGCGATCTGAAAATCTACATCCGCAACTAATCGAGGAAATGGATCTCGAAGCCAAATTGCATCCATGTCCTATTTTTTGAACAAACATTTGGTAAAACTATGTTACAAAATGTTACAAATTCAGCTTCAAAGATATTTCATTAAAGACAAATCGGTTGAGCGATCGGATAAGTTAAACTAAACCAAACTAAAATTCTATATCAGTTTTACTATTTTAATTCCAGTCCAGATAAAATCCAATTTTGTAAATATTTATTTATACTTTTTAATTATTTCTCATATGTTGACAATGTTTTGTTTTCTCATCCCAAAGAACCAAAACTAAAACAGATATGTTGTGAAACCGAATCAAACCAGAAGTTGCTAGATCGTTTATTGATTTTCAAACTGAACTAATAAACCAAAAATAAAATCCAAATAGCCAAACTTAACCGAATTGAATAACAGAATTAAAGCTGCAATCTTAGAGAGGTACCGTGAAGAGGAAGTTATATCCAAGCTTAAGCAAAGTACCCAAGAACTCAGTCCGGCGCCACATCATCTTGAGATAATCAGGGACCATGTACCGCTTCTCGCCGGAGAAATCAACACCAGGAGTCCTTAGCAATATGCAATGGCGGGGAAAGACCTCCAAGCACCGTGAGTAGGCTTTATCATCCAAACACAACACCACGATATGGCGGAGTAGCCTATTAGTCCCATTGCCGATTCGAAAACTCTCAAGAAACATATCAAATATGGAATTTGGCTTAGCCCAAGCCTGGTTCATCATTGTCACTATTACCGTATTCTTGTCCTTCAGCGATGCTTCCTTCAAGATTCTCGCCATATTTCTCATATCTTTCGCCTCAATCTACATCAACCAAATAAAACAAAATATTACTAGATTCTAAGATTCATATCACAGTATTATATGCTATTATTACTTTCTGCTGACCAGTTGAAATACTAAAGTACTATATTCCAATTGAACAGTAAATTTCTATATTCATAGATTGTAGACTACCTACTCTAAGGATACATAGAAAAAAACATTTTATTATGTCTCTTGTTTTAAAAGTAATAAATAGATAGGCATGCTTCTCAAGTATTTTTGCTTTTAAGTATAGACATTTTTTATAGTATGATTTACATGTACCAGAATACAGTACTTACAGTATCAGTGTTGTTAATTTCTTGTTTGGCTGCTACCAGCGGCGGCACAAGTGTAGATAATCTAGGAAATTGCGGCAGAAGTGGCTGCACAAGTGACGTCGAACGGTAGACAACAAGTGACAGCAAGACTGTCAAAACAAATAGAGAAACAATCCATTTAACCTCTCTCCAGTTTACTTGAAGTTTCCGCAATATCTGTTTCAGTGGCTGCGACCCTATACTGCCCCCGCCGCTGTTGACGGTGGGGCTAAAGCTGGCCGCCAATTTCTTAAAGATGATCATATTTCAACAATATATAATCTCAAATCAAATCTTTTTATCTTGGTATCGTTAATATGTAATGCATGTATTGTTTTATAACATGATCGGTCAATACTCACTAATGTCGTGTTAAATTGTCGCAATGTATAGATTAGATCCTCGATTATTTTTGTTTGCTTGTACGTTGGTAACTTGGTATTTATATTTAGATAATATTATTTCCAAGTGAATCCACAATCTTAATTGTTTCAGGTAAATTTTATTTTTGTTGATTGTAAAGTTAAAAGCGTAGAACAAACAGAGAAGAGAAGGAACCAGATATTCCATTTGCTATTGGCAGTTGTGTTAGCATTTTGAAGAAAATAGGGAAATTTCATATTTTAGAAATGTGAATATTTAACTACAAAAACTTCAAAAATTTGCGTTTTATATACTCTGAGACCTCGCTAAGTAGAATATTAATGTGAAAAAGATGCGTCTTTAATCTCTATAGGCATTAAATATTTAGTTTTCTTGGCCGAGTAGAAAGTAAGTGATTATATCGTTTTCAAGGCACCGTGAACGTCATTAAGTTAGCTGGTATATTAGCCTTTGTGGCTTTAGTATGACGTATAAAGGTAGAACAAATCAACTAAATCAAGATCCATTTTTTCCGGCAAGAAGCTGTTTATGGTGCCGGGATATTTCAAGATGATCATGGTATACCTTCCAATTTATGCATACGTACGAAGCTGATGCCATTTTGGGTTTTTGTAATGAACAATTCAGAAGTGGTGCAAATAAACGTGGTGGTCCGCATGGGAGCTGTGCCTTTATCATTTTTGTTTGCTTACATGAAATTTTGCCTTTTCATAAAACTTCTTTTCATAATGACATTTACAACTAAGAGGTTTTAAAACGACCCCTTGCAAAGTATTATTGTTCCTTTTAAACCAAAACAAAAAACGATATAGGTTGAGCTTAATCTCCACTCTTTTCTATTGTCTAAGAGCTCATATATACATTTGTATTTTATCGGATGTAGAAATAAGAATTGTCGTAAAATATTGATGATTTCAAATGTATTTTCTAAGGTCATGATTCATTTGAAGAAAAAAAAAAAAAAAAAAAAAAGATTATAACATGCAAAAACACAACCAAACAATCAAAGTAATTTGTAGAGAAATCTCGGTAACGACGGGACGAATTCAATCTAGTGATTATTATTAGAGTAGATCTATAATGTATTAACCTATGTGAGGCCTCTTCCGCCTTAGACTGCTCCGGCAATTCATCGGCTGTCGAAACCCTCTTTTCCGGTCACCATTGGCAAAAAAGTTGGTCCAATCCTCAAGAACTTGTCTCAAATCCTTGACCTTATTAGCCTGTCCAATGCAACAGTTCCCATGCATTACGCAAACTTTGGTAATATCCCAGTCTTGTTGGCAGAAATTTCCAACGTGTGTCGTTTGGAGAAACCTCATTTTGAGCCCCATTTTTTTTATGTATCGATCGTTTTTGATCTTGTTAATTACGTCCTGCTCGTTTTTTCCGGGGAATCTTAGTCTGGACTCATACCAATAGTTGTAGAACTCGATCGTTCTTGGGTTGGCAATGACGTATTTGAATCCGCCATTAGCGTAATTGCGGGTGTCGCTGCTGTTTCCGTTGAAGCGGTCGCAAGCGATCTGAAAATCTACATCCGCAATGAATCGAGGAAATGGATCTCGAAGCCACACTGTGTCCATGTCCTAAAACAATATTAAACCCAAAGAAATTATATTTAGAAGAAAAAGGTGGTATTAAAAACAAAACAAAAAGTTCTAAATCAAAACCAAACCAATATTTGATGATAACACGACTAATTCATAAATTTTAAAAGATTTGTCTTTAAAAAATATGTCAAAAATTTCATGACCAAGTTGTAGAAAAAAATAAGCAAAATAAATGGTAGAACAATAATTTTGTTATATAAAAACTTGCATTCGATGAGCTAAGAGAGGTACCGTGAAGAGGAAGTTATATCCGAGGCTAAGCAAAGAACCCAAGAACTCGGTTCGGCGCCACATCATCTTGAGATAATCCCCCTTCATGAACAGCCTCTCGCCGGAGAAATCAATTCCGGTAGTCCTCAGCAAGAAGCAACGGCGAGGGAAGACCTCCAAGCACCGTGAGTAAGATTTATCGTCCAAACACACCACCACAACGTGACGGAGCAGCCTCTCCGTGCCGTTTCCGAATCGAAAACTCTCAAGAAACACATCGAACGTTGAGTCTCGCTCCGCATAAGCCTGATTCATCATTGTCACTATCACCGTCTTCTCCTCCGTCGATGCTTCTCTTAGGATTCTAGCCAAATTTCTCCTATCATCAGCCTCAGTCTATCAACCAAACAAATCCAATTACTAGATAGTAAAGTTTAATTTAAATTCAATACAAAATTTCTATATGTATCTATTGTAGATTACTTATGTAGAACATGAAACGAGGTTACCAACGTTGTCAGTGTCGTTAGGTTTTTGTTTGGCTGTGATCAACGGTGGCACAAACGCAGAAAAGTTGGAAATTTGGGGTAGCGGTAGAGGCTGTGGCTGAATAAATGACGCCAAATGGTAGCCAAATAGCGACATAGAAACTGTCAAAACCAAGAGAGAAGCAATCCATTTAAGCTCTCTCCACTTTGCTTGAAGCTTCAACAACATCTGTATCAGAGGCTGTTGCCGCCGTTGACGGTAGGGTTAAAGCTAGCCGACGTTTTCTTAGTGGCGATCATATTTCATATATTGTCTTTATTTTCGTATGAAAGGTGAAATGTGGCTTTCAAAAATTGATATTGTTATAATTAATTTGAGGGCCAGATTGAATATTGTTGTGAAAATGTTGCGTCTCTATATACGTTAAATATTTAATATACTTGGCCAAGTAAAAGAATTAGGTGGGTATATAGCTTTCAAGGCACCGTGGAGGCGTGGACGTAATTGAATAGCTGGTACGATAATATATTACCTTTTGGTTGACTTTAGTGTGGCGTATAAAAGTTAATCAGTTATAAATAACTTATAATCAAAAGAAGATTCAATTTTTTTCTTTCTAGAAATGATTTCACTTACAAACGTGTAAGAGTCACTTTAGTGGTAAGAATATAATATGTAACATTAATTCGTAATTTTACATTTGGTTGTAGCTGATTGATGGTAACTAGCTGAATGATTGCTGAAACTGATTTGGTGCGTAAAGACATATCACATATCCTGCTTGAAGATCCTATACAACCGCATGGTAAGGAGGAGTACAGCAACCTTTCCAAGTCTGGCTCATTAATTAGGAGATAACAAAGAATGATGCAATAAGACAAGATGCATGGGAAATATAGATGGATTCGTTGTACGTTGATGGTTCTATATGGCTGGCATTTTTGCGTTTGTGTTCACATGAGATTTTTTTTTTTTACATATATATAAAAGTTTACACTTTTTAGTTATGCAAATTACTAAGGATAAGATTAGGCTATGGAATGCGGAATGCAACAAGCAGAGAGGCTTGGCCAGTGAAAACCTTCTTCAGGGCATCTGACGTCAAAGGAAAATGAGGTTCACCGGTGACTTTTTCCGCAAGTCGTAGGAAAGGCACCACGAGACTTCAATGTGAGAGCGAATCAAAGTCAGGAAGAAGAATGATTATAGAAACGAAGGCATTGTATCTTTTTATGAAGTGTATAGTGTTAGCTAGGATCTTAATTTGTGAGACTTGCTGACGATTAAATATTAAAAGTTGCCATCCTCTGTTGTGTGTGTTATAAACTAATTGTACATATATATATTCTAAGGAAGACAATCCGGCTTTGTAAGCAAGAATTGACGGTTTTTGGGATTTTTCATCCACATTGAGACAATTATGAAGATTAAAAAGTATTTCTGGGGAAAAAAAAAAAGATAAAGAGTAAAGACTAAAGAAAGACATTGGTTCTTTTCAAACACCAAAATTCATCAAAAAAAATCTAAAGAGACCTTTACAAAATCCCGGAGAGGAAGACTATATATAAGACCTTTAGCTTTGTCTCTCGCTCTATGTACTACTAAGCCAAGTACTTGAAAGTGTTAAGATTATCGGTATCCCGCTCCAAATAGTCTCTGCTGATCAAATCCTCAATCTGTTTCTTGATCATCTTTATATCAGGCTGCAAACAAAACAATAAAAAGAATTAAGTTATGTTATTATTATATATGTTATGTAATAATTAATCAAACCAAATGTGACTCGTTGTTTTTAAGTAGTTTACCTTGAACATTTTGCTAAGAAGCTCAACACATTCAGAGACCAACTGTTGATGAGGCAACACTTTCCTGCTCTTCATGATCCGCACGACAGCTGCATCAATCGCATAGCGTCTATCTTTGTCAACATCTTCAACCACCTTCTTCCGCTCATCCATTGGAGGAAGAGGCACCTTAATTCTCCTCATTCTATCGGTGAAGTTGGAGTTGAATTCGAAAGCATCGGTACGAGAGATGGTTTTTGACATTGGTTCCTTTTTAAGAATCTTGTACTTTGCGCATGACAGTGAATGAAGCAGCCTGACAAGATCTTCGTGGCTAAGGTTGAGCTGTTCAACTATCTCATTGTAGGTTAATCTTTCAGTGTTGTTGAAAAGCAAAAGCACAGCAGCCTGATATGAAAGAAAAAGATATTCAGTTTAGTGCCGAAAACCAATTGGCTTTTGAGAAAACAAAACAAAGATAGATACCTGGTAGGTGGAAACGATTAACTCGATTGGTTTTGCACTAAACCTTCCAACGACATGACAAGTTCCCAGAGAATAAACCCACATAAGTCTCCTGTGACTGGTTCTCTGTTCATAATATGCCTTGAAGACCTGAATACACTTGATCATTTCACTGGGTAGATTGAGGTCAGATGTTTTGTAACTTGGCCAAAAACCAGTGGTGAGAACAGTCACGGTCAAATCAATCCCCGGTTTTGTGGCAACGCAAGTGTTTAAATACGCCTCGAAGTCCAGCTGCTGCTCTTTTGCCAAAGTCATATCCGTCACCTATATCAAAACGGATATAAAGCATTATTTTAACCCTAATTATTACTTGTAAATAAAGCAAGAAAAAAAAGTCATCAAAACTA
This sequence comes from Microthlaspi erraticum, assembly GCA_902728155.2. Classification (NCBI taxonomy): domain Eukaryota; kingdom Viridiplantae; phylum Streptophyta; class Magnoliopsida; order Brassicales; family Brassicaceae; genus Microthlaspi; species Microthlaspi erraticum. The sequence goes on along the minus strand of CACVBM020001862.1, from coordinate 308,537 downwards.
ACCATGCACTCCATCTTAGAAGTAAACTGGCCACCGATTTTCTGCTTGAGATTTGTAAGTAAAGAACTCTCATGCTCTTCACCACCACTCCGATCAAACAAGAGCCTACGAGCTTGCTTCTTCCTGTAAAACTCGGCAAAGAGATCCTTGTCTCTTATATAAGCAAGCAACTTGACTACATTCTCAAGCGTATGTTCAACAGCCTCGTCACCCAGCTTCTCAATTCCTCCCTTACTGAGGAGATTATCGCAAAATATTGCAAGTAACTCTGCACTGGAACTTCCAGCCACGTTTTTGTTACAGCAGACTTCAAATGCCTCTTTCAATGCCTTATGGAAGAGGGTGTGGCTCTGGAAAGAGCCCGTGACATAGGCCATGTATTTATCGTGCAGCTCCATTATCTGTGTGACAAGAACCTGATCCTGCACGCCACTACTTGTAGCTGCGTCTTCGGCTTGTTTGATAAGGGCATTACCCTCTGCGGTTATATGCTGCTTGAATACGTCTGCAACAGGCTCCAACCCTTTGGCAATTGGCTGATAAAGCCTGTACATCCTGGAGAGATCATCCACCTTGTCATCTCTTAGCAATGCACCGCACCCAGAGTGCTCTTTCTCTAGAAGCTGTTTTGCAACCTTGACCAACAATTCTCTTTGTACAATCTCAACTAGTCCTGCCTCGGAGGTTGAATGAAGGTAGTGAGCGACTCTCTCCTTCTCCTTTCTCAGACACTCCTCAGCCTTTTGCATGTATTCAGGGCAAGAGTCCTCTTCGATCCAGCTTGCGGCCTTGCGAGAGTAGTAAGATGTGGAGTCTTTAAGCATCAAGACCTCAAAATCATTTTTGTATTTATCCGTCCCAGTCTCAACATAGATATCCAACACGTTCTTCAACAGCGCCCTGTCAATCTGTCCGCCCTCACGTTCCTCGTGAATCAGCTCTATCACAACGTCCTTGGCCCTAGAGTGCAACTCCTTATAAACCAGGTCGCGGAAGCATGTCATGCCAACTTCTTTCAGTGATGGAAGTGATCTCCGACCAATATAGTAACGGTCGAGGTAGTGGAAGAATCGGGCTAACCATCTCACCATGACTTTATGATGAGACCACCTCAGAACAAGCTTTCTCAGCAGAAACACACCATGCTTCTCCTTTAAACAGGGCAACGCCTAACCAAAAAAAAAAGGAGTCAGATTAAACTGTTTGTAAACTTATAATCATAATCAAACAAGGAGTCAACATATAGAGATCACTGCACTCACCCTTTGAGTAAGATAATCTTCAAGCACTTTATGATACATATCATAAAGCTCCTGAGAGTAATCGTGAGGAGGTTTCTGTGTGCACATGTTGTAGATAGTCCTGTGGGATCACATGAGAATAAGAATCCATACACAAGTCTTGTAAAATAACAACAAAAGTTAGATAAGACGATGACATACGTGTAGAGACGCATATAAGATTCAGAATCAAAAGGTGCCTCCTTCTTTCCTTCTAGAATCCTTGTGAGCTTTGTAACTCCGACCTCCATATGAGACAATCCTTCTTCCAACCCAATGACCTTGACGTAGTCCATCCTTCTTCAATTAGATTAGTTTTTTTTCTACAATCGTGTAATAGTCACGCGGATTTTTAGTATCGATAGTCAAAGATCCACAAACAAGAGATAAAAGAACAACGGATTTGAAATTCGATTAACGATACATATCAATCTCTGAAACTAGTCAAGAATTGCCATGAATCAACAAAGCTCAGAGAACCCGAGTAACCCTAACTCGAATCAAAATCGTATAGAAACGCGAAACGCGGAACAGAAGCAAAATCATACAAAATACTCAAAAGTAATCGTAAACCCTAAGAAGATGAAACGTACCAGAGTAAGTGATGATGAAGAATATAAAGAGCAATGAAAATAAGCGTATTTATAGGCTCCGAGAATGAGAAAGGCGGTGAAGACTTTAAGTCATTTTTTTATTTTTAAAAATCTTATTAAAAACCTTTACAAGGAAATAAAAATCTGGGACCTTTATTTATTGTATTGCAGCAAAGTTTATGTTTATGGTATTTATATACTACGTTCAAACAATCATGGTTTCTAGAGAAGTCTCTGTTACGGCGGGACGAATTCAACCTAATCCTACAATATATTAAAGACCATGCATTTTTGCTGATGTGGCAAGCTCTCAGTTTTTTGGGCTTTTTTATTTTTTTTAAAGCAATTCTTTTTCACTTTTCGGGTTGGGACGCGGATCCTAAACCGGGTCGGATCTTTTTTATTTTCATTAGACCGAATTAATTGATGAATTTGCTTATTGGGTTACAAAACATTTACTTCAATTCGAGCGCCATATAATTTACCATAAAGGATGAGAAGATTTATCAGATTGTTTATATGATTTTGTTAATCACACCGTCCATTTTATTTAAGGTAACGTTTATTTCGGAAGATAACAAAATTTAATAATATTCCCATACAAGAACACCTCTTTCCTTTTTCGAAAGATCTGTTATTTGATATGGTTACTAAATATTATTGTAATAAATATTCCGATTTATTCATAAACAGATTTGGTCAGTAATAATGAATCATTGTTGTTAAGATATACAAGTATTTATAATTCGCATATTCTTCGAAACATATGTTCACAACAAAAATCAAAATATTAATTGTATGAAACTATCATTAGCATTTGTCTAAAATATCTATCCATTATTCCAGAACATAAAAAATTATAATATTTGTAATTGAGACAATATACATATTATTATATTTAAAATATTTATATGAATTGATAAAGAAACAAAATAGATATTAATCTAAAAATAATATAGAAAATGTAATATTCATTCAATAATAATTTATTTTATATGAATTTTTTAAAAGTTTAATCAATCCCACGTATTAGGCGTGGGTAACCCCCTAGTGGTTATTATTAGAGTATATCTATAATGTATTATTATTAAACTAGGTTGCTTTACTTTTGTGAGGCCTCTTCTGCCTTAGACTGCTCCGGTAATTCATCGGCTGTCGAAACCCTCTTTCCGGTCGCCATTGGCAAAAAAGTTGGTCCAATTCTCAAGAGGACTGTTGGAGATAGCGGCTGCTCTCATGTCGCGGTGAGTTCCGTTCCTTCCAGGGTTTCGACAGCTGATGAATTGTCGAAACCCTCTTTCCGGTCGCCATTGGCACAAAAGTTGGCAATCTTTTGCGTTTGTGTTCACATGAGGTTTTTTTTTTACATATATATAAGAGTTTACACTTTTTAGTTATGCATAAATGCCATAAAATATATTGCAAAGTGCACAAGCAAACGTCAAATGTAAACAATAACTTTTCTTCCATTTTCGTTACAACTTTCACGTTTACAGTTTTTGTTAAAAGGTTTTCAACTTTTCATATAAAAATATTTTTGGGTTTTATATTATACAAAGAATGAAGAAAGAAAAAGGCATAAATGAAAAGCCCTAAACAAAAGAAACTAGAGGATATAAACCCTAATGGGCCTGGATCAATGCTAAACCAAAGAAAACCATTTACATTCACAATTAGTAAAGAGATTTTCCTTACAGTACTAACAGAACAGTGATAACAGAATAGTGAAGTTTCTAACTTTTGTGTTAGGATCTTGATTTGTGAGACTTGCTGACGATTAAGGGCCTGTTCGTTTGTGTTATTGATGCATTTGAATGCAATTTCCAAATGCTATAATCTAGATGCATTTTCAAATGCAACATTTAGATGTTTGTTTTCAAAATAACTTTTGCATTTAGAAATTGCATTTAGATATGATGTTGTTCTTTTGTGAATTTGTTAAAAAATCTAAATACAAAATCTATCAAATGAAAATCCGAAATTTACAATTTTTTGTAGAAAAAACACAATTTTACGGTTTTCCATCAAAACCGTAAAAACACGTATTTCCGCCAAAAACGTAAAATCACATATTTCTGCCAAACCCGTAAAATCACATATCCGCCAAAAACGTAAAATCACGTTTTTATGCCAAAAACATAAAATCAGGGCTATCCGCCAAAACCGTAAAATCAGCCAAAACCGTAAAATCATGTTTTCCTGCCAAAACCGTAAAATCATATTTTCCCGCCAAAACGTAAAATCACGGTTACGTTTTTGGCAGGAAAACATGATTTTACTTTTTTGGCGGATAGCCGTTATTTTCTGTTTTGGCGAAAAAACATGATTTTACGGTTTGGCGGGAAAATATGATTATACAATTTTGGCGGAAAACATGATTTTGGCGGAAAAACACAATTCTATGGTTTTTGACGGAAAAACTTGATTTTATGTTTTTGGCGAAAATCATGATTTTACGGTTTTGGCGGAAAACCGCGATTTTACGACATTTGACGGAAAAACTTGTTTTTACGGTTTTGGAGAAAAATTACGATTTTACGTGTTTGGCGGAAAAACGCAATTTTACGGTTTTTGACGGAAAAATGCGATTTTACGTTTTTTGACGGAAAAACGTCTTTTTACGGTTTTTACGTTTTTGACGGAAAACATGTTTTTACGGTTTTGATGAAAAATCGTGATTTTGGAGGAAAGCCGTGGTTTTACGGTTTTGGCTGAAAAACACAATTTATGATTTTAGCGAAAAAAATATTATTTATGGTTTTGATGTGATTTTTTTTTTCTTTTTGAAATGCAAATATTGCATTCAAATTCTTTTTTTTTTTTTTTTTTTTGCATTCCAAATATCTAGCATTTGACTTTGCATTCAAATGCAACATCTGAATTTTTATTGTTTTTGTGACAAAAGAACAACATTTTAGCATTTGAGTGCTCAAATGCCCAAATGCAATATTCAGTTTTTGTAAACGAACAGAGCCTAAATATTAAAAGTTGCCATCCTCTGTCGTGTGTATATAAACTAATTGTACATAGAGAAATTCTAAGGAAGACAATCCGGCCTTGTAAGCAAGAATTGAGGGTTTTAGGATTTTTCATCCACATTGAGACAATTATGAAGATTAAAAAGTATTTCTGGGAAAAAAAAGATAAAGAGTAAAGAAAGACATTCGTTCTTTTCAAAGACCAAAATTCATCCAAAAAAATCTAAAGAGACCTGTACAAAATCCGGGAGAAGAACTATAACACCTTTAGCTTTGTCTCTCGCTCTATGTACTAAGCCAAGTACTTGAAAGTGTTAGGATTGTCGGTATCACGCTCCAAATAGTCTCGGCTGATCAAATCCTCAATCCGTTTCTTGATCATCTTTATATCAGGCTGCAAACAAAACAAGACACCGAATTAAGCTATGTTATTATATATATTGTGCAAAAATTAAACAAACCGTATGTGAGTTTTTTTGTTTAAGAAGTTTGTATACCTTGAACATTTTGCTAAGAAGCTCAACACATTCAGAGACCAACTGTTGATGGGGCAACACTTTCCTGCTCTTCATGATCCGCACGACAGCTGCATCAATCGCATAGCGTCTATCTTTGTCAACATCTTCAACCACCTTCTTCCGCTCATCCATTGGAGGAAGAGGCACCTGTTGTTGTTGATGTAGAATATTCATTAGCGTCTTTGATCTTTTTGATCCAGGAGGCGAAAAATGCTCATATATATATGACTTTACCTTAATTCTCCTCATTTATCGGTGAAGTGGGAGTTGAATTCGAAAACATCGGTACGAGAGATTGTTTTTGACATGGGTTCTTTTTTAAGAATCTTGTACTTTGCGCATGACAGGGAATGAAGCAGCCTGACAAGATCTTCGTGGGTAAGGTTGAGTTGTTCAACTATCTCATTGTATTTTAATCTTTCAGTGTTGTTGAAAAGCAAAAGCACAGCAGCCTGATATGAAAGAAAAAGATATTCAGTTTAGTGCCGAAAATCAATGTACCAATTGGTTTTGAGAAAACAAAAACAAAGATAGATACCTGGTAGGTGGAAACGATTAACTCGATTGGTTTTGCACTAAACCTTCCAACGACATGACATGTTCCCAGAGAATAAATCCACACAAGTCTCCTGTGACTGGTTCTCAGTTCGTAATATGCCTTGAAGACCTGAATACAGTTGATCTGAGACAAAACCAAACCAAGTTTAGATCACCATATGAGAGAATGTTTTCCGTAAAAAAAAAAGAGTTACCATTTCACTGGGTAGATTGAGGTCAGATGTTTTGTAACTTGGCCAAAAACCAGTGGTGAGAACAGTCACGGTCATATCAATCCCCGGTTTTGTGGCAACGCAAGTGTTTAAATACGCCTCGAATTGGAGCTGGCTATCTTTTGCCAAAGTCATATCCGTAACCATGCCCTCCATCTTAGAAGTAAACTGGCCACCGAGTTGCTGTTTGAGCTTTGTAAGTAGAGAACTCTCATGCTCTTCACCACCACTCCGATCAAACAAGAGCCTACGAGCTTGCTTCTTCCTGTAAAACTCGGCAAAGAGATCCTTGTCGCTTATATAAGCAAGCAACTTGACTACATTCTCAAGCGTGTTCAACAGCCTCTTCACTCAGCTTCTCAATTCCTCCCTTCTTGAGGAGATTATCGCAAACGTTGCAAGTAACTCTGCACTGGAACTTCCAGCCACGTTCTTGTTACAGAAGACTTCAAACGCCTCTTTCAATGCCTTATGGAAGAGGGTGTGGCTCTGGAAAGATTTCGTGACATAGTCCATGTACTTATCGTGTAGCTCCATTATCTGTGTGACAAGAACCTGATCCTGCACGCCACCACTAGTAGCTGCGTCTTCGGCTTGTTTGATTAGGGCATTCCCCTCCGCAGTAACATGCTGCTTGAAAACGTCTGCAACAGGCTCCAACCCTTTGGCAATTGGCTGATAAAGCCTGTACATCCTGGAGAGATCATCCACCTTGTCATCTCTTAGCAATGCACGGCACCCAGAGTGCTCTTGTCCAGAAGCTGTTTCGCAACCTTAACCAACAACTCTTTGTACAATCTTAACTAGTCCTGCCTCAGTGGTTGAATGAAGGTAGTGAGCGACTCTCTCCTTCTCCTTTCTCAGACACTCCTCGGCCTTTTGCATGTATTCAGGGCAAGAGTCCTCTTGGATCCAGCTTGCGGCCTTGCGAGAGTAGTAAGACTGTGGAGTCTTTAAGCATCAACGTCTCAAAATCATTTTTGTATTGGTCCGTCCCAGTCTCAACATAGATATCCAACACGTTCTTCAACAGCGCCCTGTCAATCTGTCCGCCCTCGCGTTCCTCGTGAATCAGCTCTATCACAACGTCCTTGGCCGTGGAATGCAACTCCTTATAAACCAGGTCGCGGAAGCATGTCATGCCAACTTCACTCAGTGGTGCAAGTGATCTCCGAGCAATGAAGTAACGGTCGAGGTAGTAGAAGAATCGGGATAACCATTTAACCATGACTTTGGGGTAGAAATTCTACAAAGCTTATTGTTCTGCCGAGTTCGTATGACGATTCTCTTAGCTTCAAAACGTTTGGGGGTTTAGGCATTCTATTTGCTAGAACTGAGTTAATTTCTGCTTCCAGTTTTCTGATGCTGAAGAGTATTATTTTAATGGCTAGATTTTTGATTGATGTCTGAGATTTGGGTTGTGTTTGATGCTTTTTCAGGACTTTCGAGTACTCTATTGTCGGTAAAATCTAACCTTGAATTTGTTTTACAGAGCCACCGGAGCTTACGAATTGGTTTTCACAGTTAATTCTTTGAATAGTTCACATTGATTTCTTCAGTAAAAGAACATGAAAGTAAATGGAGTTTCTGTTGGAGAGGACAAAGCGAACTGAATGGATATCAAATCTCCAGAGAAGGTTGTCTCAAATAGATATTAATTCATAAGCCTATGAACAAGAGAATGATTAAGGTAGTAATATCTCACCATTGATTCACAATTGCAGGTTTTGGGCTATTTGATTTGTTAGAACCATATGTAATTCTTATACTTTTGTGCAGATTTAAGATACTTATATGCAATTCCAACAGCGTAAGGAGCTACATGTAAGCTTTTTCTACTTTCTTGAATTGAAATCCTTTTTGTTTGATTTGAAAATCCTCATCGGGTAGTGTTGATTTGATGATGGAGGAAGAAGGAGCTAAGGACAATTTTAACTCTTTTTATACCAACGAGAATCCTAAAGTATGTGATTTGGATTTGGTTTCTCTCTACTAAAGTCTTTTATTAGTTGTCTATCATGCTTAATGGTCTACTAAATCTTCAGATATCTGATGATGAGAAAGAGTCTTCTCAGCCCCATTCTATTAGCCAGACTGTTAGCTCAAAACCTGGATCTCTTCCCCAATCTTCAGATATGATTCATCTAAAATAGGTACTTTTTTGTGTTTGAGGTTAGTTCCATTGCAAAGTAGATTGAGTGATGTATCAAGTTCTAGGTTAGACTAAGCATCTTGTCATATATAAGTAGCTCTGAAATTTATGCCAAAGAACAAATAAGATTCGTATGACATATATTATCTGGATTCCTTGACATTTCGTTGGTTGGTTGCGTGTGATATATATTCCTCATTTTTTCAGTAACTGAGGATGTATATTCCTAAGTAGATGAAATAAATCTGTTGATGATGAAAGTAAGTAGAGAAATTGACTCGAGTTTTACTGCAGGATGATAGTATCGTTTTTACTCTTATACACAACTTGATCTCACCTTGTTAAACAGAGTCTTGTAAAGTATTGTTCTAATCATATTTTTGTATATCTAAAATCTCAGAAGAGCTAAATCCCTTGTTAGTTTGAATCATCGCGGTGTTTGTTCTTCATGTTCTTATTTGCTGAAATATCTCAGTCTCATTGTCTTTTAATTTTTTTTGAAGGAAGAGATGGCACCGAGGAAGCTCATATCTGTTGGGATTTGCTTTGTTTGGGAATTAAGACAGTACAAATATGTTCCCTTTGCAAGATTAAACTTAAGTACTATGTTGTAATGTTTCTTTGACTCTGAATTTTTCTACTATGCATTAAATTTTTAACTATATCAATCATCTTCTCAGTTTCTATTTCAGTTTCAGCATGTCGATTTCTAAAACCATATTCACGAATATATACTTTTTATATGGCAAAATTATTCAGCCATTGTTTGGCTAACTTGTAGCATAATGTATGAGCTACAATGCATATAATAACAGCGGGAATGTAACGCCACAAAAGAGTTTGAAATAGCGCACAAAATAAGCTACAAGAATTATTGATATAGCACGAAACAGTCGCTACTACAAATATTACTATAACAATAACAGAGCGCTGTAAAACTGTAAACCATAACATCATATTTGTGCCATCTTTAACGAAACAACGACATTTGTAAACCGCTATTGTAGAGTAGGGCTACGATAGCACCTGACCAGAAACGCTATCATAGGTGGGTACTCTATTATAGCGTCGGAGATGATACAAGCGCTATCTAACCCATATGATAGCGTTTTCCGTCTGCTATCAATACCCATATTTGTTGTAGTGCTATCTTGCCTTAAATCTTTTTCACCAGCATGCATAAATATAAACCGATCGAATCAAGCACTCCTTTAGCGCTATTCGTGTAACATCCCCATGATACTTCTCCGGCAATTCATCGGCTGTCGAAATCCTCTTTCCCGGTCGCCATTTGAAAAATAATTGGTCCAATCCTCAAGAACTTGTCTTAAATCATTAACCTTATTAGCCTGTCCAACGCAACAATTCCCATGCATTACGCAGAGTTTCGTAATATCCCAATTTTGTTGGCAGAAATTTCCAACGTCGATTGCATCTAAAAACCTCATCTTAAGCCCGATCTTGTTAACGTACTCATCTTCTTTGATCCGGTTAAGCACGTATTGCTCGCTTTTGCCAGGGAATCTTATTCTTGACTCATACCAATATTTGTAGAACTCCATTGTTCTGTTGTTCGCAATGACGAATTTGAATCCGCCATTGGCTGAATTGCACGTCTCACTGAAAAATCCGATGGAGAAGAAATCGCAAGCGATCTGAAAATCTACATCCTCGAATAAACGAGGAAATGGATCTCGAAGCCAAATTGTATCCATGTCCTATATTTTTAAAACAAACATTTAGCAGAAAAAAAATATTATCAAATATAAGCAAGGACGTTAGAGAACGTTACCGTGAAGAGGAAGTTATATCCAAGCTTAAGCAAATAACCTAAGAACTCGGTCCGGCGCCACATCATTTTGACATAATCCTCGCCGGAGAAATCAACTCCGGTAGTCCTCAGCAAGTAGCAACGGCGGGGAAAGACCTCCAAGCACTCTGAGTAGGCTTTATCATCCAAACAAACCACCACCACGTGACGGAGCAGCCTCTCCGTCCCTTCCCCGGTTAGAAACCCCTCAAGAAATACATCAAACGTCGAATTTGGCTCCGCCGAAGCCTGGTTCATGATCGTTACTATCACCGTCTTCTTGTCCTTCATCGATGCTTCTTCCAAGATTCTAACCAAATTTCTCCTATCTTCTGCCTCATTCTATCAACCAAACAGAACTAATAAAATATGATTTTATATACCAAAAGTTATATAACAATATTATTACGCTATTACTGTTTCTGATGACCGGTTAAAAATGCTAAAGTATTTTCTCAGATTGATTAGTCAAATTTATAGATTCACATGCTGTGGACTAACTACTACAAGATACATATAAAAATATAATATTGTAGTGTCTCATGTTTTAAAAGGATAAATTAGATATATTACTTAAGTATTCCTTTTATCTATAATATGGTTTACATGTAGATGATGAATGCATTACTAACCGCCGCAGTGTTGGTAGATTCTTGTTTGGCTGCGATCAGCGGTGGCACAAATGGAGGATATCTTGAAATTTGCGGCAGTGGCTGAACAATTAATGACGCCAAATGGTAGACAGCTAAAGACAGCAAAACTGTCAAAACCAATAGAGAAACAATCCATTTAAGGACTCTCCACTTTGCTTGAAGTTGCAGCAACATCTGTTTCAGCGGCTGCGAGTGTAGACCTCCACCGCCGTTTTTGACGGTGGGGCTAAACCTGGCCGTCGTTTTCTTAGTGATGATCATATATTCATTTATATTTTTCACCATATATGAAGTCAAATCTCTCGTTCTCTTAGTGTTGTTTATATGTAATGCATTGCCGGACTCATGCATGTGTTCCATAACATGATCGGTCATTAATGTCGTGTGGGACGTCAAAATATATACTCCCTTAATGTCGGAGTAGTTTAAATCGTCGTTTGTTTTGTTTGCGTTTGTATTTACATTTAACGTTTTTTAAGGAAACACACACCCTTAACTGTTGATAGCAAAGGAAAAACTATGAAGAAAAACGGCGGGAAACTTGCCAATGGTTTTGGCATTTGCGTTTTAACTTTTTTTTGTTTTAAGAAATGTTATACAGACTGGAAAGGTTTTATATTTTGGAAGTGTGATTTTTATTTTCCGTGTAAATATAGACGTGAGATGTGAATGTTTTTTAAAAAATTGATGATTAAATAAGAAGAATAAATATATAGAATTAATCTGAGTATATATTAAATATTGGTGTGAATGCTATGTGCATTAATGATTAATTTCCTTGGGGCCAGGTAGTAGAAGTAGGTGCAGTATCTTTTTCTCAAGGCACCGTGTGACCGTGAGATGATTTGATGTTGTGTGGCGTGTAAAAGTCAAACAATACCTATAGTTCTAATACACTAAATGAACATTCAATTTATTTCTATAAATGATACTGTATCACTTACAAACGTCAAATCATTTTGGTGCAAAATTATTACAGATATGAACTTCTTAATCATTTTAATTTTATTAATATTTGATTTAATTAGAGATCTGAATTGAAAACAGTTGTGAAAAAGATGTGAGTAAATTTGAAGTGGTTGAGTATTCCAGTCATGGAACATTGAAAGTGATTAAATTAGCTGTTAAAATAAAACTCCTTTTTGTCACATTAGTGTGCTTATAAAAAGTAATATAAATCTTCTGTATTCTTTTCTAAATATATAATCATAACCAATAATACAATGAAATGAAGAATCAAATTTTGTTTAGAAGTGATATACATATCACTCCGCAAACGTAAAAGAATAAAGTGGTGTTGACAAAAAGAAAAAAAACTCACGTAAGTCGTATATATAATTTGGAAAACTAATTCGTCACTTAACTTTTGGTTGTATCTGCTTGATGGTAACAAGTGTTGGAACTTGGAAGCAGTATTTTATCCAGTTTGCGAGCCAGTTAACCAGTTTGCATGACTTTATATGTATTATACGTACTTAGATTGAGAATGTACAATTGCATGACTTTCAGGAAACGCTTAATGTCGCCTTCCTCTTCTCCAACAATTCATCGGCTTTCGAAACCCTAATTTGTGGCCATCAGCCTTCCCTGAAGCCACCACCGACATATAATTTTGCCAATCCTGAAGAACATGTCTCAAATCTTTAACCTTGGTCCTTTTCCCACTGCAGCAATTACCATGCATTATGCAGACTTTGCTGATATTCCATTTTGGTTGGCAGAAATTTCCAAAGTAAACCGGATCAAGAATCCTAATTGTGAGCCCTATTTGTTTGATATAAAGATCATGCTTTATCCGTTCGAGTACGACCTGCTCATTTTTCCCGGGGAATCTCAGCCTCGATGCATACCAATAGTTGTAGAATTCGACTGTTTTGCGGTTTGCCACAACGAAATTGAAGCCTCCATTAACTTTATTTCGGAGATCACTGGAATTGCCGTTGAAGCGGTAGTAATCGCCAGCAACTTGAAAATCTACTTCTGAAAATAACCGAGTGAATGGATCTCGAAGCCACATTGTATCCATGTCCTATTTTTTTTTTTTATAAAAAAAAAAGCATTATGTCATATAAACTTTTTATCAATGGATATTTGGATTGTTAAGCAGTAATTTGCATTTTTTTTCATTTTCAAATTGTAACTTATAGCGTTTACCTTAAAAAGTGAAAACAAATACAAGCTAGAAATTGTGGTTCATTAATGTGATGCAATACTACTGCAAACGCAAACAGAAACGCCACACAAAAACCGAAGAAAGAATTCCATCTACGTTTTAGGTTTATAGTACCTTAAAAACAAATTGAACCTCTTGTGGTATTATTTTCTAGAATAACCAAAATACTTTAACGTGAAAACTTTAGGTTTGAACTTTTTGAAACAAACGGACCTAACTAGAATTTTCTTTTGAGTGCATGTTAATAAACCAAAAAACGGCTTCGTTTGAATGCAAATGAGGTAAGGAACTACCGTGAAGAGGAAGTTATATCCGAGCTTAAGCAAAGAACCCAAGAACTCGGTTCGACGCCACATCATCCTGAGATAATCCGGGACCATGAACAGCTTCTCGCCAGAGAAATCAACTCCGGTAGTCTTCAGCAAGAAGCAACGGCGAGGATGGACCTCATTGCACCGTGAGTAGGCCTCATTGTCCAAACACACCACCACCACGTGACGTAGCAGCCTCTCCGTCCCTTCGCCGGCGTAGAAACCGTCAAGAAATGCATCAAAGGTCGAATTTGGCTCTGCCCAAGCCTGATTCATCATCGTTACGATCACCGTTTTCTTCTCCTTCATTGATGCTTCATTCAAGATTCTCACCAAAGTTATTTTATCTTCTGTCTCAAACTATCAATGCACCAAAGAAAACTAATAAGATGCGATCTCTTTATACCAACAAAAACTATATATGAGAGTTTTTTTTTTTGTTCGTTTCAGCTTATGTTTACATGAATAAAAAGAGTGGTAACTAAAGAGCAAAATATTTCATGCTGTTAGTAAAATACTTATGTCAAATGGAGGATATAATATTAATCATCAGTTGACAATATATTTTTTTATTCAGTTGCAAAGCAACCGTTCTAAATTAATATATTGTACAGCCTACATATCTATAGATACGATTAGATTTACGTATAGGGATAAGAAAACTCGTATATATATACGAAGAAATTACTAACGGTATCGATGATGTCAAATTCTTGTTCAGCAGCGGTCATAGGCGGCTCAACTGTTGAAACGTTTAGAAGTTGCGGTGGCGATAGCGTCGTGACACTAGACGGCGAATGGTAGACAAGTCGATAGAGAATGCCGGTAGAAAAGTGGAAGAGAAAGGCTGTACATGTGAGGAAAAAAACAATACTTTTCACGTCGCTACACTTTGCTAGCAGTTGATGTAGCCTCCGATGTTTCTGCGGTTGCGAATCTGGATCGCCGGCAGTAACGTGACCCGCTTTGGCCGCCATTTTTTCACTTTTTTTTTGTCTAAATTTGCACCATTTTCTTACTCAAGAATATAAATAACCCACCAGTCAAATATCTTTTATCCTAGGTTTATAAGTGTTTTCAGATTCATATCTACATTAAATTGAAAATTGTTATTGCTGTCATTAGGAAATGGATGCGTAAGATAATCAAATTACTAACCGTATATAATAGATATTAACTTGATAATATATGCACTAGACGTAAATGGTATTTATATTACTAGATGTAGCTTGACAAACACACACACACACACACACACACACACACCAAAACAAACAAGAAACCTAATTGTAACAGTGTTATATTCTTGTTTAGCTGCGATCGGCGGCGGCACAAACGAAGGAAATCTTGAAATTTGCGTCAGTGGCTGAACAATTGATGCCAAATGGTAGACAACTAGAGACACAAAAACTGTCAAAAACCAGTAGAGAAATTTTTTTACGTCCAATCGTTTTCTTAGTGATGATTATCATATATTCATATATAATTTTACGTCCAATCTTTTTCTCTATTTCCTGGCCACTCATACATGTCGGTCATTGTCGTGTGAAATGTCGCTATATTTAGATTAAATCTTCAATTGTCTCTTGTTTGTTTGTCTTTGTATATTCATATATTTTGGCATTTATTTACGTTTTCATTTTGCAAAAAGAAAATTATAAAAGATATATAATGAAAATGTTCTGTATTTTTCAAATATGAATTATTTTCTCATTTGAATCTTAAAAGTTGCATTTTGTTTAATCAGAGATCTAAACTGAGTA
Organism: Microthlaspi erraticum; assembly: GCA_902728155.2. Lineage (NCBI taxonomy): Eukaryota > Viridiplantae > Streptophyta > Magnoliopsida > Brassicales > Brassicaceae > Microthlaspi > Microthlaspi erraticum. The sequence goes on along the minus strand of CACVBM020001862.1, from coordinate 293,536 downwards.
TCGTTGTAACTTGTAAGAAAGAAAAGATGCGTCTCAATATGAGTAGGTGGGTATCTTTTTCAACACATCGTGAACGTAATTAGCTGGTGAGATTATAATTAGTGTGCCGTATGTATAGTATAAAACAAAGAGAGAAATAAATTTTAGTTGAACTGAGTCGATTTGTTCACCAAGGTGGTTTGTGAATTTTACCCAAATTTATCTAACTTTAAACGAGTGCCAAAGAAAGCATTTGTGTATTTTTATATCAAATGGTCACTAATTAACTACACTTATTAGTATATTTTTAACAGCTACTAGCTACAACATACATAATCAAAATATAAATCATGTCTAACACTTTACATGATATACATATTGCATTACACATAGAAAATCTGTCCGACATTCAAAAGGCTCTCCTGAGGAACATTGAAGATAGCACTATTCTCTCTACAAATCTTCCTAAGAAACGCATACACATAATCAATCGCTATTCTCTTGTAGAACCTCGCTTCCGTCCTCGCTCGTATCACCGTGTTCCCCATTATGTGCACCACTCCCGCGTCTCTACACCTATTTATAAACTCCATCTCGTCCACTTCTCCGCTCATCTGGCTCGACCCTGTCACCGTGTGGCTCGTCCGCTTGGTTGGCGCTCTCACCGACTCCACAGAATCAAACGTACCAAACGTCGACAAGTTCCTACTCTCGTTCGGCTGCTGCTGCTGGCTTCCGCAGACGCTGTAATCGTCGGAGTCCGAGCATCCTTCCATCATAGACTCAAGACGCACGAAAAGGAAGAGGCTTTCGAAGAGCCGCTTCTCAAAGTCGTCGTCTTTCTTGTGCAAGTCTCTGTAACCGTACCTCGCCACGCACCGGAACATGTGGAAGTTCTTGGGACCGATTCTCTTCACCAAGAACCGCTCTTCCTCAGGAACAGTGTAAACCGGAAGGTTCTTGACGCAAACAAACACAACAACGTTGTGAATCGCCGGCAGGTTCGTGATGAAATGAGAGAAGATGTGAGGCACTCCGCTCGCTAGCTCCGTGTACACAAGACCTATCCCAGGGACTCGAACCAGCCCGAGGCTAGGCCCGAGCCCTAAGATCCAAGCCATGGAGACTTTACTATGCATCTCAAACTCATACCTCTTGAGCGTCCCATAGTGCCAAACGTACATGATCACAAGAAACGCCGCGGCGATGACAAGCGGCACCCAACCGCCTTGGTTAACCTTGAAGAGCACGGCAGAGAAGTAAGTGCATTCGACGACGAGGGAGAGAACGGTGAACAAGAAGACTAGAAGCCAATGGCATCTCCAGACGAGTATCATGATCAACATCATGAGAAGCGTCGTCACGAGCATGACGATCACAACGGCCGTCCCGTAAGCGTTCCCTATCTGGCTCTGGTTCTTGAATCCGGCGGTGACGGCTATGCAGAGGATCATGAGGATCCAGTTGATGTCCGGGACGTAAATCTGACCGAGGAACTTCCGAGAAGTGTGCACGACTTTGACTCTAGGGAAGCAACCGTGAGCGAGCGCTTGCTTGATCAACGAGAACGTCGCTGAGATTGTGGCTTGGCTTGCAACTATTGCTGCAAAGGTCGCAATCACGAACATTGGCCAATACACACTCTCTGCAACAAACAAAAAAAACAGAAACTTTAAGAGACATCCATTGATTGAAAGAAATGAAACTGAATCAAGAAAATATAAAAAAACGAACTTGGAATGGACTGATAAAACGCGTCTTCCACATGATGAGGATACACTCTTAGGTAAGCGGCTTGGCCGCTATACGCCAGAAGAAGGCAAGGGAAAACGATTACAGTAAACGCGATTTGCACGGCTGAGACCGGGAAATGCGATAGATCCGCAAAGAGAGCTTCAATCCCTGAAACATAAACACAAGAAAGAAACAATGAGTATCAAGATTCAAGAAGATGATGATGATGATCAAGATTTTCTTTAACCTGTGATACTAAGCATGATGCCTCCAAGAGAGGTCCATCGATCTTGACCGCCTCTTTTGAAATACCGGTAAATATACACCGGAGAGAAAGCTTTCAAGACGCTCGGGTCGTGTTTCCATATGTTGTACATGCCGATGCTCGCGATGAAGAGGAACCAGAGGAAGACGATGGGCGCGAAGAGCCACCCGACTCTGTCTGTTCCGTAATGCTGTACGCTAAACAAGCTCACCAGTATCACAACCGCAACAACAACAACGACACCATTGTTTATATGTGGAAGGTTTACTCTGAGTCCACCAGCAGCAGAGAGAACTGAAACCAATTGAGAACAGTGATGAGATCTTGGAAGAGTGTAGAAATGGTAAAGAAAAAAGGTTAAGTGTGTTTACCTGAAATGGCAGGAGTGAGGATTCCATCGCCGATGACCATGCAAGTACCGACAAGAACGAGTATGAGTAGAGAGTTTCTCCTAGTGGGACCTTTCTCTAACCATCTCTTGGTTTTCGCAGCAAAGGAATGCTCATGGAACGTGGAGCGGCTATAAGTCGTGAGCTCTTCGTCTGTTCTGTGTTGGTTCGGTATCGTGTTCACTTTTGAGTGTCTACAGAGCAGAGAATAGAGAGCAAATGTTCCACCTATTCAAAACCAAACACGAGAATCAGAGATCGATCATTCAAGAGAATAAGAAGCTTTAAAGTGTTGAAAAATGTTACCTTGGCCATTGTCATTTGCTTTGCAGACGACGAAAACGTATTTGAGGAGAGGGATGAGTGTGAGGGAGTAGATGATTAGCGAGAGAGCTCCAATGATGTCTTCTTGGTCTTTGATTCCGTGAGGGAATGTGTTGTAGAAAACGTATAGAGGAGAAGTTCCTAAGTCTCCATAGACAACACCAAGACTCTGAAACGAGAGCTGTAGAAGCAGAATCGCAGAGAATTTCTGCAGAAAAAAATCGAAACTTTACATACATTATATCACCAAAACAGCTAAAGATTTCAACTTTCTTTCTTCAAATCAAAGACCAATGCAGGAAGCAACAATCTCAGAGCAACTAACAAGCAAAGTCAATACAATTCGATTTGAAGATAAAGAGCCAAAAATGAAAACAGAGAGCTTTGTGTTAAAAGTTAAAACCTTTTCTCTGTACATGTTCCGGAGACGACCAGCTTCTTCATCCATAGGTTGATCAAGGCTCTGGTCCAAATCCCACATGCTTCCTCTCTCATCATCAATCTCAGTCTCACCACCACCAATCGAATCTTCTATTCTTGCCGCCATTTTTGTTTTTTCTCAAGAAGAATGAAAAAATCGTATCTTTGATTCTAAACCACAAAACCCTTTTTTTCGCTATAAACCCAGAACCCTATAAATCTCTGAATTTGCCTCAGTTGAAACTCATTGTAATTTGAATTCGATCAATCCTCTCAACTAACAGAGAATTTACAAATCCCAAAATGGGAGAAATAAACATGGGAAATTCACAAGATGCATGCAATTTTTCACAAAAGGGAAAACGAATTGAAAGAGATATAAATCTCGTAAAAGCTACCTCTATGCCGAATAAAACATCTACTGTACTTCACCTAATTAAATTTCGGAAGTATACCTTAAAACGACTAATAGACAAATCACAAAGGTCTCAAACGATTAAAGTTTTATGCTTTTTTTTCCTGAATATACAAAATCAAATTCCTAAAAAAACAAAACCCAGACAATTTTGTTTTTTAAAGAGAACCCAAAACCTTAGAGTATATCAATGGAGAAACTGAAAAAGTTTGAATTTTTTCTTTAAATAAGAAAATGTTTTCCAACCAAAGCATTTACTTTGGTGGGTCCGGTTTGATTGAGGACCAGTGACGACGGAGAATCACAAAGCCCAGGAACAATCTGCGAATTACCCAACCCAAGAAGGAGCAACGGAGACGATCGAAGTTATCCAGAAAGTGCAAGTTGGGTTTTTGAATTTCTTTTTTTCTGTTTTACAAAAAGAATAATCTTTTATTTTAGCTGATGGTTGAGAGAAACAAAGAGAACTAACTGGTTTCTGTTTATTTCTCCCAGAGAACTCTCTGATTCACAGAGTAAAGAAATCAATTTCTCTTGAAGAGAGAAAGAGAGAGAGAGAGAGAGAGAGAGAGAGGATATATGATTACGACAGAGACCAGCATGAAAGGATTTAATAATTACCGGTTTTTTTTTGACGTAAAACGTTTGATTATTGTGTTTTTTTTTTTTTTAATTACCGAGCGAGGGCAACAAAAGAAGAAGAAAAATGAATATTAAGTGACGTATTTTGACTTTCTGAGTTGTAAAAATATCACAAACATGCAATGCATTCATATACAAATACATTCATGCACATATTGGATAAGGGATTTTAGAAAAGTAAAAGAAAAATCTATTTTTAACAAAATCCCTTTTCAAATATAGAGTTTTAATTGGCTTTCCGAATTTTATGTTCATGAACATGAAATTTGTATAAAATATATAAGTTGTTTATATAAACACGTTGACCAGATCAAAGGACGCTGTCCAGTTTAGGCAGCATGCGTTCTCGTACGTAATTTACTGTTTCGGGTAACCAAATAAAACAAAAATTAGTGTCAACAAAATTAAAATTTATTAATTCCTTCACTACATTTATGCGATATTTTATGATACAGCCTTAATTATTTAAATGTCAAACATTATACTTTGGCTCACAAGAGAAAATATGTTGGGATACTAGATTCATCGCATCTAAGATAATGCTTGTTAATCTACCCGGGGTCGTTTTTAGAAAGATACGTTTATTTGATAAATTATATTATCCAAATAAGATAAATTAATCTAGGATATGCAGTTAACAACAACTATCGGAATCCTTTTTTCGCATCTTTTTGCAAATGTAGTAATGTGTATATAGGTGAACAGCCTTTTTAATAATTTTACTTCATATAACCCGAAAACAAGATTGATGCTCATAAAATGAGTATATAAGTCAATAATTTGACTACAGTTATAATCCCTCACGCAAATATCGAAATATCTGTTACGATTAAAAAAGTGGGCGTGTGTTGATTAGCTTTAATATCATTTATGTTAATTATATAAAGAATTTGAATATCTGTTACGTTGCAGGCAATACGTAGTATCTTACTTTATAAGTTTATAGCATGCGAATACGTAGTATCTCACTTTATAAGTATATATTTATACACATATAAAAGAATATCTCACTTACACACTCGAAATACATGTTTGTTTTAGTGAAAATACTCGCTTGAAATATTACAGTACGACGTATTTGCATATCATAAATTGTGCAGTTGGTAAAATAAACAAATTTGTCCAATTGATATATAGTTATATACGCTCATTTGTGACAAATGACTCATAATAAATTTTATGAATATGGAATCGGACAAATTAAGATCATAAAGATATATGGCCTACGCTAACGAGGATTCATGCGTCAAGGTGTTTAACGAAAACAAAAACAATAATTGTATGAACTCATGTGTTACCACAATCTGTGCATGCACATGCTTGTATGCTGTATATAATAATAAGACAGCTGATACGTAACCCAAAGTGGTCCTTGCCGGGGAGCAAAAAAGCAAGAAAAAAACAAGCTGATAATTTTCTGTTGTACTAATACTTCGGATTTTTTTTTTTAATGTTAAAGAATACTTCAGATTTAAATCACGTAGTTACTCAAAAACTTAGGGCTGGGCACTTGATACTTGCTCAAAACCCGCTAGTTGTCCCGTATTTACCTCGCGAAACCAAATACTTGCAAGAAAGGATAACATAAGAAATTATATAGTAATCCTCTTATAAAAAATAATAATATGTATATATAAGAGATAATATGTAAAATAGTAGTGTAGTTTGTCATTCAATAAACTTAACTTGTCGAAACTGACATATACACGAGTTACATAATAACTACTAAACTACAGGGTCCGTTTGTTTCAATTGAGGTTTTATTTGTTATACTTAAAGCATTTATTAAAAATTCCCCATATGTTTTTTTTATTAAAAATGCCGCATATTTAACTATTTGAGAAAATATCGTTTTAAAATCATTTTCATCTTGTTGTGTAATTTGGCCCGGAAGATTTCTATGAAAATGCTTCGCTTTGGTATTCATGTAAATTTATAACTACATTTTGAAAGCAGAGATTTTCCGAATCCATGTGCTTAAATCAAAATGGTTAAATCTTATCATCGTGTATTGGCAACTTTGAGTATTAGATTAGTTCATTGAATTAAGAATCTTCCTAACTGTATGTATTTAATTTTTCTTACAACGGGTTATCGTATAAACAAGAACATCAAACAAGATTAGCAAGCCAATTCAGAAAATAAAAACCTATTTATGAATCATATGTATCCATTACTTTTTTTGGGTGCAAATATGTATCTATTGCTTAAATCTAGTGATAATAGTAACATATAGACCGAGATGACTTCTCGGTGGTTCGCACTCAGACGACACACCTTAATCACGTGTCGTACCATGAAACAGGTAATAAGACGGAAAACAGGTAATGAGACGACAAACAATATGTAACCAAATCTACCTAAGATTGTCTTTTATCAAGGCCACGAGTTAAGAAAGAAAAAACAAAAAATAGAAAAGATAAATCTGTTAACATACTCATCAAGAAAGAAACGTGCCTTAAAGACCGTTCTGTGAAAATTTGTTTACTGTGTAGAAGACAAACGAAGGTGAGCTGTGTCTCGATACAAATATTGCATATATATGTGCCATGGTCCATGCTCATATACAGTAGAACCTCTATAAAACAATACTCGATAAAACAATAAACACTATAAGATAATAAATTTCTCCGGTCCCAACTCGGGCCAATGTAAAAAATAGCATAATGCGATAAGATGATAAGACAATAATATTTTTGAAACTCTTATGTAAAAATATAGTCCCAACAATAGGCTTAAGACAATAATTATAAAACTAACATATATATCTAAGGCAATTTAGTAAAATATGACTCCAATGTAGTTTGTCTTTTCTGAAAGTTGATTCTCGTTGGAGCTCATCTCGAATTTTTCTTATTGCATCAACAATTTCTGGTGGTGTGTTCTCAACATGCAGCCAAAAGTTGTGAAGAGTTCTCGAAGCCACAATTGCTTCCTTACGTGTAACTACTTGCACATGTCTTTCCTCATCATCTTCAACTTCATCTTCACCATTAAGAACAGTAGACACAATTTCTTCTAGACTTTGAACTTCTGAGTATGAATCGTTCTCACCCGGATAGTTGAGTAGGCTATTAACATCCATTCTATTCTGATAACCAAGATTATTAATCACAACTTCAAATTCAGGAATGTCGACTGATTCATCTTCTAAATTCCTTAGTAGGACATCTCCTGAACGAATTTTACAATGTCGAAAACAATTTGCTGTTGTATCTTGATGAACATTAATTGTCCGTATAAAGTTTCTGTTTTTGATAAAATATTTCTATAAGACAATAATTATTGTTTTATCGATAAAACAATAATTATTGTCTTATCGATAAAATAATAACTCTATAAGATAATAAAATTTCAAATCCCAACATTATTGTTTTATAGAGGTTTTACTGTATAATTAAAATTAGGATTTTTTCTTATAACAATGGCCAATGGCACATATGAAATTGATAGGATACGAACGTTTTTTCAGTAAGCAAATAATGAAGTTGTGGTTACCGACTAATAGATCAGAAGACGTTATGTCAAACAAAAAAAAAAAAAAAGATCAGAAGACGTTATGTACTGGGTACCAATATCTGCATATAGAACTGTTTTTTCTGATCATTAATAGTGGATTGAAAAAAGTGTAAAACATAGAGAAATTGTTAATTCTAATTCTTTCCTACCTCACTACTAATTTCAGGTTTCACAATACCCATCTAAAACATACTACACATGTATATAAAAACAGTTATAAACCAAAAAACTATAAATATACACACATGTATATATATATATATATCGTGTAATTGTTACAAATATTAATATAAGTGTAATAAATTGAAATGAGCTCGAAAATGGACTTTATCTTCTATCATAACATTCGAACCAGCAATACATTGTGTAAATTATCAACGTATACTGAAATATATAGAACCTTAAATTATATGTTTCTAAAATTACCAGAGATATTTTCTTATGATAAAGAATACTCCAAAAAATGGATCCTTGGAATATTCCCTATCACAACTATATCAACGTGTTCTTTAAAACGGTGGTTAAGATCTTTCGATTATTAATTGTCCCACCTAGTTAGACTAAAGTGACATTTAGCAACTTAATCTTTTTGTCAACATTGAATAGCTTCATATATACCCAAAAAATATGATTCACTTCACTATAATTTATTTCTTATTGGCAAAATGATAGTACTAATTTTCACCTAATAACTACACGCGGTATTAAAAGTTATAAATGGTGTTACGAAATTCCCATTCTCTTCATAAAGTTATAAAAGTTTAGAAAGTTATTATTTTCATCAAAACTAAACAAGATGTCTATTTCAAAATCTTAAGATAAATATTCACTCCATTTCATAATAAGTGTCATTTGGAGAAAATGTAGCTGGACAATATTTGGATGTATCTGGACAATAATAAGTGTTATTTTGAGTTTAATACATTCAAATATATTGAATTCTCATTTTACCTAAATGACACTTGTTGTGAAACGGAAGTAGTATGTTCGAATTATAAAACTGTCTAACTTCCTCTCATCATCACTTCTCTTTTTTATGTTTAACAAAGTTCATTCCTTGAGTTCTTAGATTGTTTAGAAAAGCAATTCTTTAGCCATTTAATCCATTAAGCACTAAAACACTTAATTGGTGTTATCAACTATGGCCACCAATGGATCACGGATGGTTGTAATAGAGACATATGACCATAGTCAACAAAAGAGAGAGCGAGAGACATACGTTACCAATAAATCAAGTCCATGAGGTGGGCTTGACCCACATGCACTTGAATTATTTATCCACACGTTCATAGATATCCTTTAATAGTCTACATTATTTCATAACCATTTTCAAGCCACATCTTCATTTTCCAAATTTGGGATCTAATCTAAACTTAGCTATCATCCCTGATTATTTTAATGTCCAAAAGAACTTTCGACGTATAACAATAAGTCAACAATCTTGACATAAAAAATACAAGAAGCTGCTATGTATAAGTTTATGCTTTTTGTTACCATAGTTTGTATGTAAACCCAAACATTCTCAAATCATAATGAATATTTACAATATAGAAAGAAAAAAAAATGGTCTCTTGACGAAAATTCTATAGCGTAAAGAAGATGATCTTGTTGGGCCTACGACTGAAAATGATAATTAGAGACTTGAGCGCACTTCAGGAATAAAAAGCCCAATCAAAAGTTCGGTTTATAATTGGCTAATACCGAATGAATTATTTGACAAATTGGGTTTGTTTGACAAATTGATGGTGGTTTATATGTAACGTTTGAAGTTAGTTCAACTTCATATAGATTTTGTTTCTAAAATTGTTATATTTCTTCTTCTTTTAACGCCTAATCAAATTGGTTTCATAGCGAGAGGATTTGGTTTTCAGTCGGTTTGTTGTAACTTGTAACCAAACAAACCAAATTTAAAACAAACAACATTACAAAATCAGCACATCTATCAAAATTTACTCCTACACCCCAAAACTTAGTGTAGGTTGGTCCAAGGTCAAATCATGTTTGATGAAAGCTAGCTACAAATCAAAACAAGCAGATTCCTCCATTAATGGAAAGCCTTATTTTCACAGAATAATAATGATCGGCAACATTAGAAGAATCAAACAAAAATGAGAAACTCAAAAATTCTTAAAATCGTGGATTAATAAAAATCAAAACACCAACAAAGAGTGTTGTTGAGTCTATACATACACACTAACATCACAAACTATTATTCAAATTCCACATTTCTTATTCTTCTCTCCAATCTTATATAACAGAGAGAGAGATAAGATAACAAGAGAAGAAGGAACAATACAAGAACCTCTTGAGCTTCTTCAAATGTCCTCCAACTGAATGTTGCTCTTAAGAGGCACATACTCACCAAGATACCCACCAAGATGATCATACAAAGCAGTCTTATCAATATTCTGATGATGATAACTCTTGCAAACGTAGTAAAACACACTCTGAGTCAACAAACCCACAAGATTCACCATCACAAGAACCCCAACAAGCAACCCACCAACAAGCGTCCTAGTCAAAGTCCCAAACTTCCCTCCTCCATGAACCACAATCGATCCAAAAGCACCACCGATCAACCCACAGATCAAAAGGTAAACAAAGACCAACCCCATAGCCATCTTCGTCTTCCCTTTAAGAAGCTCATAAGCTTTCCTCATAGCTGCAATCCCATAAACCGGCTCAAGAACAGAGATCACACTACCTAGATGCCACAACGCAGTGAAATAGACATGGACACCGAAATACAGAACAGAGATTATGATTCCGGCGATAACCGCTAAGCCTACACTGTTCAGATCGAGAGCTACGAGGAGGATCACCAAGAAAACGAAGAAGACGGCGTTGTAAGCGAACATCAAGAGAGCGACCCAGAGGAAAGTGATGAGGAGACGTTTGAAGACTTTAGGGATTGCGGAGATGGTGGAGGAGAAAGAGACTGGCTTTCCGGTGTATAGGGAAGCGACGGTGAAGACCACGGCGGCGGTTGAGAGGAGAGAGAAGGCGAAGAGGAAGATGAGGTAGCAGAACTGGAAGATGAGGAGGACGGTCCAGTCGTGACGGGAGCGATCAGAGTTTGGCGGGTCGGAGGAGTCGAGCTTGGCGAGAATCGGCTGAGTGAAGAGCGAGTGAGCGAGGATGGCGAAGGAGAGAGGGAAGATTAGGGATAGGGTTACGAGGTAGAAGGTTCTTGGAGATCGTTTCTTGATTGAGATTGATTCTTGAAGAAGTTGAGGAATCGTCAAGAACTGGAGCTCTTCTGGTTGGAGATCCATGGCTTTTTTTTTCTGGGTTTGATTGATTGATCGGGAAGAATTGGGAGTCGGTGGGAAGAAACAGAGGAGAGATGAAGAAACACAGACGGGTCAATTTTTCGATCGGAATCTGAGAGTTTTATGAATACCAACCAAGAAGATGAAAATTGACGACAAAGACTTTGTTGGAAACTTCTACGAAAGTCTTAAAACACGTTTAAGTTTTTTTGACCAGTTTTGTGCTAATTTTTTTTATTTTTTTTACCAATTCTTTTTTTTTTTTTGCTTTAATTATTATTCGCTCTATTTTATGGGTCAAGTCTTCTCTGAGCCCATTTCTTTTTGCATGATGCTGAGAGACGCAAGCATGGAACAAGCTTTTCGAGACTTTCATCTTCTTCTTTTTATCTCAAGTTTTGTTTTTGCAAGACTTTTCATTCTTTTATACATAATTTACATTTTGATTGTTTTTCTCGTGTGTGTGTGTGTGTGTGTGTGTTTGCATACCTCTCGAGTAATTATATTGAGCAAAATACTTTCAAGGAAAGCAATATGATTTAGCTCGAAAGACATGAAACAGAACTATATGGTTCAAAGTTCTGATTGTTTGTTTGTGTTTGCATTTTATATATATGTCTTCACGTTATAAATATAAACGCACATAAACATTTAGGAGTCTTGGTGTTTTTTTAGAAGGTTTTCATGATTTCAGAGATTGAAAAAGAAGGCAACGCTTTTGAGTACTGACTGACTATAGAAACTGAAAAAGAGGGCAACGTTATTGAAGTCTTTTTATTCAATACGATCTTACTAGAAAAAAACGATTGTTATTGTAATTAAATGATATCTACTTTATAAGTTTGTATAAAAATTACTATTTACTAGTCGTCTATAAACTTACTTAATTTTACAGTTTGCATTTATAGGAATAATGCTTTTCTTCCACTGAATCGCATGGTGCAGGAAAATCACGTGGATTGATGGTCCCAACGGTTAAAGGTCGATATCAACTTTATAATTCTGAGTTCAAACGAATTAAAATATTAATTTGGATAATTAATAATTTGAAGTATCTTTTTTTCTTTTTTTACAGAACTAATAGCTTTACGGGCATATGGAAATAAAAGTTACAGTTGTCACCTTGAATTATAAGACTGATCAAATGTTGGTGTAAGGTAAATAGAACTTAAATATCATAGTCTTGTATCTTCGTTATACTACTTCAACTTTTGTTTTGGTTTAGTTAAATTTTGTTTGTTTTGTATAGATAAATGTAACATATATTGCATACTACTGGTCTAATCGGATGTGTTTTTTTTTGTTTCTTTCACATACTTCTGTTATTCCATTAAGGTATGCACGTATTAGTGGTCTGGCTTCCATTTTTAAGCCTTAAATAAAATAATAAAACGTGTATACCAAAATATTGAATAAATTATATACTTTGCAACCATATACACATTCACACAAAATTTAATAATACATCAAATAGCAGTTAAATTTTCCGTAGATCTAAGTATATCTTAGCACAAACTAAAAATGACATACATTAATTTTAAATACTTTTCTAAGACTTTCTATTCTTATTTAGGAACCTTCCAACCCGTTAGATTAAAGTACCATTTATTTTCCTTTAATATTTAATAATTTTAATTTATCGTGTATATGTATAGAATCGTAAAAAACACACACACACACACGTATATGAAAATAACAGTCTATATATACAAATATCAAATATTGATCTCAAGGTCTCATTTTGATAAAAAGAAACAGCCACATTTCTCTCTCTCTCTCTCTCTCTCTCTCTCTCTCTCTCTCTCTCTCTCTCTCTCTCTCTCTCTCTCTCTCCCTCTCTGGTTTGGCATTCTCATAGAATTAGGGTTTTAGAAAGATCGATTGAAGATGAGGCGGAATGGTAAGGTAGTGATTAAAAAGTTAGAGGAGAAGGCAAGGAGACAAGTGACGTTCTCAAAGAGAAGAAAGTGTCTTCTGAAGAAGGCACATGAACTCTCTGTTCTCTGTGATGTCCCCATTGGTCTCATCATCTTCTCCCAAACCAACAAGCTCTACGATTTCTGCTCCCACTCCACCAGGTTTGTATATATGGACACACATACATCTATATGCACCCATGTATACATATATGATAATTTTTTCATAGACTCATACATACATTATGTGTGTTCTTGTTTCAGTGGAACAAAAGAAAGAAAAAGAATGCTCTTTAATATGACATAAATAATGAGTTCTTAATATTACTGTAATTAATCAATGCCAACATCAATTGTTTCTTCAATTTTCTTTTTTTTTTTTTTTTTTTTGCTTTCTTTGATTTATATATGAGAAATTTATTATTTTATAATCCTGACAAATCAGCCTAAGTAATGAGATGACTAATCATCTAGTCTAATGTATTTTCTGGTCATCTGTTTATTTATTAGTTGGTATATATCGTTTACACTCTTCCTTTAAATCATTGTTTTTACACTAAAAAAATCAATCAAAAAATATAGACATGTTCTATGTTTAACTCTTAGGAAAGTTGTGATGTTTTATAATTTTCTGATCCGAGAATACACATCTTTATTCACGTCTTCTGTTTTCTGTGAACTTCCAATTTATTTGATTTTTTTACGTCAGCATGGAGAATCTCATCATGAGATATCGAAAGGCAAAAGAAGGTCATGCCTCTGCAGACCACAGTCTTCACCCGGTAATTAAAAGCCTTCTTCTAATTTATTAGTTATAATTTACAGCTTCACGTGTTTAAATTCATGGATATTAGATATATGGTTACAAATATAATTTTGTTACAGGATCACGGATCAAAGTGTGAGGAGAAGAAGGAATCAATGATGAGAGAGATAGAGAACCTAAAAATGAATCTTGAATTGTACGGAGGACATGGCTTGAATCTCTTAACCTACGACGATCTCCTTCGTTTCGAGCTCCAACTCGAATCTTCTCTCCACAATGCTCGAACTCGAAAGGTATATAATCCACAAATCCGCTCGATCCACATATATTCATATATAAAGGACTTATGTATACCTATTAGAAATTATTTTGTTTTCATCGTTATATTAATGAAAAGTTAAAGATTAGCGTCTCTTGTTTACTAATTACGTATGTAGTTTGAGATCATGCATCAGCAGCAACAAAAGGAGGAGCCTAAGCCTAAGGGAAAGGGAAAGGTGAGTATTTGCCATTGGTAATTTTTTGTTTGTTTTACAACAAGTATGATTATAACTAAAAGTAAAAATTACTATTCGCTACATTGTGTAATTTTACAAGCTTAATATAATTATATATATAACCATTTTCATCTGTTCTTGTTATTTTCTTGATAGGAAACACTCATGGATGAAGAGAACCAACATTTTTACCATCCGGTACATGCCTTTGTGTGTACATTTATTTTTTCATTACAAACGTATAAGTCAAAATATAGTAAAGGCCTTTGACAAATTGTTTTTTTTTGCGAAACTATTTTTTGATATATATAAAGGAGCAAGGAAGCTCTTGGGAGCATCTGATGTGGCAAGCAGAGACACAGATGAAGATGATGACGTCTCATAGGCAAGAAGATGATGACGTCATGTGCCGACAAGTGAAGGATGAGTTCCCTTTTTACGGTGAAGAACAGCCTACCCGCGTTCTTCAGCTCCTCCGCACTCTGCCGCCATCGCCATCACAACCAGGCCAACTCTAGGCCCATGAATTTTCTCCCCATACTACATATTACAGTGCCGATCCGGTTGGTTCGGTTAGGTTGATACCAGACAGTTGATTAATCTCCTGCCATTGTCTTTGCTGATTCCTAGTTTAAGACTGACCATATTTGATAGCTTCGAAGGTTATGTTTGATAGTTTTTACAAAGACGAAGAATATAAATATATATTTATATGAGCAGAAACTAACCGTATCTTTGTTCTAAAAGAAGGAAAAATATACATTAAGATTGTATAATGGAAACTCTATATCGTCTATTCGTCTCTAGGAACTCATAAGTTATAACGTACTATAAGATCTTTAAATTATAAAATCATAAAAAAGTCTTCTTAACCAATTAACACACCAACTGAAAAAAAAAAAAAAAAAAAAAAATGCATTACAAGTAGAAAAGATTCGTTAAAGTGTCCAAGTGCATGATGCTCTCACTCTGATCCATAAACATCAGGTCAAACCTTATGTGTGTTGCCCTAAATAACCAGTGGTTTGGTATACCTATGATGTCAATCTTTCTCATATCATTGTTTTGCAGATCATAGCAGAGAATGTGAAAGGGAGAAAGAAGAAGATCTGGTATCAATAAAACCTTGCCACTTTGAGTTGTACCCTTTACCGTAAAAATAATGTCATTGACCAAATGGAGCTGAGTAGGCTTCAAAACCAGAGTCTTGCGCGACCATTCCTTGTTCCCGGCATCTTCCAAAACCCATAAAAAAAACTTACCCTCGTTCGTAAGATGGGTATGGTCAAAAACAGTTAGTTTTCCACCATACTCTATAAGAGTCACATCCTTGATCAATCCTTCTATACTAGGAATTTGGATCGTTCTGAACTCTTCAGATCCAATATCGAAGCTCACAACCACATAATTATTCGCATGAATATCATGAATCAACCCCAGAGAATATATAACCCCGTTGAAAGACAGTCCTGGTTTGAGAAGAGGAACGTGATCAAGACAAAAATCAACTGAAGCAGGAGTCACCTTTTTCCAAGAGGCTCCAGGTTTTAGGTCTAAGACCCAATACTCTGATATTCTTGTATAACTTGGAAAGCCCGAGGATGTCCTCGCTGAGCATATTACTTTGCTCTGGTCGTTAACAGGGTCGTGTCCGAAACCGTAGAAGAACCTGGAATGTTCTTGAGGTTCTGAATATATGGCTGGTAAGGTCACAAGTTGTCTGGTGGTAGGGTTGTACATTCGGGGCATTGCTTTAGAATATGAGTTGCACATGAAGCCATTAACATTCTGCCGGGAGTAGTATCCTCTACACTGGATGGCCACGTCGTTGTTAACTACAAAGGTAGACGCAGTAGGAGTAGTGAGAGGAGCTGATGATGAGAGGATTATAGAGTTACGGTTGTCTCTGCTGTCTGATAAACATATGTAAAGATGTTGTTGTTGCGATGGGACCTTAAGGAAACACCTGTTGAAGTATTGGGAGCGAATGAGAGATGACCATAGCTTTGAGACACACTTGAATCTCATCAGGGATTTAGTAGGCAGTCTCGTAAGGATCTCTGTCACCAAATCCATTGGAAGCTGAATATCCGGTCGTGTTTCGCTTAGTCTTCTACTATTCAGAGACAAACCCATCTCGCGCAACCAAAATCTCTCGTTAAAGAGTTAGTAACAGAGACAAGACAGACTTGGAGAGGAACAAATAAGCACAAGTCGCAATCTAGGGTTTGAGGAGATTGATGAGTTGTATATATGTTACTAGTAAATATTATTATCACCCTTTTTTTCTTTAAAAAAAAATCCGTCATGTATCGTCTCTAGGAACTCATAATTTATAACGTACTGGATAAGTCCGACATTGATTTTGTAACATCTTTAAATTATAAAATCATAAATAAGTCTTCTCAACGAATTAACACACCAAAATAAAAGCATGCATTAGAACTTTAGAAGTAGAAAGGATTAATTCAAGTGTCCAAGTACAAGATGCTCTCACTCTGATCCATAAACATCAGGTTAACCATTATGTCTCTTCTCGTACTAAACCACTGTTCTCGTATACCTTTGATGTCAATCTTTCTCATATCATTGCTTTGCAGATCATAGCAGAGAATGTGAAAGGGAGAAAGAAAATTATATGGTACCAATAAAACCTTGCCACTTTGAGTTGTACCTTTTACCTTCAAACAAATGTTATGGACCAAATGGAGCTGAGAAGGCTTCAAAACCAGAGTCTTCCTCGACCATTCCTTGTTCCCGAGCACATCTTTCAGGACCCATAAATTCACCTTACCCTCGTCTATAAGACTGTTAGTGTCAAAAACAGTTAAATTTCCGCCATACTCTATAAGAATCGCATTGTGTATCCTTCCTTCTATACGAGGCATTTGTATCGTTCTGAACTCTTCATATGCAATGTCGAAGCTCACCATAACGTATTTAATTTGCTCTAATTGATCAGCCAAATAGTTATACGTAGCACAAGCCGAAGCCAGGAAATATATAACCCCGTTGAAAGACAGTCCTGGTTTGAGAAGAGGAACGTGATCAAGACAAAACTCAACTGAAGCCGGAGCCGCCTTTTTCCAAGAGCCTCCAGGTTTCAGGACTAAGACCCATGGCAAATACTCTGATTTTCTTTTAAACGCTGTAGTGCCAGAAATTACCACCATTGAGCATATTACTTTGTACTGGTCGTTAACAGGGTCGTGTCCGAAATAGTAGAAGAATCTGGAATTTGTATGGCCGGTAAGGTCACAAGCTGTCTGGTGGTAGGGTTGTACATTCGGGGCATCGTATTATAAATTGAGTTGCACATGAAGCCATGAAGATTCTGCAGGTTGTAGGATCCTCTCCACTGGATGGTCACGTCGTTGTTAACTACGAAGGTAGACGCAGTAGGAGTAGAGTGAGGAGCTGATGATGAGAGGATTACAGAGTTACGGTTGTCTATGCGGTCTGATAAACATATGTAAAGATGTTGTTCTTGTGATGGAACCATAAGGAAACGACTGCTGAAGTATTGGGAGCGGATGAGAGATGACCAGAGCTTTGAGACCCACTTGAATTTCATCACGGATTTTGCAGGCAGTCTCGTAAGGATCTCTGTCACCAAATCCATTGGAATCTGAATCTCTTGTCGTGCTTCGCTTCGTCTTTTTCTCTGCAGAGACAAACCCATCTCAGCGCAACCAAAATCTCTCGACAAGACAGACTCCCCTAATCTTGGAGAGGAAGAAATAAGCACAAGTCGCAATTTAGGGTTTGAGGAGATTGATGAGTTGTATATATTGTATGTAACTAGTAAATATTATTATTTCCCTTTTCTTGTTTAAAAACATCCGTCGCCGTATATGAATAGAAATCTTGCT
Organism: Microthlaspi erraticum; assembly: GCA_902728155.2. Taxonomy (NCBI): domain Eukaryota; kingdom Viridiplantae; phylum Streptophyta; class Magnoliopsida; order Brassicales; family Brassicaceae; genus Microthlaspi; species Microthlaspi erraticum. Next base: position 275,526 of record CACVBM020001862.1, on the reverse strand, counting down.
AGAGGAGAATGTTCTCTCACGTCCTTTTTACATTTCGTAAGCGTGAGGCAAACTTGTGTGCCGATTACTTGGCGAAGAAAGCCTTGACCTGAGAGAGACAATGGCAATTATATCATTCTTGTCCAACTTTTCTGTATACTCTTGTAAACACTGATTGTACTTTGGTCAATTAATAAAGTAATTTAGACGGAAAAACAAAAAATGAATGGAAATCTTGCTTAAAAAAAAAGAGATTATAACGAGATTAAGACAAAAGTCAACTGAAGCCGGAGCCGCCTTTTTCCAAGAGGCTCCAGGTTTTAGGACTAAGACCCAATACTCTGGTGTTCTTCTGTACGCTAGAGTGCCCACGCATATCACCATTGAGCATATTACTTTGTACTGGTCGTTAACAGGGTCGTGTCCGAAATAGTAGAAGAACATGGAATCTTTTGGAGGATCTGAATATATGGCCGGTAAGGTCACAAGTTGTCTGGTGGTAGGGTTGTGTATTTGGGGCATTGTAGTAGAATATGCGTTGCACATGAAGCCATGAAGATTCTGAAGGGTGTAGAGTCCTACCCATGGGTTGTAGATTTGGGGCTTTGTAGTAGAATATGAGCTGCGCACGAAGCCATGACGACAACGATTATGAAGGGTGTGGCGTCGTCCTACAGATGGGTTGTAGATTTGGGGCGTTGTAGTAGAATTGCCCACGAAGCCGTGAAGATTATGAAGGGTGTTTAATCCTACCCATGGGATGGTCAGATCGTTGTTAACTACAAAGGTAGAAGGAGTACCGTTGGGAGCTGATGATGAGAGGATTACAGAGTTACGGTTGTCTCTGAGGTCCATTAAGCATATGTAAAGACGTTGTTCTTGTGATGGGACCATAAGGAAACGACTTCTGAAGTATTGGGAGCGAATCAGAGATGGACCAGAGCTTTGAGACGCACTTGAATCTCATCAGAGTTTTTGTGGGCAGTCTCGTAAGGATATCTGTCACCAAATCCATTGGAACCTGAATCTCCTGTCGTGCTTCGCTTCGTCTTTTTCTCATCAGAGACAAACCCATTTCGCGCAGTCAAACTCTCTCGATAGGACAGACTCGCCCAATCTTGGAGAGGAAGAAATAAACACAAGTCGCAGTTTAGGGTTTGAGAAGATTGATGAGTTGTATATATGTAAACTGTATAGTATATTATTATTTCCTTTTTCTTCTTTAAAACAAACCTGACGCCGTATATGAATAGAAATCTTAGATTTAAAAAAAAAAGATTATAACAATTAAATACAAAAATAATTCGAGCACAAACCTAAAATGTTTGTATGATGATGTTAAATTGTTAATTATGCTTATGATGCTGTAGTAAGCTATTATCTGGATTGTTTAAGTTTTAGAATGTGTTAGTGCTTGAATCTGAATCATCTTTAACATTTCGTTTCTAACAAAAAAAATAGAGAAACATAATTCGATCGACCACTATTGGAATATAGAAACTCTATAGTCTCTAGAACATCACAATTGGTAAACAGATTATGGAGCTCGTTGATCGTACTTTACCTGATCTATTACGAACCATTCTTTTTAACCAGGTGGCCACTTCATCTGCCGGCCCCCGAGGACGTGCAGATGAAGATGGTAAACAGATTGACCTAGATGAGAGGAAGTTGAGTCAGTAAAGAGTATGACGACGATGACGATGATGTTCGGTGGGATGGAGAAAAGAAAAGACTTACAGGCTTCAACACCGTTGTTGATAACCACACGAAACCCGTCGAGGATGCCTTCTTTCTCAGCAACAATCTTCGACGCGTGCAGAAGTTGGCCAAGAACCTCTACGTGTTTTGGCTCAGCCTGCAAAACATAAAGCAGCATTTACACATATTGATCACAACGTTGGCATAATTGGCCACAAGATGAGATTGTATATAAGATGTACAAGAAGGCATGCCAAAGTGTAAAAGCTATCTGATTATCATGAAACACAATGAACAATCAAGAAAAAGCTAAAAACTGACACACCTTGCCAAGCATTGTCAAGCCATTTCTCAACTTGGGGATGACCAAAACATGAACAGGAGCCTGTGGGTTTACGTCCCTAAATGCCAAAACGTTTTCATCTTCATAGACAATCTCTGATGGAATCTCTTTTGCTATGATCTTGTCAAATCTGGAGAAAAAACAAGACGATATCTATTAACTATAATCATAGTCTTGTAGACTTCCAAGAATCATATCTCAATCCATCACGAGCATCAACAATGTCAGATGTTTGAAAGATTTGGCTCATCTGTGGCAGAAAACACAAATCCTTCAAGTAAATTAATCCTAAAATTCTACACCTGAGGTTTACTAATTCTCAGATTCCAACTCCAATTGACCATTTCATAAATCAGATGTGAAATTGTGTGTTTAGAAGCCATACATGGTCGGAGCTCCGGTGTCAGCAACAGCAGCCGCAGATTTCGCGGCAACCTCTTCGTTGTGCGCGGCGCGACTAGTACAGATGGATCTATCGAGCGATTAAACCAATCAATTTAATATATGAGAAATCAAAACACATCAAACACAAATCGAATTGAGAAATTCTTCACCTTGGAGAACCAATACGAGGAAGAACCCTAATCAATTCTCCAGTTGAGAAGATTCTCGAATTCGCTCGAACGGACTGCACAATCCTACCCGCCGTAGAGAAGTTCCTGAATCACGAATCGCTCGTCGCCATTAGCAATCTCAACAACAAACAAACTCCAAATATCTGTAAGATTTAGAGTTTTACCGAAGCAGCAGCATAGAGGAGGAAGTGACAGACGCCATTGTTGCTAAGCTCTGTTTCAATCGCTTTTTCTTTTGAAACAAACGACGTCGTATTTAGTCTTTAAATTTCGTTCACAATTTTTTTTTCAAAATGATTTTAGAGATATTTTATTAGAGAGAGAGAGAGAAGAAAGGAAACGAGAGGAAGACGGTGACAACAATGGCGAATTTGATGATGAGATTACCAAGCATCAGCTTGAGGAGCTTCTCAGTTTCAGCTTCTTCATCAAACGGTGACGCTCGAAGTCTCACTGTGATATGAAAATTAAGCTGAATCTGAAGCTGTACTCTGTGTTTGATTTTTTGGTTTCAGGATCGCCGCCGGTGATCGGAGGATCTAGCGGCGGTGTAGGGCCGATGATCGTGGAATTACCGTTGGAGAAGATACGTAGACCGTTGATGCGAACCAGATCCAACGATCAGAACAAAGTGAAAGAGCTCATGGATAGTATCCGTCAAATCGGTCTTCAAGTTCCGGTTAAGCAAATCTCGCTCTCTTCTTCTTCTTCCAGTTATCGAATTGAAGAATCTAATTTCTCTTTTTTGTGGATTCGTTTGTGTTGTACAGATCGATGTGATTGAAGTTGATGGAGCTTACTATGGTGATTTTTCTAGAAGCATATCCTATGTTTCTTGAAAGCTTAGAGATAGATAGATGATAAATCCTCCATTGTTGTTGTAGGCTTCTCGGGTTGTCACAGGTACGAGGCTCATCAGAAGCTAGGGCTTCCAACTATACGCTGCAAAATCCGCAAAGGAACAAAGGAAACTCTAAGGTAGTGTATTTGTGATTTTTGGAATTTGGATTGGAGATTGTTGCTTACATGAAGCTTCTTTGTTTCACAGGCATCATCTTCGTTGAGAATATTCAGTTTCTCTATGAAATTTGTATCTGTTGGAGTCTGTGTCTTTGGATGTAGAAAAGAGTTCGTTAGTAAGAACTTTGTATAATCTCATAGATAAAATTTTACGAAGATGTCAGTCCAAATGATTCGATCATATGAAACAATTTGATATCACCTATATTTGAAGTTGCAAACTTGTTTAAGAGCTTTTCAAAAGTAAATCATCAACAAGGTTTTGTTTGTCATTCATAATTCATTGATGAGCCAAAATGCATATTTATACATGTTCTTAGCTGAACATTCATAAATTTTTGTTAACGGTCAAAGAAATCTACATAAATAGCAATACTAAGAGACCCTATGATCTGACTTATAAGCCAGAGCCAATGCAGAATTTTGCATCTAATGTGCATTAGCCTGATAAATGTTTGAGAAAAGATATTCTAAATGAATATTTTAAGCAGGCCATATATAATAAGTGTATTAAGGAAAATGTTATATGTGATTGTGACTTTAAAGGCCCAAACATGGTCTCATATATCCATGCTTTGAATCCACTAGTAGGCTAATTATGTATCAACAAGCCCACTTTACAATCACGCATTATCTCGGTCATATCGAGTTTCATTTAGGTTTTTACTGATTTTTACCTTTTTACACATTCAAGTTCTTAACAATAGCTGGAAATTACCTTATTAATTTCTATGTTTAATTATCTAGAAATGTATATATGTAATCATAATAAAGTAATGAGATAATTTATATTAGAACATGAAACGCAATCTTCGTTTCTGAATCTTTTGATCTTCAATACTTTGGTTTTTTGTGAATATTCAATGTTTAAATACAAATTTTTGTGTGTTTGTTTTTATATACCAACTTTGACATAATAATAAAGTATAGAGCTCGACTGTGTAATTGCTAGGTGGTAGATGCTGATTGACGGATCACGTCGTTGATTTGGTTTGGTTAACGAATCTTATTCACAAACTAATTGTCAACCAAAAAAGACGAGTGGGGATTTTGTTTCGTCACACTTAATATAGTCTAATTATCTCCTCTGATTTCAATCATGGGAGACATTAAAACATAATCACGTTTCTATGGACCCAATTACTAAATTATTTACGTCAACTATAACAACAAAAACAAGGCAAACAATTAATGGAGTTTCGTAGACTCGTAGCATTATACTACTTGTTTTCTTGTTTTTTGTAGTTATTGTGAAGACAAGGGATGTACATATTTATGAAGGTACGTACTGTTGATGCCTTCTTTCTGAAGTTGATCATAACTAACACATCTTAATTGAGTCATGTTAATGAAGATTTTAACTTCTTCGATGTTGTTTGTAAGAAAAATGCATGTGTCAAGCAAAATTAGGAAATTATATAATCTTACATACAACTAGAATTTAATGCTCAATGTATATGTAAAACACAAAGACACCAGAGATGACAAATGACAACACATTAGCTCAAGACAACTCCATCTTCCAACCAATCTTGTCACACCAACGTCTTATATATTACTAGTACTTTTTAGCAAATCCAATTAATACACTTGATGTTACTAATTAGTGGTGTATACAAATATAAAGTATCGGATGTTAAGAAGTTTGTGATCGGATTTTCCTTCATCACTTTCAAATTTAGAGCCATTCCTCTCTGTTTTATCTGCTTCACTTGTGTTTCGATATTACTTTTGTAAAAGACTTCGGTCTTCTCTTGCCTTGTTGTAACGGCATTCGTCGGAATTATTATATAAATGAAGGTTAAATCAAAAAATAAAATAAATAAATAAAAAGTATCTGAACATGGTCAGTTTTGTGATTAATTAGAAGAATGCTTTTTTTTGTGTGTGGAAAGTGTGATTATTTACAGAAGATCTGTTTTAGTTTCAATCCGGAAACAAGTAAAATCTAAAAATTCATATAACAAGAAAATATTTGTATGTTGTATATAGGAGACCAAACTCAAATGGGTAAAACACACAATTCTCTCGGAATATGTTTGTTTTTAGTTTTAGATTAAGAAATCTGAGCTTCGAATAAGAATCAAAATATATATAAGAATATGTAAATGTAATTTGTGTATGTGTGAACATCTTGGATGGATGGATGGTGAGGAATCAGGACAAAGAAAGAGGAGATGCAATAAGACAGAAGACGCGTGCAAACGGAGATTTCGGATTCGGTCGTATCCTTTTCATTTGTCTCAGCCATTAATTCCCAAAACCCTATCTTCTCTTCCTCATCCATCATTTTTTTATTGTTTTTAACATATTTTAATGTTTTGACATAATTTTTTATGGTTTTCATCCACGTTTATTCAGATGACATTTTTGATAAATAAACCCTTTGAAGATCGAAATATAAGATATTTCTTTAAAAAATCACATTCGAAGAATTTGAGCATTTGATTAGGTGTGCGTATGCCCATTTTGAATTTCATTTGAATAGGTTCTTTTCGTTTAACGTATATAAAATTTGTAAATGTTAATCATCAAACCGATCCTTAGTTGAGATTTAATTCTACCATGCATATATAAGTTTTACAGCTCCAACAGAAATATTACCGCTTTAAGCCTTCAATTACAAAGGTTTGATCATTTCTGTCATTTGTACACATGGTTGTTAATAAAGAACGGTCATACAGTATATAATAATAAGAAATACATTTGTGGTCCATTTATTTATTTTGGTAAATCATTTGTGGTCCATTTATCCAAACAAGCAACTATTAAGTAATTATATTATAGGTGTATATATATATATATATGTGTGTGTGTGTGTCTGCATGTGAAGAATCTCAATTACGCTATCCCGTTGCGACATTTTGGTTGTCTCTTTTCTTCCTGTTAATCTTTTTGCTCTCTCCTCATAAAAAGCCAAATCTTGATAACTAAACTTCAAAAGAGAGCAATTTCCCTTCTCAGCCTCCTTGCTTCAATCAGTTTCAATTATAGGGCTCTAAGATCTACTTCTATGTTGGTTTTGAGAGGCTGAAGCTGCCAGCATGATCTGATAATCACTATTCGTTACATACGACATACACGCATCTCTATACACATAATTATGCACACACACACACACACACACACATATCAAAGTTCTTTTTGCCCACAAAAATAAGTCGCTTGATTTTTTAGAACCTCTTTTTCATTATATACATGGATTCATGCTTGTGTCTACATGCATGCATTGAGTTTGTGTATGGTATAGTTTAAATACCAATTTGAATCCGTTAGAAATGACAATTTTAAAAATATTGATTAGTTTCTATTTGTTCGTGTGTGTGTGTGTGTACGTGTGACAGTGTGTGTGTGTATTAGTGTATAGATAGTAGTACCAGACCATCCTGCAGCTTCACTCACTCAATCACCAACAATGGCAAAACGATGAACTTGTGTTTTTATTAGAAAAGCCAATATCCGTTGTCTTTTATGACTCCTTCTGTCATCATTCGAGGTAACAATACATTTACTTATACATTTTAACTTCCTCGTAAATCCAACTATTTACTTGTTAGTACGTATTGTCACATCTTCATTCTCTGAAATATGTGGCTACTTAGATATCACATACATACAATGGCGCAAACAGAGACATATCCACAAGCTCATGTTTGTTGGTAGGAACGCGTTTGCATGTGCCTATGTGTTTCGTTGCCTAGACCTACGCTAAAGGTTTATAATTTATAGTTATATACAATATCTGGTGACAATAAAAGAAAGTTTAGGATCTAGACAAAGTCTAGGCAAATTAACATATTAGTTAGCATATGTATTAGCTTAGTGACAATATGCACAATTATCCATATTAGTAACACTTTGTCTTATTTCAGACTTAAGAAAAAAATTGTCAGTAAAAATATAAGTGGAAGTATATGGTTTAATCATCAACGGCCAATTAAGTGTTTATTGTACATACTAATACGTATTGATGATTGTTTGGCTTTTCATGTTCTTTTTTGTTTGGCTTTGCATGTTTAGTGGATGTTTTTCAAACTATATAAGGTTTTCAACACGGGATCTTATTGTGCTTGCTATGCAACGACAGCTAATAATAGTACAAACTTGTTTGAATGCAAAAGTTTGAAACCTTTTTTGGGATAAAGTCGGGTTTTATAATCTTTGAGATACACCTAAGAACAATCTTGCATTTTGTTACTATTTTTATTTTTTTTTGGCAGATCGTTGTTTAAAATGCTGGACCAAATCAACGTCTACACTATCATATGTGCGATTGACTATGGCTCAAAGCTTCTATAGTATCAATTGTGCCATACATAACCGATGATCGACACAGATCCATTAGCAAATCCAATATTTGTTTAGAAGATCTTTAATTTGGAGGACTCATGATGGATTGTATTTTGGATCATAGAGATTATTCTTCCTCAGACTTTCATCTCAAGAATGTAATTTAAATTCGTATTTGGTTTCTAGTTTATTATGTTCATTTGTAACGACTTGGTGGTTTGTAGAAACAATAATTACTAGTTTAATAGAAACACACTTTAAACTAAGTGGTCAATATATACAATGGGTTTGAGGTTAAAGCAAGAGATAGACCAAATTAAAATATCTTTGGAAGATGTAACAAATAGGGTTTGAGAGATGATATATATAAACTTGTGGAGCTCAGGTTTTGATCGCGAAACAATTTTGGACATACCTACTTGCAATTTATGCAAAATGACAATTATAGATGTATGAGAACCGTGTGACAAAAACCAAAATGTATGAGAGAACTGATTACTAACATGTTAAATAAAGTCATCCTTGCAAAAAGACAGACACATTTCGACAAATAAACGGCAAGAAATGTGAGAATATCATATGGCAATTAATTAGTTGAAAACCAAACACAATAGACTAACCATAAGGAGACCATTCATTTAGTAATACAGCTTAAACAAGATGGTTGTCCCGCACCTTGTGCGGGTACAATATTTTTTAAATACAATTATTAATTAAAGATTTAAATAATATAAGTAGTACAACTTTTTATTGTATTCATCGTTTTTGTTTTCGCAAACTTCTTATTTTTGTAATCTTGAGGTGTCTTATTTTTATCTTCTCTTTCTTGTTCTTCTACGTAATATTCTTCATTTGTTTTGGAATTTTCTTCACATTCCATTATTTCTTCTTTCCTTTCTTTTTCCTCATGTTCGACTTTTCTTTTTCTTTTCTAAATTTTTCATCTTCTTTTTCACTGTTTTCTTTTCTTTTACTTATGTATCTATTATGTCTTGTTTGTGTCTTGCATATCACCTACCAATTCATTTCGATAGTTAAAATTTTCAATATTTTTGAAATAGATTCTATCTTTATATAGTTGAGGTCTTTTAAAAATTTATTAGTTTTGTTATCTTTCAATTCTGGATTTTCTTTAGTTGTTTTAGTTTTTTTTTCTATTTGTGAATGTAATTTTGAAAGTAGATATAAATTTCAAATAAATGATTTTTTTATTATGAAATTCTTCTGTAATAATTCAAGTTTTTTTAAAATACACCAAAAACTAAACCCTACCCCATCAATATAAACCCTACACCCTAAACCCAAACCCACAGTGTAACACCACCCCCTAAATAACCCAAACCCCACATTGTAACACCACTACCAAATAACAACCCCCTCCCCCCCAATCCGCACACCTAAACCCACATTTTACAAAATCTTTTTAGATAAGTTTATTCAAATTAGGGTTTCATAAGATTTAAGTTGAAAATAAAAACGAAAGATGTACATACCACTAATTTTTGTCAATGCATTTTTTTTGAGTTGGTACCATAGTTGATTTCTTTGACTCAATTAGCTAACAAACCTGGAATTTACTGTTATAAAGGTAAAAGAAGTAGAAGTTAGATGCGATTCTTTGAATAAAATTTCCAGAAAATAACGAATAATCAGTTAAACATTAGATCTAATACAACTAAGATCTAGCAATAACTATAAACCTACATGACAAAAGATGAAATATGGAATCGAAGAATTTAGAACACGAAAAAGAAGAAACGAAATTCTGTTTATTTTGCTTGTTAAATAGGACTAAGTCGGTTGTAAAATCTAGAGTTTTTTTAAAATACCTAATTATTTGATTTCTTCCAGAAAAGTGGTGCGGTAATATGATAGTTAGGATATTTATTTAAGTGATAAATATAAATCGAGGAAAAAAAAAAGGATAATTATCAATATTTAATAAGGAAATTAATAAGGAAATAATGAACTTTTATATAAAAAACGAAATTGTGAAATAATTAAAAAAGGAAATTCAGAAGATTTAATAATAGATTTTCATTAAGGGCATCTTGGTAATTCCGGCTGAGAGTTAACGTGGTGGCTCCATTCACGAAAATTGATTTGCAAATACTAATATGATTAGTTGGTCCAAGCAATAGCAAGAAGTCATATCGGTAACCACTTCTCTTTAGGAACTTTGACAAATACTAAAATGTCACAAACCTTTTCACCTTTTTATGTTTGATTAATAAGTCGTATAACAACCACACGTAATTGACTTTAAAATGAATTACAGGAACCAAGAGTATCACTTTTTGGAGGATTTTAGATATTCCGAAAGATTATTTTCAGGAGAAGATTACTGAAAATATCAGAGAGTTTAGAAACTTAAACCACCATACAATTTTCTGAAACGTGTGTTAAACAATATGTACTTTTTTGGTGTGTGATATATAAGTGGGCTCTATTTACCAAATGGGCTAAGAACACAAAAGCCCAAACCCAACTAATAATAAACAATTGGCTCATCAAAGAAAGACGACATGTGAGATCGATCATCAGACGGATTCGCCGGGAAAAATTCAGGGATGCCGATGAGATCTTGCGATCGGTTGCAGGAAGCGCTGCTGCAGTGCCATCGTCGTATGCCGGAACCGGCACGGAGATCCGGTTGCAGACATTTGAACAAAGCTTTAGCGGAGTGCTTTGTGGCGGAGGCTTGTCCGGAGGAATTCGAGGTGGTGAGGTCGTTTTGCTCCAGCGGCGGAACTAGCCTTAAGCGCAAACAGTGCGAGGAGGCTCAGTTCTCACTTTCTCTCTGTCTTTCTCGTCATCAGCGACAATACGAGCAGCGTTAATCAACGAATTATCATCCACGGAGACATTTTTGTTCTCTAGAAGAAGATGATGAAGAAGAAGGATTGTATTTTGTAATTTACACTACAAATAATAAATTACCCAAACATTGTTTGTAAATTTTTCAGATATTATTTTATAAAAATGGTTATCTCGTCTGTCCACTCACTCGATAACTGCTAAAAACCAAAATTGTCAACAAAAAATAATAAGAATTCGATTTCGGGTAACTGAGAAAATTCTCTCCGGCGACATCGAAAGGAAGAAAATGGGAAGGTCTTTGATTTTCTCGGGAAACATGTCAGTGAGAATATCTCACTTGCCCAGATCGTCTCTTCAGCTGAAGAACCCATTTTCATGCCGGACAGTAACCAGAGATTTCCGAAATGGGTGTTCGAGGATTTCGTCTAACAGCTTCAATTCCACGGCGAGACTCCGAACAAAAGCTGTCTTATCTGAAGTTTCCGATTATCCCAGAATCGGCGCTAAAACCACCGGGACTGTATCGCCGGCAGAGCTCCTTCAAGTCGTCGAAGCCGCAGCTAAAACCGGCGCCGAGGTTCCAATTTCATGTCTTTACATTACAATATCAGAAGTTTTGCTCTTTTGAGGATTAATCTGAACATAAACTTTTAATTCAAAGCGAAATTGTGCTGAATGTTTACTAAAATCGAGTTCTTGGTTCATAGAGAAGAATAAAAATCCAAACTTGAATTGATTAATTTCACCTTTTTTTTCTGGTTTTGGATGATTTGGTTTCGTAGGTCGTCATGGAAGCTGTGAATAAGCCAAGGAATATCACTTATAAAGGCCTCAGTGATTTGGTAACTGAGTAAGTACTTCACCTTCTTAAAGCTCTTAACATAGTTGACTGAAGTGTTTCATGAACATTTGATAGCTTAAAGCATTGAAAGTGTTTGTATCTGCTGAATTTTGCAGTACTGATAAAGCAAGTGAGGCTGCTATTTTGGAAGTAGTGAAAAAGAGTTTCAGTGATCATCTTATTCTTGGTGAGGAAGGAGGTATTATCGGCGATACCTCTTCTGATTACCTCTGGTGCATCGATCCACTAGGTTCTTAGCTCTCTTTACTCTTCATGTGTATGTCTTTGCTTTAGAGATGCATATAGTAATAATAAACTCTTCCTTTTTAAATGCATAGATGGAACAACAAATTTTGCTCATGGATATCCGAGTTTTGCTGTTTCTGTTGGTGTTCTGTATCGTGGAAACCCTGCCGCTGCTTCTGTGGTTAGATCCAATATACAGATATGCTTTACTGGTTCTTTGGTTAATAGGATAAGTAACACAAATGTTCATAATGTAGGTAGAGTTTGTGGGTGGTCCCATGTGCTGGAACACTAGAACCTTCTCTGCAACTGCAGGTACAATGTATTCAAGCTTATCATGATCACAGTCTAGTTCTTGATCTGTATTCAAGATTTGTGTAACTAGCTCTCACTTCTTTAGGTGGTGGAGCATTGTGTAACGGGCAAAAGATTCATGTCAGTAACACAGATGCTGTAAGTTAAAATGATCTTGAATTCTGACTGTTTTTGGTATTCTTTTAATTCATCTCTTCAGGGGATGAATTGTGTAGGTGGAGAGAGCACTTCTGATCACAGGGTTTGGGTATGAACATGATGAAGCGTGGAGTACAAACATGGAACTGTTCAAAGAGTTCACTGATGTGAGCAGAGGAGTGCGAAGGCTCGGTGCTGCGGCAGTGGACATGTGTCACGTTGCGCTTGGGATTGCGGAGTCGTATTGGGAGTACCGTTTGAAGCCATGGGACATGGCTGCTGGTGTTCTTGTAAGCTTCTTGATTCTTCTTCTTAGTAAACTACGTATGTTGTAGAGCTTGAATTATGTCTTGGATTTTGAACGCAGATTGTAGAGGAAGCTGGAGGAGCTGTGACTCGAATGGATGGAGGGAAGTTCTCTGTGTTTGATAGATCTGTTTTGGTGTCCAACGGTGTTCTTCATTCCAAGGTTTCATAAACTGTTAAATGCTTTTGAATCTGTTAGATTATGATTAAAGATTGAGTTTGAGATTTTATAGTTTAACCTTTGTGTAGCTTCTGGATATAATTGCACCGGCTACTGAGGATTTGAAGACGAAAGGAATTGATTTCTCCTTGTGGTTTAAGCCGGAAGATTATCACACAGAACTTTAGAGACTTTGTCTTGAAATGTTCAGTTACATTATTATGATCTAAAGCGTTTCTAAGAACTGAAATTGACGGAATTTGAGGTGTAGAAGATTTTTGTTTGGGACTATGAACATTGAAGATGATCATATCTGTTACACTTCTTGAACAAAAGGCTTCATGTATCAACAAACCGGTCTTGAAGCTTGGTATCTTGATTAAACGACGTGGGGCTAACCGAGATTTCGTCGAGTATACTGACTGGTTCTGATCCAATCTCTGCAAAAGTTTTGTCTATAACTAAAGAACATAAACGCATAGACAAGAGCACATTGCTTTTACCTATCGCCTTCTCTCACTGTCTCTTTCTCTTCTTCTCCCCTTATCACTCCAATGACCTTCTCTATCTCTTCCACTCTTCACACGCCTCTCTCTGTCTCTCATCTCTTCGCGGCTTCTTCTTCTGTCTTCAAGGTTACTGCCATCGCCAACATCCTTCCAACTAATCAAACCTATTTTACCCTATAAACCACAAAAACATTTTGCATCTATAAACTTGAATTTCTCAAACTTGACATCAAAGCAAACTATCACACACTTATGTTTTTCATCAGACGCTAAGTAATACAAAAACCCATTAATGCATACCCCTTCACACAAAGGCCTACGGTTTAAGGGACACTGGATCTTCCTCCACCCAATTTTCTAGTGTCAGAATTCTATGATCAACTATATAGAAGTGTTTTTGGTATAAGTAACACAAAAAAAAATCACTCGTGAAAGCATGAAGACATCACACCAAAAGCAAGAACAAACACAAAGCAAACGAAATCTCAAAATCATGCCCATTTAACAAAAGCCGAGGGAGCAATATGAGCAGATGAAATCATCACAAGTGTTCCTAAACACGAAAACAACAACGCAGCTGCTATGAGAATTTGCAGAGATATCAAAGCCACACCTACCACATGTTATAAGATCTTTGTAATGATGATAGGAGAATGATGCTCATGTTTTATTTTTGTGTGTAAAGAGAAAGATGATTTTTTTGTAAACGTTTGAGAAAAACATTGATCAAAACAGAGTTTTATCTGTTCAGCACATTGGTTTGTTTGGTTTTCCAGGTCTTCAATAACTAAAGAACAGTGAATATATGACGTGCACTGCAAGAACACCTTTTGTTGGTGCTTAAGTTTCTCTTTTTTTTTTTTTTTTTTTTTTTTTTTTTTTTGCAGAGGTCACGAAATGTATGACCTCTTCTCGATGATATTATGCACAATGGTAGAAATTAGAAAATAGCATCAATATATTAATTTGATTCCCAACGTCAATAACTAAAGAACAACATTAACGAATAGATAAGGGCACATTACTTTCAACATTCTCTCTCTCTCTCTCTCTCTTCTTTTCCTGCCCTTATACTCTTTATCACTCAAAGTGATCGTCTCTATTTCTCCTACTCTCCACACGCCTCTCTCTATATCTCACCTCTTTCATCTTGTGTCTTCATCTTCCCTACTGTCTCTTTCATTTCTCTCCCTACTAACACCATCATCATACCTATCTCTGTCCCTTTCTCTTACCTATTCCTGATGATTGGTTTTGGCTTCTTCTTCACAGATGGAGCATAGATGCCTGACTAGAGAGTAGCTTTGCATCATTAACATTAAGATCCTCTACATGGTCTACAAAGACTTTAACTAGTTTACCATAATTCTTACCAAAACCTTGTATTTCAGCAGTTTGGAAAGTGTTCCTTTCGGGATTGAAGAAGAGAACATAAAAGGGCTTAGATGTATAGTACGTCGACGACAAAACAATTTCACCCGTAGCAGTCGCTCCAACGACCATAAGGCAGCCCTTAACTTTAATGTCATCCGGAAAAGTGTAGACGTATTTCGAAATTTCCTGTTTCTCCACATCCTCTAGAACCCACATATACAACTTATAAACCGCGGGTCAATCGGGGCGGGACCCGCAGTTCGGGTCTGAAATTGACAGGCCTACCGAAAACCCAAGCTTAACCCAGATTATGAAAAATGATTTTTTCTCAAATCAATTTGACCTAGATATTTATGTCCATTGGACAGCCCATGTCCACACGTGTCCGTCCATATTTGTCCATGGGCTAAATTGGACATGCCCAAATTATGTCCATATTGAAAATGGGTTTGTCCATGTCCGTCCATTTTTATATGGACATGAGCTCGCCCATGGGCCGATGTCCACTTTGACAGCTCTAATTTTAAGTAAAGATCATGAAAAAAAAAATCTCATATGTAAACAATGTTCAAGAGAAAAAAATCTTCAGATGCGACAAAAGTATCTTGAGGAATCAGGACAAGTGAACGTCAAACTGACAGATTAAATCAAAACTCTTTATCGGCTTTAAATCAAAACTCGTTATCGACAAAAGGCTCGTTCAAGTAAGAGTTTGGCACAGTTTATCTCTGACGTACACGGCAAGAAAACCTTTTGGTGGTGCTAAAGTCTATTAACTAAAGAACAACATTAACGCATAGATAAGGGCACATTGTTTTCACCTATTCCTTATCTCATTGTCTCTTTCTCTTCTCCTCCCCTTATCACTCCAATGACCGTCTCTCTTTCTTCCACACTCCACACTACTCTCTCTATCTTCACCTCTTCGCTCCCTCTTCTTTTTCATCTTGTGTCTTCATCGTCCCTACTGTCTCATTCATTTCTCTCCCTACGTTTCTTCTCCCTATTCATACCAGCACCATACTCCTGATGCTGTGGTTTTGGCTTGTTCTTCATAGATGGAGCATAGATGCCTGACTTGAGAGTAGCGTTGCATCATTAAGATTAAGATCCTCTACATGGTCTACAAAGACGTAAACTCTACTATTACTCAGACCAAAACCTTGGATTTCAACAGTTTGCAAAGTGTTCCTTTTGGGATTGAAGTAGAGCACATAAAAGGGCTTATATGTACGGTACGTCGACGACAAAACAATTTCACCCGTAGCAGTCGCTCCAACGACCATAAGACAGCGCTTAACTTTAATGTCATCCGGAAAAGTGTAGACGTATTTCGAAATTTCCTGTTTCTCCACATCCTCTAGAACCCACATATACAACTTATAAGCCTCCTTAGCCGAATCATACTCCAAATCAGTCCAACCAAATTTACCCTTGTAGTTGATATTTATCAATCTTCTAGGCCACTCATAAACGCATGTGTCAATAACCTTGAATTTCTCTGACCTTACATCAAAGCAAACTATCTTCACAGAAGAAGTATCATCATAAGTGTACGCTAAGTAATACAAAACCCCATTGATGCATATCCCTTCTCTCAAAATATTATGTTTTGCAGGATATTGGATCTTCCTCCAACTCATATTTCCAGTTTCCAATGTCATAATTCTATAACGACCACCCCTTTCAATGGACAGTACCTTGTATTGCTTGTCAATCGGATCAAACCCTAGCAAGGGTCTCGAGGAAGAGACCTTTCTCACTCTAGGTAAGATGGCATGTTGTCCTGTGATAGGGTTACATACTACTGTATCCTCATCTCCTTGTGTCTTACGGAAACATATCAAACCAGAGGCATAGCCCCTTAAAATTCCTCTGTAACTAGAGGACGCCATTTTAGAGGCTACTTCAAGAGACGGCGAGTTCTTATATGAATTATGAGGCTGAGGCAACGAGAAGAATCTCCACGCATCTTTTCCTTCGACGGCGAATAAGAGACGTGGACGAGCCGATGACCTAGTCAGGAACAACTCGGTGAAATAGGGACTGTAAAACATGGCACACCATAGCTTCGACAAGCAATGGAACCTCGCGATTGACTTTGCAGGTAGTCTCGAGAATATCTCGTTAATGAGATCACTAGGGATGGAATCCATGATGGGACGGAGACGCAGAGAGAGATATGTTAAGAACTTAAGACCTAAGCGAAAGCGGCTGAGAAAGTAAAATAGGTTTGGTCGAAGAATATATTGCCATTTTGCCATTTTGGTATCTTTTTTTTATTTCTTTCCCGATGATTGTATTTTTTTCACACTGAGCGCTGTTCTTTTATACGACAAACGGCATGCAGTAAGTTAAAACCAGACTTAAACGGCACGGTGTTCTATGCACTTTCTGAAATGACAACTTTAAAAATCAAAATCAGTGAGACCAGTTTCCGAGGAACAGTCACTTTGTTCCGACAAAAACCTCCGACTCTCCGCCGATTACAACACCGTCGGTCTTCGGTTTTCTTAACAATGGCTTCACGGGTTCTGTTCTCGAGTCAATTAACCTTCCCGGCGAATCCGCCGCGTGAAGCCTCGATTGCTCCGTTGACTCCTCCCCAGAATTCACTCTCCTTCTCCTTCCGAAGTCCTGTAAACCGATTCTCGATGAGGATCCGTCCGCTTGTAAGAGCTGCTTCGTTTCCTCCAACGGCAGCGGAGGTCGACGGTTCGAGAGACGAAGCAATAAGGAGGAAGAAGCTCGCTGTTTTTGTCTCGGGTGGTGGCTCGAATTTCAAGAAGATTCATCAAGGATGCAGTGGCGATTCAATTAAAGGGGATGTTGTCTTGTTGGTCACTAACAAAAAAGGTTTGGCCTTTCTTCTTCTTTGATTGAAAAGTCTAATTTTCGAATTGATTTTAAAAAGGGAATTTGAATAGGACTCTTTGTGTAATGTGCATTTGATTTCGGAACGCTATCAACACTTTTTATTCATATTCATCAAATCCAGATTGTGGAGGTGCTGAATATGCAAGAAGCAATGGCATTCCTGTTTTAGTATTCCCAAAAGCGCAATCTGATGATGGACTCTCTCCTAAAGAGCTCGTTGATGTTATTAGGTCATTACCCTCTCTCCATTTTTTCATTTGAGTCTTTGTCTTTGAAAAAAACTCTTAAACATTTTGCTTAGTGAAGCAGGAAATATGGTGTAGACTTTGTTCTTCTAGCTGGATATTTGAAACTTATACCTGTCGAGCTGGTACAAGCATTTCCTAAACGGATTCTAAATATCCATCCTGCGCTTCTTCCGGCTTTTGGAGGTAAAGGGCTTTACGGTATGAGAGTGCATAGAGCTGTTCTAGCATCAGGAGCTAGGTAAAAAAAAGTCTGCAAGCTTTATACAATGTTTACGGATGTTGTGGTCGTCGGGAATGTTCCAACGGTTTAGCTTCTGTGTAGGTATTCAGGTCCGACGATTCACTTTGTCGATGAGGAGTACGACACAGGACGGATACTTGCTCAGAGCGCGGTGCGCGTGATTGTTAATGATACACCAGAGGATTTGGCTAAAAGGGTTCTTCATGAGGTTACTACTACTACTTAAAGAATAAAGAATACTTTTGAGCATTGTAATTTCACAATTCACAGAAGGTTTCATTGTCCATTTTGGGATCAGGAACACAAACTCTATGTGGAAGTTGTGGCTGCGATTTGCGAAGACCGGATTAAATGGAGAGAAGACGGTGTTCCTCTCATTCAAAGCAGAGAAGACCCTGACGAGTATTACTAGATCCTCCACAAATGACCTGAAGTCAAAACAAAGTGTTTCAACTTAGTTCATAGAGTCTTAACTTCAGGCTGTAGAACAAGTTTCGCCCAAAGTATAGAGATTGACAAATGTTTCTGAAGCTAAATTTTTGTTACGGTTGTGTCGGAATCATATGGAAGAGATGAAAATTTTGAGCCACCAGATGCTTGTGATGTATAAAAACAAACCAAGAGCCCCTTATTCATTTGTTTCCTAGGATGTTTTTATTACTATGAAGTTTTAATTTTCATCTATAAGAATCAAAATCTACGAAATTCCACAGATTACAAAATTCTAGAGTGTAGAAAAAACACGGTTTGATTGATGATTGGATTTGTTCACTAGAAGAAAAGATTGTGTGCCTTTAAGAAGGAGCGCCGAGATAGAATGCGAGGCGAAGAATGTCGCTGAATATTCCACCGGCTGTGACTTGAGCACCAGCGCCAGGTCCACGAACAATCAGAGGCTGTTCTTTGTACCGTTTGGTCGTGAAAGCGATGATGTTATCGGCGCCTGAGAGCTGAGCAAACGGATGATCTTTCTTGTACCGTTTCAGCTCGACCGTTCCCTTTTTCGCTACCGCGTCTACAACTCCTACGTATCTCAAGACCT
Source organism: Microthlaspi erraticum (assembly GCA_902728155.2). Taxonomy (NCBI): domain Eukaryota; kingdom Viridiplantae; phylum Streptophyta; class Magnoliopsida; order Brassicales; family Brassicaceae; genus Microthlaspi; species Microthlaspi erraticum. The sequence continues at coordinate 256,501 of CACVBM020001862.1, read as the reverse complement.
AAAACACAAGACAATCCCGAAATGAGTGCATTTTGGTGTTTTTGTAAATGGAGTTTTTGTTAATGAGAGGCACTACTTACTTCTCCAGCTGCTTCAGCTTCTTGTCTTTGTTTGGACAATTCTTCATCAAACTGAGGTAGCTTCTCCATGAACTCTTCTGCTGATGCACACGCCTGTGATCAAACAATGAATTAGATTTTACTCAAATGTCAAAAGGATGATCTTTATTGTGTGGCTATACAGAGACTTACTTGTAGAGGCTTTGGCACAAGACTCTGGACAGGAAGGCTTTCAAGATCCAGTTTTAATCCTGACTCTCTCGCAAGAATTGTCACCTGCAGAAGAATCAGATACGAGAAGGTTCTATATTATTCAATTAGTCTCAAAACACAAGGTGCATTGACTCGATTTTGAGGACAAGAAAGAAACAATACTTTTCTGGCAACATCTGTTCCAGACAGATCATCTCGTGGATCTGGCTCTGTGAAACCTGCCTGCTTTGCTTCTGATACAACTTCGCTGAAGCTTCTGGTGCCGACGAAATTGTTGAAAAGGTAACTTAGAGTACCACTGCAGCAAGGAATCAAAGAACAAAGATTAGTGTGCAGGTACAATGACGGACAAAGCCATCCCGTTCTTGTGTTGTTATCTAAATCAATTGCTGTGATACCAAGCTAAACCGAACATACCTGAAAATACCCTCAATCCTCAGTATTTTATCCCCTGTTTCGAGAAGACCACGTAGAGTGCTGATGATTGGAAGACCAGCTCCAACGGTTGCTTCATAGAAGTAATGTGTGTACGATTTCCTTTGAAGATCTCTGATCTTAAGATACTGCATTCACAGGGGAGAGTGTTACTAGTTTAGTCTCTCTGTTCATAGAGATATATAGTCAACAAGAGCAGATTTGAAGCTTCCTACTCAATAGTCATTTTAAGCAACTATCAAACACTTTACCTGCTCAAGTGGTCCTGAGTTAGCCTTTTTGTTCGGGGTGACCACGTGAAGTCCTCGCAGCAACCAGTCGTAGTAACAGCTTGCGATATCAGCATCAGCTGTACAATCAACCATAACAGAGTTTGGAATGAAGTGGTTTCCCTTTACATATTGAGTGAATTTCTCCATGTTAGCCGTCTCTCCCTCTTCTTTCATAAGTTCTCTCCATCTCGATAAGTCGATTCCCCTAAATTACAACAAATGTGTAAGGAAAGGAAGAGCAGTGCAGTTCACCAACAAAGTACTTTACCAAGTTCAACGACTTACGATTCACTCAGCAACATTTTACTTGAGCCAGTGATCCCTATAACACGCAAGTCAATTTTAAACTCTTCTTTTAGCACTGCAGCCTGTGAAAAGAAATTTAAAGATGAGTCAGCTTGAACCTTGATCCTTATGTCACTATAGTAGTATAGTCTCACAGATGCACATCAGCTACTCACCTGATCTTTGATCTGATCTAGTAAGGTTCCACCAATTAAACCCGGTCCTATGATTCCCACTGCCAAAGTGGTTCTCGAAAGATAAAATCTTGAGTGCACTGCTCTTAACGCCCTGATGCAATCTTCACGCTTGATGACTACTGTAATATTGTACTCGGAGCAGCCTTGAGCTATAGCACGGATGTTAATATTGGCCTGCAGGTATTACGACAAGGCAATGTATCAACAGAGCTTCTTAGCAGAACCGCCGTCCAGTTTTTTCTTTGCAAATACTACACTTAATTTACCTTTGCCAACGCATTGAAGAAAGTGGCAGAAACGCCAGGAGTGCTTGCCATTTTCTGGCCAACTGCTGCTAATATGCTACAGTTAGGAATGACTTCAATCTGGAAAAAGAGCAATAAAACCTTAGGTTTAGCAAAATGCCCATGCATAAACAAGATTCTTGCGGTTTTCAAGATGGGTGGTGGACATGTGCGCGTCTACAATGGAAGTTAAGGGAATTGCTAGTTGATATTCTTTCAAAGAACACAAACAGATTTATGGGCACCTGGGAAAGGCGTCCACCAGTTAAAGCTTGACGAAAGCGTGAGTTCAATGCTTCAGAAACGGCTTTAACTTCCTTCTCAGGTACAGCAAAGCACACAGAATGCTCACTACTAGCCTGCATTTAGGTAATATATTAAGAACCCACAATCGACAAAGAAAAATATAATCGACGGAAGAAACCAGAAAGCTGAACTGAATGATCCAAAGACCTGTGAGATCATAATAACATTAGCTCCAACTTCCTTGACAGCTGAAAAGATGTCACTGGCAGTTCCAGGAACTCCAGCCATTCCAGTTCTGCAAAGAGAATGCAAAGTTTGGATAAGAAACAGAATAAGCACCGAATGAGTAACACAATACCAACATTTCAGCTTACCCTTCTACATTAACAAGAGCCAGATTGTCAATCGTCGCAAACCCTTTGACAGGAGCATCTAATTTGTATCCATCTTCATCTTCAATCTGCCGACATATCATTGTTCCAGGGGCAGAGAGGTTGAAAATATTCCTTATCACAATTGGGATGTCATATTTCATCACTGGAATGATGGTCCGCGGATGTAAAACGTTTGCCCCAAAATAAGACTGCACAAGCACATGAACACGAACATTACTGTATACACAATGATTATGGAAAATTAGGCATCAAAGCAAGTGTAAGAGGTTGCAAATTTACCATTTCCCAAGCCTCTTGATAAGAAAGAGTCTTCAGTATAACAGCTTCACTAACTGCATATAACCATATTCGTTAGCATAACAATAAAAAAGAAACTGATGAACACATACCTTTTCTTGCAAATTGCAATGCTTCCACATACCTTTTCTTGGATCTGCACTGTACACGCCGTCCACATCTGTCCAGATTGTGAGTTGGTGAGATCTAAACAGAGCACCCATTATAGCTGCAGAGAAGTCACTCCCATCTCTTTTGAGAGTCGTTGGAATGTTCTGCGGTGTACTCGCTATGAATCCAGTCGCCACAATAATCTTTGTCGAGTTCTGCGAAAACCATTTCTCCAGTCTCTTTTCTGATTCCACAAAGTCAGGATCGACTTGATTAGAGCCCGTAGGAATCACAACAAGCACGTCCCTTGCATCCATCCATGTGCAGTCCAATCCACTCTAATAAGCAAAACAAATTGAGAAAGATAAAATGAAAAGAACAGTTTTATCCATATAATTTCTTCATACCTTTCTCACAACAGCAGCTAACATCTGAGCAGACCACAACTCTCCATGACCCACAACGAAGTCTGAGAAAGATTCCGTTGCATGACCAGCTGCGAAAAGGTAGAAGAGTTCACACACAACTTTTCAATTCAATCACTTTACACAATATACAATCACCATTTGACAAAGGGAAAACAAAAGCAGTACCTATGTAAATGGCACGAAGCATTGCTTTGAGATTGTTTATATCCTCATTTAACCGAGACAAGAACTTTGCTAGTTCGTCTCCATCAAGCAAGTCAAGAGCCGTTGCTCGGTGCTTCTCAAGAACAGCATCCAAAGCAGAGAGGTATGAGTCATCCCGAGACTGTGCTCTGTGAATGAGATCATACATCATATCGGTGACCTTAGCCATTGCTGAGACAACCACCAACTTCCTCTCAGAGTCATCCTTGACTACAACATCGGCAACATCTTTTAACCTCTCGGAGTTTCCAACACAAGTTCCTCCAAATTTGTGCACAGCCCAGGAATCTCCCTTTGGAAGGTGACCATTCTCCACGGAATTATCATCCAACGATAAATCTATTTGAGTTTTCGGAAGAAAGTGTAAAACCAAATCAACAAATTTTTCCAGATGAGATAACAAAAATCCAGCGTCAGGAATTTCAAACCTGTGACGGAACCGACGACACGGGAAGTCTGCAATTCGCTTCTTACGCAATGGCCTATACAACTCCGGCGTCTCGATTTTCCGAAGGAAACGCGATTCGACACGAGCCGTTTCCCGTAAATGCACGGAGCGCGAGCCGTGAAATCTCCCGCCGCGGCAGGAGAAACAGAAACCTTAGCCAGAGAAGCCACCGGCATATTCTGTAGAAATTTTCAGATTTAAGTCAAAACCAGTGGATTACTAACTTGAAATGCAAAGGGAAAAAAAAAGCAAAAGGAACAATCATACCGATGCCACTGATAATCAGCTCAGTCAATCAGGAGAATCACCGCCGCCCGCCGGAGAATCGGAGACCACTGAGATCGTAGAAGTAATAAACTCGAAAACAGTGGCTATTCAGTAAATTTTGAGAAGGAAGATGACTTGTTTTGTATTTATATGAATCATTACGGTGGGGTATAAACACCTGTGCCTAAGAAACTCGATGGTCAAGTGGAGCGCCACGTGTACGTGTTGTATTGTTTCTCTGATGCATCGACGGTTGATCTTAATTTCGATCTTTAGTAAAATAGTGTTAGGAAAAAGACTGCATAAAGTATTAAAATGTGTCTATCCAAGCCACACTAGAGCCGTCAAGTAGCTTAAAGTCATTTAAATAAGTACATAAATTTGGTGAAAAGCAAACAAACACATGACATTTCTGTTTTTATACTGTACTGTATTTTGTTTTTAATCCACCAAATTAATATATTTGTTGGTACAGCCAACGAATATGATCCTTTTTTGCCATTTGATTAGACATAAGAAAGTCCAATTACTTGAGAAACAACTATCCATAATAAGTGTTTCAATGTTTAAGTTGAAGAACAAACTGCTTCTGTGATTGTGCAATGACTAACCAAAGTTAACATTGACTACAGAGTGAAGGTTAAAACAGAGAAGTTCAAGATCCTTTTCTTTATAATAGTGTAACATTTTGAAAGAAAATAAATTTTGATATTATATGGTTTATGAAACAACAATCGGTGAACTGATACTTTCAGAGATCCAGCTCTTGCGGTATATACGAGTTGGCCATGTGCACCAATACTCAGAAGCGTCGCGGGTTCGAATCCAAACTAAAACCTCCCAACTATGTTTTTTCCCCGTTCACTGAAAAATCGACCACTCGCCACTGTAGATGTATTCGTCTCTCATTTTCATCTTAACCATAAGCTCACGGCCAAATTCGCCTTCCTTATTATCCCACCGATCTAATGTACGAGAACCACCGCCATTGCTCTGATTTCGTTCCACCTTGAATCTCACTTTCGCTCTATTCTGCGTCAATCTTCCACCTCTTCTACCTCTAGCACTCTCCGATTTCGAATTCTCCTGCAGAGTTTCACGGCCAATTACGGAATCGGAGTTTTCCCACAGGTGATCGGATTTCTCCTTTGTACAGTGCTCGAGGTAGAGGCTGGAATCCGGGAAAGGTGGAAGCCAAGCTGGAATGGATTTAATCTCCGGCGATCGGAGCATACGTATCAAGTCTCCTCCCGACGATCCATTGATTTCCCGTCTCGGTAACGGCTTCGCGAAAGGGATCTCGGAAGCGTAACTGACGAAATCGGAGAGGTTCCGGATGACAGCGGATTTGATCAAGCAGTGCGCGTCTGTGTCGTGCAGCGTTGAGCCACCGGGAAAACAATCGGAAGTAGATAAGGAGATATCTTGGAGACCATTGACGATGTCGAAGAGATTAGCCTCTGTGCGATTAGCGGTGTTTGAGAACGACGCGGCGAGACCGGCGAGGGATTGCAGAAACTGGGTGGTGATTAGGGTTAGAGTGTCGAGGGCTGAGGAAGAGGTGGATCTGTAGCCAACAGAGAGGCAAATTTGACTGACGGCCACTCTGGTGAGAGAGAATGAGAAATCCGTCGCCGTGGTCGACGCTGATTGGTCGGGTTCGTGGAATTTTACTCTGGATACACGCCGTCGCTTCATTGGCGGTGGGTGATTTTGAGAGGGACGAGAGAGAGGGAGATAAAACAAAGGAGGCTAATTGAAATTGTTTAAAGACTAACGAACCCTAATTTCGAGGCCACGAGCGGTAGCCGCATTGGCTATAGTTTTTAATTAGCACGAACGAGCCACGAAATCGAAATATGGTCCATGTCCTTTTCTTCACAAACAAATAAATTCAAGGGAGGTAATAAAATGAAAAACACTTCCAAACTTGAAAAATTTCTGAAAGTCTTTCTAAAAAGTGTAAACAATTATCCAATATAATTAAAATATTACAATTCGTTTTCCGACATTAACACTGTATATAGTTTATTAAGAAAAACATTGTGTACACTATGAAATATTGAAATTAAACACATTTTTTCGAAATTCATAAAATTTGATGGGATTCTCTCATTATTTTTTTATCAGTACGAAAATATCTCACAGAGTTAAGTTTATCTTTAGTGTCAGACTTTTACACTTTAATGTTTCATGTTTGTTTGATAATCTAAATCGATCATAAATTTCGTGAAATGACATTTTGAAAACTACCATCAAACCAACATTTTTTCAATGTGTTTTTAAAATACAAATCATTTTCACAAAAATATTTAGGAAGGAATTTAAAAAAAAAAAAAAATTGAAGAAGCTGGTGCCATAGAAGTTGAAAATTATTTAGGAACCTTTCTTAAATGTTGCTTTTATTTTTTGTGTTGTATTTTTGAAAAAAAAAAATGTCCCGCAAATACATTTACATTTGTCTCACAAGATATCATGTGTCCAAAAAAGAAAAAGATCATGGCAAAGGTATACCACCAACAACACATCATCAAGTGTACTTAGCCACAAAGGCCATGCCACCGGCACCAAGAAAAACAGCGGCGTATGACTTCATCTGAAGCTTAATGCTATGTTGCATCTTCTGACCCATAAAGTCTGCCGCAAGGAGATCGACTAAAGCCATGTAGATGAGTAGTCCACCCGAAGAAGCGTTGAACAGCCCAACCGTTATGAGCGAGTGAGGGCTATTCTCTTTGTATGTTTTAGATAAGACCATTCCAAGAACGACCCCAAAAGGCGTTGTGACAGCAAAAAAGAAGGCCATCACTGCCTTTTTCACCCACCCGTACTCCGCCTAAGCATGTTCTCATCAAATGATCTCAAAGTCAATTCATGCAAGAATTAATTAACACAATTTTTTGGAGTGACCAAATTGAACCATGAGAAACTAATTACATGGAAGGGAGGAATTCACCTGGAGGATGCAGCCACCGAGACCCATGCCTTCGAACATTTGGTGGAAACTAAGAGCAGCAATAAGACCTTTGATGGTGCAAGTATTGTTAGTGGCTCCTACTGATAGTCCTATCACAATCGAGTGCACCACTATTCCTAGCTCCAATACCTGTTCCATTTTGTTCATTTCAGTATCATTCACGTATAAATGTTTTGAATGGTACGTGGGATTAGATGGAGTTGTACAAAACCATTTGTATAGGAGTTTATAACATAAAAGCTATATTTCCTCTTGTTAAATTTATATATCTATTGGAATCAAGTTAAGACATAAGAGGTCTATCTTTTTTGTTAATTAAAAAAATAACACGAGAAGGAAGGAATACTAACAATGGCAATAACACGATATCGTAGAAGCTGTAAATTAGAACCAAGATCCTGGCCATCGCTATGATGAAGACCATGACCATGATGTGCGTGCGCGTGAGCCTGCACACGCCCCATCTCTTGGTCAGAAGTCTCAGCGGATGCCACATCAGCACGTGGGTCCCTTTTACCGGACTTACTGAAGACGCTGGTGGTAATAGAGCCAACCATGAGTGTGAACACCGCAGAGATCATGGCGACGAAGCCAGTGAAAGGAAACTTGTGCCAGGGGTCATCCTTAAGACAACGAGACGAGAGCATTTCGAAGGAATCAGGCAAAACGTGGACGAAACCAGTGGCGAGGATGATTCCGGAGGCGAAAGATTTGACGATGAGGAAGAGAGATTTCTCCGGTTGGAAAGCGGAAACCGAACGAGCGAAGAACGGGAGGCAAACGCCGACAAGGCTTGTACTGAGGATCGAGAAAATTGCTATGAGTTTGAGATCAAATGCTCTGTTTTTGTCTGTACATCTGCTGTCGGAATCGGGTTTGCACTCTTCTTCGGATTCAGAGAATGCTCCGGGGAAGTGGTAAATGGAGAGAAGGAGAAAAACGGTGACATTGGTGGCAGAGAAATTGGAATGAGCTTTAGTCATCTTTCTCGTTAATCTTTGTGTGGAAGTCTTTAAGTTTGAAACAGATAAGAAGATATTTATGGTTGTCATATAGTCAGTGAGCAGTATTAGGGAAGAGAATCGAAGACTTTCTCAGTCAAAGTGCTTGTCGACATTACGTACTAATCAATGTCGACATGTTTTGTTAATGAACTATACAATAAAGTTTGGAGTAAATTGTCCTAGCTGCTGTTCTCGGGACATGCATATAAAGTATTTGTATAGATCCTCACTTAGAAAAGAATAGAAAAAAGGCTTGGTTAAAGGCTGGTTATCTCCGTTAATAGGCAGTTGGAATTTATTTTAAGTCGGTTGTTGTTCTCACATTTTAGTAATTCTAGTTTGTCCTTTTTCAGTAGTTTTATTAAATCACCTTTTATAGTGAGCATAAAAACATCATACAGTATACTAATGAAATCAACAATTACATATGTGAAGAATGCCAAACATATTTAAGTGTTCAATGAGCATAAATTTCATCAGGTACTAATGAAACTAGTTTTGAGAATCCGATCACATAATTATAAGGTTTATTTACATTTACTAGCTATATACAAGATATGTGTCTATTATGAAGTAGCTCGTCAAGCCCACTTAGCCATGACGGACATGCCACCAGCACCAAGCAAAACAGCACCATATGACTTTAACTGAAGCTTGATGCTCCCTTGCATCTTCTGGCCCATAAAATCGGCGGCTAATAAGTCAACTAGAGCCATGTAGATGAGTAGTCCAGCGGAGGAAGCGTTGAGTAGCCCAACTGATATGAGTGAGTCAGGGCTATTCTCTTTGTACGTCTTAGATAATGCAATCCCTAGAGCCACTCCGAAAGGTGTTGTCACCGCGAAAAAGAAAGCCATCACCGCTTTTTTCACCCATCCGTATTCTGCCTAAGCGTATTTTCAATTTCTCATCAAATGATTTCAAGGTCAATCCATTAAAAAAACACACTTTTTGGAGTAACAAAACCATGTGAAACTTAGTATAGAGCACCATGATGGATATGACTAAACTAGACTGAACTAATTTCATGGAAGAGAGGAATTCACCTGGAGAATGCAGCCACCGAGACCCATGCCTTCGAACATTTGATGGAAACAAAGAGCAGCGATGAGACCTTTGATGGTGCAAGTATTGTTAGTGGCTCCCACTGATAGTCCTATAACTATCGAGTGTACCACTATTCCTAGCTCCAATACCTGTTCCATTATTATGTTTTGATATTTATGAAATTTTCCAGCCCAGAATTGGGCCTAACTCAATCCTTAAATTTGTATGGACTCATTTGATCAGCTTACTTTGTTTAACTTTAATAATAAAATTAACTTTGACGAACCATTATAGAAAAATAACTTTACAAAAGTGACATATTAAAACCGTCTTATGTAAATTGTAGTAGCTTAATTGATTCTTTATCCGATGTAGAAATGTCATCGTTGACAATTTTAACACTAGTTTTTCCCTTGTGTTAACAATATAATAAAATCAAGTTAAAAATTTGTATTGCCCTATTTCAAAAAAAAAAAAAAAAAAAAAAAACGTTAAATTTTTTATTTTGTAATTGAAGAGAGTAAGGGATTACTAACAATGGCAATAACACGATATCGCAGAAGCTGTAAATTGGAACCAAGATCGTTATCTCCATGAAGATTATGATGAAGACCGTGACCATGACCATGATGGGCCACCGGAACCTCCATGCGCCCTATCTCTTGGTCAGGAGTCTCAACAGGCGCCACGTCAGTTCGAGCCTCAGCGCGCGTGTCCTTCCTGCCGGACCTGGTGAAAACGCTGGTGGTGATAGAGTCAACCATTAGCGTGAACACGGCAGAGAGCATGGCGACGAAGCCGGTGAAAGGAAACTTATGCCAGGGGTTATCGCTAAGACAAGGAGAAGAGAGCATAGCGAAAGAATCAGGCAGAACGTGCATGAAACCAGTAGAGAGGATGATTCCGGAAGCGAAAGATTTGACGATAAGGAAGAGAGATTTGTCCGGTTGAAAAGCGGAAACGGAACGAGCAAAGAAGGGGAGACAAACACCGATTAGGCTAGTGATGAGAATTGTGAAGATTGCTATGAGTTTGAGATGTAATGCTTTGTTCTTGTCGGTACATGTGTTGTCGGATGCGGGTTTGCAATCTTTTACGGATTGAGAGAGAGCTCCGGGGAAGTGGGAGATGGCAAGGAGGAGAATGACGGTGATGGTAATGAGAGGAAATTTAGTCATTTTTCTCGTTGTTTTTTTTTTTCTGCTTTTGTGGAGTTAATGAGTTTGATACAGAAGTGAGAGTTCTATTCTTATACAAGGAGACTTGAAGCATGTCAATCAAAGTCAGTATCGACATTGCTAATTGATTAATGTCCACATGTTTTGTTTAAAGAAATGAATGAATTACACAACGCATATAAAATGTTTGAATAAGTCCTCTTGGAAATAACATAATTAAATTATGATATATTCCATCTGTTTTATATATTAGCTTAGATTAAGACCCGCGTATACGCGGGTTTATTTTAAGATTTTGTAATAAAATCATGGAAAAGTATTAAACCAAATTTGATCATTTTAAAGTAAACAGAATAATATTAAAAACCCGATAAAAATATTTAAATAAAATAAGATCGGTAACCTTTTTACGTTTTTATTGTAATTGATATTTTTTTGAATTCATGATATAAAAAATGAATTAATTTGTTTTATTTTTATTTTTATCCAATATAGAAAGACTTATATATGTCTAAATATGATCAACTGATTAATTAATTCAACAAAACTTTATTATTCCATTCAAGAGATTTCAATTGATGAAATCTTTATTTAATAATTTTTTACCTAACAATATTGAAAATTAAACTATTTAAAATTAGAATATCGGTTCATTATATTTTCTTAATATTAGTTAGTTGCTTGATAATTAATTTGTTAGTTTTCTATTTATATTGTTTCTTTCTCAATTTTGTTTTTGACTCAGACCATTATAAATTTTCATTTTCATTATTAGTTAGTTTTTTTATTATCATTATTTTATTACACATATCGCAATTTTGTGAGTTATAAAAATCATACGTATTGTTATCATGTTGTTTGCTTTGATGAGTTTGTGAATGAGAAAAAAAAAGACTACTTTAACTCTCTTTTTATAGGGGTTCATGTAACTTATTCCATGCAGTTATAGGAAATTTAGTTTACCTAACCTATTTCATGTACTAATAGGATTTTATTTATTTCATTAATTTGAATTTATATGTGTTTGGATAATATAAATTTGATGAATGAGAAACCTTTTTCTATTAGGATATGACAAATATAATTTTTTTTTCTTTTAACTATAAAAGATTAAAATTTCGTTTTTTTATCTTTATCTAATTTTTTTAATTATTATTTTTTCTTTTTTTCCTAAGACACATGTCACGATCTTAACGGAGATAAACTTAAAAGTGACACATGTCGCGATCCTGAATTTTATAAAAATTCTTACGTGTCGCAACTACGTCGTGCGCATCCAGCTTTATATAATAAGATTGTCGTTTTGAGAAAATGTATTTGCAGTATATATAGATGTATTAAACTACATTCATATATATTGCAAATATATTTTCTCAAAACGACAACTAATATGAAACAGAAATAGTATTTGATAATAATTGCCGCGTTAAAGCTAAATTTTGTCTAGGGAAAAAGAGAAAAAACTAAAAAATACAAGCATAAGTAAAGTTTGTGGTAAATTTAGGATCATAAAGGTGAAATTACGTTTATAGGCGAATAATAATAATAAAAAGCAGAAATAAAATTATATATTTTAGAAACTATAGATCAGGCATGAGAATACCAACATTATTGAGAATTCAAAATTATAGATCAGGCATGAGTATGCCAAAATTATATACAATATTACAGAAATGAAGAAACAAAATGGTCTTGAAAACTAAAATTTTAAATCCTATAATCCTAAAAGCTAAACCATAAAGCCAAAAATTGATGAAAACAAAACTTGCTCTCGTACTTTTAAGGAAAACAAAATTGTAGCCTTTTTTCTATTGTTTCTTTTCTGTTTGAAGAATGATACCTATAATAATCTGATATGCTTATTAATTTTCTATTAGTTACTATACTAGTAAATTAATGTTAGGGATATGCCACACTCCATAGTCAATGTGTACAATACGTTCTTGTACATTAGTACAAGAGTACAAACTGATCATTTGTTTGAAAGAAAAAGAAAAAAAAATATATATATATATATATATATATATATATATATATATATATATATATATAGCCTAAGTTTTTTTGTTTTGATTTTTAAATATAGCCTAAGTTGACTTGTAACATTTTTAAGTTCTAAACTCACGTAAATGAAGAATGTTTCAACAAACAAAATTTGATGTGACTGTACTAAACATTGAAGTAACTAAGCAATAACATTTATTCCAATCTTTTTTTTTTTGTTAAAAGGATCACATGTATTCCAATCCTAAATACTCCGTTTGAGGTTTGATTCAAGTTTCTAAAGGACATAGTCTATATGTTGGAAAAGACTACATTTCTAAAAATTAACAAAATATTTTTAAATTACACTTTAATTTGCAAAATTTAAACTCTAAAATGAAAATTCGATATCCCATTGTGACATCTATGGCCGTGAATCCGGCGGCTTGGTTTCAATCCGTGACATCTTCTTCCCCTCGTAAACGCAAGTGTTAAAAATTACATACAGAGAAATTAAAAAGGAATATGCTCAAAACGTTCGTATTCGTTTATTAATTATAAAGTCGTTGGTTTGGAATCGAAACATAGTTTTGGGATCATAATAGACTTATAGAAGCCGTTGACATATGAAAGTAGTTCGCTGACTTGGTTTCCATCTGTTAATAGACGTCACCTAGAGAGTAAAACGATAACATTTTAATCCAAATCATGACGACGTTGTTTGTCTTTTAGTGGCGATACTTGTTGTGTTGGCAGCCGTGCCCGTGCACCAACCATTACTATAAACAAAAGCTATTATATAAACTATCAACTCATAGCAATTTCACCTAAACGATAGGGACACGGAATTTTATTTAAAACCTTACATATTCCATTAGCCCAACTCCAAAATTATATACTAGATTTAGAAACGTACACACTACGCTCATTACATATACTGGAGTTTTGGGCTCTAGGTCAAAATTAACAAATGAACAAAATGAAGAATATATTTAACTATCATATCTTATAATCAATACACTAACATCCCTTGTGTTGCTTCAGTAGTTGACACCTAAGCATTTTTAAGTGTTATAGAGGTGACACATCATTTAAAATGCACAACCAATAGAAACATTTTAATTAATCACAGTCAGCTTTTTTTTTGGTTACTTGCTACGTTTTAGACCCGGTTTGGTTAATTTGTTCGGTTTTGTGTGTAGACAATTTCAATTTCATCCTTTCTTTCTCTCGCGATTTTTTTTAGTTCTTCCTCGAGAACGAGAACAACACACGAATCTCCGATTCATTCTCTCTTTGATTTTCTAACAATTCTCCTTTTTAGAGTTCACCCTCCATTGGATTTGAAGAGAACCCTTCTCTTTGTTTCTCGATTTTTTGCATTTTGCGGAAGTTGTATTGCTGTGTTAGTGATTTCAATCCGTAGCTCGGAGATGGTTCCTGACGATTCTAATAATGACGGCGGGTTCTCTGCTTCTCATGGTTCGTCGATCTTGATTTCAGATATGCTATGTGGAGATCAGTTAACGGGTAAGGTTTTTGAGATCTTTTTTTATAAACCCAGATATGCGTCTATGCTTAATTTGGATCTTTTTGCTTCTCCAAATGTTAGGCTATTTCAAGGAAGCTATATATAGACGGTAGCTAACCAAGTATCATTATGTTAAACCAGATTCCACCTCAACCAATTTGATATTAATTAGCCACAGACGGTATAAGCTGATCGTTCTGCCCAGACTACACCTGTATATGACTATATGAAGACTCCACCCATGCCCAATTTCTACAAAGAGCCAAAAGGTATCACCGATGTAACAAGAGGTACATCTGGTCCTGTTGTGACAAAACCAAAAGATTCATCATCATCTACACTGAAGAAATCCAGTCTCAGCCAAAGCCTATTAAAACTAAAGAGAAGTTAGGGAAAGCCAAAGAAAGGAAAAAGGACGGGAAGAAAGAAGAAGCAAAGAAAAGAATAGAGGAACAAAAGGCTATGTGTCTGCTAAACCCGAAGATAAGAGAGAAGAAGCAGCTAAAAGAGGAGAGGAAAATAAGACTTCTTCCGTGGCTGCTAAATCTGAGCAGTAGAAATGAACTCCAGCAACATTCAAATGAAGGCTGAGATTATGTCTGCTCCTTCTTCTTTTTCTTCTTTAAAAGAGTTGTTGTATTGATTAGTGTGAATAGAGTTGTTGCATTGCATCGACTTTAAGATTACTTTTCACTCCAAGTACCCTTTTTGGTCTTTTATTATTTGTTGTACTCAAAGTGTAACTTATACAGTATATGTTACGAAGACGGAAAATGAGTGAATTTGAACAGTAGCAGAGTTATTAATTGTGTAAAATATTGATGTCAAAGGAGGCTTGGTGGGCATTTAAAGTACGAAAATATACGGCTTTTACACATATGTTTCAACAAATTAAACCCAATTAGGAAGGGAGTAGATTTTTGACAAGATAAAAAAACATTATAGATATAGTACTTCAAATATACATAAATAGTGTCACTGGTATGCCAAAATTAAATTATAAACCAGAAAAAAGTAGTAACCAAGCAAAAAACATGTTTTAGGTGAAAATGAAGAAATTGTATTTTGTGGCAATTTTTATAATAGCAAAGCAAATAATATGTTTGACTGAATATACAAGAAAACTAATTTTCTATAATAACTCATTGAAAATGAATAAAAAAATTCTAAGAAGAAGAACAACATTGGTAGGGTGATCAAGAGCACACGAAATGGAAAAAAAAAAAAAAAAAAAAAAAAAATAAATCAATAAGTCGAATTCAGCTTCCGTTAAAAAGAATGTGTTGATAACTCAGGTTCTGAAGTTTACCGAGAAGGATTTAGATATGTCCGAGTTTGAAAGTTGAGATAAAGTTTTTCAAAACATAAAACCCTAAAAAAAATGAGACAAGTGAAGATATACTTATGCAGAAAATAGCCAAAGCTATGTAGAAAATAAAAACAAAAATAATAATCCTGCAGCATAGCGCGGGTCTAAATCTAGTATCCAATAAAGTCGAAAGAGGTTAAAAAAAAAGAAGTCAACAGAACTGTCGGCCGACGAGATAAGATATTGTTGATTCTCCTAGTGATTATCTAGAAAATGAGCATAAGCCATGAGTTAAAATAAAAATACATTAGAACTAGCAAGTTTAGAAATCAAAACCGAGACTATAATTTTGAATCGGAAAAAGCACCATCCGGAGGGTAGAGAAACCGGACCACTAAAAAAAAGAACTAGGCTTCTTGATCAATTTGCAAATTTATTTACAGTATTTATTTTCTACACTCAAGCTGACTAGAAGTTCGTATAGAAACAGAGAAGAGAAGTAGAAATAAATATTGTATAGTTGGATCCCGTTTTATCAGATCAAATTGACCGGTTTCAGTTTTAAAGTCGGTTTGAACCTGAAAAGAACCGACCACATAACAAAATATAACAAGGACTGCTGATCGGTTTATGCCTTTAAACCGAAATAACCAAAACTCGAGTTGGTTTGGTTCAGATTTGTATTCCCTAGGTCCCGGCCCCTATAAATTATGGAATTTCTGCGATGAAGCATCTCTTTCTTCGTTCACCGATCATGAATACAACGAGAATAATGAACTCGATCCCGAATGATCTCCTTCTTGAGATATTATCGAGATTGCCTTGGAAGTCAATCTCAAGGTTTCGTTGCGTGTCGAAGCTATGGGGTTCCATGCTTCGTGGTCCATATTTCACCGAGTTGTTTTTGAAAAGGTCATGGTCTCGTCCGCGTCTCTTCTTCGCCGCCTTTGAATATAATCAAAATTGTGAGACGATCTTCTACTCGTCTCCTCTGCCTCAAAATATATATGAGAAGCCGTCGTCTCTTGTACTAGCCACCGATTTTCATATCAAGTTTTCTGCGTACACGAGGCTATTATTTCGTGGCTATGCCTCTAGTTTGTTCTTGGTATGTCACCGTCGTACAATCTTAAGAGACTATGAGGATGCAGTGCATGTGATATGTAACCCTAGGACAGGGCAGTATGCCACCTTACCTACACTGAGAAGATACATAATTTCAATAAGCTTTTTAGGGTTTGATCCTATTGACAAGAAGTTCAAGGTATTGTCCATGTTTTTTGCATATGGTGAAGAAAGGGATGATCATAAAATTCTGACATTTGGAACGGGAGATATGAAGTGGAGAAAGATCCAGTGTCCTAGACATAGTCCTTACTCCAAAGAGATATGCATCAATGGGGTTTTGTTTTATTTAGCTAGACATAACGGTTCTCGGGTGATAGTTTGCTTTGATGTTAGGTCAGAGAAATTCAATTTTATCGACGCAAAATGCTTAGGATTAGCCACACCTCAACTAATAAACTATAAGGGTAAATTAGGTTGTATTCTTCTGGAGTACGGTAACGTTGGTGGAAGGTCAACAACACGTGGGATGTGTATGTGGGTTCTAGAGGATGTTGAGAAACAAGAATGGTCAAAACATGTCTACACTTTTCCGGGTGATGAGCTTGCTGAATATTGCGTCAATGATCTGTTGTTGGAGTGACTGCTATGGGTGAATTTCTTATGTTGACGACGAACTATATTTATAACTATATTATCTACTTCAGTCCTATATTTATAACTATATTATCTACTTCAGTCCTGAAAGGAATACTTTCTAACGTGTTAAAGTTCAAGATTTTGGACCACATGATAGTGTTTACGCCAATATTCTAGATCAAGTAGAGGATCTTAGTGGAATTTACGCCTTTGTAGACAGTGTAGAGGATTTTAATGTTAGCCATGCAAAGAAAAGCAAGGCAAACATCTCAGCTCCATCTCTGAAGAACAAGAACAGCCTAAATATAATCACGGAAGAGGTAACAGAAAGGGTCAGGGACAGGAGGTGTGACTTGTCACTTGTGAGTAAGGAGAAGAAACAGAAAGAGAGAGAGAAACGAAAGAGAAAGTTTAGGGAAGATGATCGAAGACAAGAAGAACTGAAGAGACGATCTCATTGGTGGGTTTGATCTCTCAAGCTGGCTATACTGATAAAACGGTATGGATGCATTGTCAGTTTCAGTGATGTCGAAAGAATATAATAAATGAATATTTTGACCTACAATGACGGGCGATGATAAAGCGCTTGTCAAAACGCTATCGTTTTTCGGATGCTAAGAATACCCTTTTTTCCTGTAGTGGTGATGTCGAAAGAATATAATAAATGAATATTTTGAAAACAAATACGTTAATGAATTCACATAAAAATGCCAAAAATGTTCTGTTTTCAGTTTGTATCGTCATCATCTTCAAGCGTATATGCAATTTTGATTTGTATATTTGTGGAACTGATGATCTATAAATGTGTTCGAATTATCATTCTCCTTGATTGATCTCTACCCCAACATATGAATATGAGAATGTGAACGGTTGAGTAAGTTCACCAAAAATCTTCTTTGCAGCCAAGAAACCAGATGGAATAGAGTTGCATAGGTCACGAGATGTATTACCTCTCTTGATGGTATTATTATGTTCAATGATAGCAGACAAATACTACAATGGAATTTTGAAGTCCTCTCCTTTTAACCGAACTGGTCTGCAAAACATTAGTAAATTTGTAACCGGAGAAAACCATACTAAATTACTCAATAATTATCTGATTACAATATTATACCCTTGTAGGGACTTTTGTACGCTATTCTCAAATCTTGGTGTGTATAAGGTTAGGCGCCGACGGCCGACTAGTCAATGGTTTCTACTCGAATGTCTCTCTCCCACAGATCAGAAGATAGAGGAGTAGCAATTCCAGATTCCATCCCTAATGATCTCATCACAGAGATATTCTTGAGATTGCCTGCAAAGTCAGTAGCTAGGTTTCGCTGTGTGTCGAAGCAATGGCGTTCCATATCTCACCTTCCCTATTTCACCGAGTTGTTCTTGACAAGGTCACGGTCTCGTCCGCGTCTCTTATTCTGCCTCAGACGAGGCTTTCCATATGAGTGGAGCTTCTTTTCGTCGCCGCAGCTTCAGAATCCATATGATTGCAAGGTTTCTGTCGGTTTTCATATGAAGCTCTCTAGGGATATGTTCACTTCAGGCTTTTGTGGCCCTATATCTGGTTTGTTCTATATCTCTATGACGGAGATCTCACAAAAGAGGGATGCACATGGACTGCATGTTTTTTTTAACCCTCTAACCAGACAGTATGCTAGTTTTCCTCAACTGAATACGGACAGAAAGTCCACCTTCTTTTTAGGGTTTGACCCCATTGACAAGCAATTCAAGGTATTGTCCATGTCTCATCCATATTGTGAGGATATGAACAATCCTAGAATTTTGACATTGGAAACTAGAACTTTGAGGTGGAGGAAGATCCATTGTCCCTTGAACCATCGTCCTTTGAGTGAAGTTGTATGCATCAATGGGGTAATGTATTACTCAGCTCAAGTTTTCAAAACGTCTTATGAAAATTCTGATGAAACTAAAAGGTCTTATGTGATAGTTTGCTTTGATGTTAGGTCTGAGAAATACAAATTCATTGATGCGAAACGGTATTATGATAATTTGATAAGTTATAAGGGTAAATTAGGTAGGATTAAATGGAGGTATGTTAAAGATGGCAATACCCTTGAGTTGCGTGTGAAGGTTCTAGAGGATGTCGAGAAACAGAAATGGTCTACAAACGTCTACACTTTGCCGAAGAATGCACCCATTGATCGCAACAATATCTACATCGCTGGAGTGACCGCTACAGGTGAAATTGTTTTGTCGGAGGAATATACATCATCTGAGCGGTTTTACATTTTCTTCTTCAATCCCGGAACGAACACTTTCCAACGTGTTGAAATCCAAGGTTTTGGAGAATACTATCATCAGGATCCTCGTCATAGAGTTTTTGCCTTTGTGGACCTCGTAGAAGATCTTCATGTAACCGATGCAAAGTACCTCAAGTCAGGCCAACGCCTAAACATCATTAGGGAAAGGCCAACACTACGAAAACCACAGAAAATATGCAACTCTGGTCCATCTTCGAAGGACAAGTACGAGTTAGTTGAAGACTTGGAGTGAGGACGTACAGGCGCTGGTTTCTTATTGGAGGCAAAGCCAAATTCGTGTCAGCATTCTCACTTTCTTAGACTTGACTTGGGAGCTAACTAACGTTTTATCAAAAGTTCTTTATACTATTCTTTGGTAAAGTAAAATCAGACTTTAAGTCACTCTTCTTGCCGCTCTCACTGAGAAATAACTAGCGAGTTTTATTTAGGCTTTGACCTTTTGATCTTTCTTTTTCCGGTTAAGTCTGAATCCAGTTAATTTGCCAAAGAAGGTACGCAATGGCTCTAGGTTTCTTAACACTTTTCTACTGCTTATAGAGCAAAGTCTGTTATCTGCTTGATGAGTAGATTTTTGATTGTTTTCATCTCTTTTATAATCATAAACAAAAAAAAATCAGACTTTTGATTGGTTTATGTTTTTATAGTCAATGGTTATGTTTTTTTTTCTTTCTATTAATTGGTTTAAAATTCTAAAAACTTGTACGATTTTAAATATTTATACCCTTATGATTGGATTTAAAAAATTTAAAATCTTTGATTTGAAAATCTCAGAATTTTTTTTTCATAAGTAACGGAGGGAGTAAATACCCTTTTTTTTACTTTCTTATTTTGTTTGATTAATCAAGTTTTCTTTTCTATAATAATATACTCCCTACAGTAATGAATGCAAAAACCGCGATTGCAGAGTTAATACATCTCGTGACCTATGCAACTCTATTCCACCAGCTGGTACGAAGTTTCTTGGCTGCAAAGAAGATTTTTGGTGAAGTTACTGAACCGTTCACATTCTCATATTCATATCTTGGTGTAGTGACCAAGCAGAATACTAATTCGAACCCATTTCTAGATCATCAGTTCCACAAATACAAATCAAAATTGCCTGAACGCTTGAAGATGATGACGATACAAACACACAACAGAAATTTTGGCATTTTTATGTGAATTCATAAAAGTACTTGACTTCAGAATATATATCTATTTCTTCAACATCACTGAAACATAAGGTTACTTGTAAGCTTGTGAAATTGACAATGCATCCAACCCGTTTTTTCAATAAAGTCAACTTGAGAGATCAAACCCATCAAGCAATTTACAAGTAGCTTATTATAGTATACTAAATTTTATTCAAGACTGTTTAAAATTATATCAGCTTTTACTTTTTAGTCCTCTCCTTTTAACCGAACTGGTCTGCAAAACATTAGTAAATTTGTAACCGGAGAAAACCAAACTAAATTACTCAAGATTTTCCATACCGGAACTTTTGTACGGACTTTTGTACGCTAATCTCACAATTTTGGTGTCTAAGGTTAGCGCCGACTGGTGGAATAGTTTCTACTCGAATGTCTCTCTCCCTCAGATCAGAAGATAGAGGAGTAGCAATTCCAGATTCCATCCCTAATGATCTCATCACAGAGATATTCTTGAGATTGCCTGCAAAGTCAGTAGCTAGGTTTCGCTGTGTGTCGAAGCAATGGCGTTCCATGTCTCACCTTCCCTATTTCACCGAGTTGTTCTTGACAAGGTCACGGTCTCGTCCGCGTCTCTTATTCGCCCTCCAACGAGGCTATCCCTGTGACTGGAGCTTCTTTTCGTCGCCACAGCTTCAGAATCCATACGATTGCAAGGTTTCTGTCGGTTTTCATATGAAGCTCCCTAGAGAAATGTGCACTGAACGATTTTGTGGCCCTGTATCTGGTTTGATCTATTTCTGTATAAGGGAGGTCTCACAAAAGAGCGACAAGGATGCAGTGCTTGTGTTTTTTAACCCTCGAACCAGACAGTATGCCAAATTTTCTGAATTGAAAACGGACTTCTCGGCAAGTTTTTTAGGGTTTGACCCCATTGACAAGCAATTCAAGGTCTTGTCCATGTCTCGTCCATATCATAGAATTCTGACATTGGGAACTGGAAATATGAGGTGGAGGAAGATCCAGTGTCCCTTAAACCATCTTCCTTTGGGTGAAGTTGTATGCATCAATGGGGCTATGTATTACTCAGCTGAAGTTTCCAAAAGCTCTTTTGCGATAGTTTGCTTTGATCTTAGATCTGAAAAATACAAATTCATTGAGGCAAAAAGGTATCTTGAGGACTTGTTCAACTATAAGGGTAAATTAGGTAGGATTAATTTGAGGTATGTGAAGGATGGCAATACCCTTGCGTTGCATGTGAAGGTTCTAGAGGATGTCGAGAACCAGAAATGGTCTAAAAATGTCTATACTTTGCCGGAGAATGCACCCGTTGATCGCTACGATGCATACATCGTTGGAGTGTCTGCTACAGGTGAAATTGTTTTGTCGGAGAGACGTACATCTCAGCAGCGGTTTTACGTTTTCTACTTCAATCCCGAAAGGAACACTTTCCAACGTGTTGAAATCCAAGGTTTTGGAGATTACTATCATCAGAATCCTGCTCATAGTGTTTCTGTCTTTGTGGACCTCGTAGAAGATCTTCATGTTAACGATGCAAAGTACCTCAAGTCAAGCCAAGGCCTAGATATCATTAGGGAAAGGCCAACACCATTAAAACCCCTGCCTATACCACAGAAAATCTGCAGCTCTGCTCCATCTTTGAAGAACAAGTACGAATTATTAGAAGACTTAGAGTGAGGACAGGTGTTGATTTCTTGTTGGAGGCCAAGCCAAATTCATGTACAAGAGTGTGACTTCTCATTTACAGGTTTCGTGTCAGCATTCTCACTCTTTTGGCTAGCTTTTTATTTATTTTTTTGTTCTTTGAGGTTTTCATGTTCATGTCCTGTTTGTGTTAGAGTTGACTTGGGAGCAACCTAATGTTTTATCAAAAGTTATTTATACTATTGTTTGGTAAAGTAAAATCAGACTTTAATTAAGTCACTCTTCTTTCCGCTCTCACTGAGAAATAACTAGATTTTGTTAGGCTTTGACCTTTGATCTTTCGTATTTCGGTTAAGTATGACTTAGTTTACCAAAGAAGGTCTCGTAAGTCGTAATGGTTCTGTGCTCTATATTTCTTAACACTTTTCTACTGCTTATAGAGCAAAGCCTGTTATCTGCTTGGTGAGTAGATCTTTGATTGTTTTTATCTCTTTTATAATCATCAGGAAATATATATTACTTCTACGATTTCTTATGTTTTACATATATTAAACAAAGTTTCTTCCGGTTCAAAAATGTAAATGCATATTGTCTATTGTCTGTAAGCACAATTTAGTTTGAAATTT
Organism: Microthlaspi erraticum; assembly: GCA_902728155.2. NCBI lineage: Eukaryota > Viridiplantae > Streptophyta > Magnoliopsida > Brassicales > Brassicaceae > Microthlaspi > Microthlaspi erraticum. The sequence goes on along the minus strand of CACVBM020001862.1, from coordinate 233,954 downwards.
AACATGCATGCATATATATATATAGCCTTCATTCAAATGTCTATTTTCCCATTATTTAATGCATATCTGCTTTGATAGTGCTCTTGTGAAGATCATACATCAAAACTGGAATTTCAGCCATCATCTTATCACTACAAGAAAATCCATGTCTATGTTCATGTTTTTTTTTGTTTGGTGCAAATGTGAAGAAATGTTAATGTTTTTCCAAACCAATGTCTTTTTCAATACTGAATCAGTAATTGATTTGTGGTAAAGAGATATCTTTTTTTTTCGGAGTTCTTTCTCGTGTCTATATCGGTTTAAATCCATGTCTATATCGGTTTTTTCTCGTGTGAAATGATATGTGGTGTCTATTCATATCATATATTGTAAATTTGTAATCGAATGTCACAAATAGAGTTGGTATTTGCAAAAAATAAAGTTTGCAAGTGAAGACTATTGAGTCAATGCTTTTTTTTCTATACCATATTCTCGATTATGGCGGTTATATCTTGTTAGCAAAGTTTAATATAATCAATATATCAAAAGCAAAAATAAATGGCTGCACAAGCTAAAAGAGAAATTTTATGAAATACACCTCTTGAGGTGCAAATTTTCAAAACTACACCTATAGTGTGGAAATTTTCAAAAATACACTTTTTCCCAATTTTAATATATATGTTTGGGTTCACTAATCCTAAATTAGGGTTTAGATTTTGGGGTTTAGGGTTTAGATTTAAGGGTTCAATGTTAGATTTTAGTGTTTTGGATTTATATTTTAGGGTTTAGAATTCTTTTAATCAATGAAAAAAATGTAGTTTTGAAAATAGACACCATAGAGATGTATTTTTGAAAATTGACACCTCAAAAGGTGTAGTTTTGAAATTTCCTCAAGCTAAAATCAGTGCTTCAGGGTACGATTACGGTAAAGGAAAGGGGAAAAAGGTCATCACTACTAATGCATCTCTCTTGTTGACGGACAAAGTAAGCTAATTAATGTGTGACAAAGATGACAAAATCTTCAACAAGATCAATAGCAAAGATTCGAGCTTTCGTTTGATCTTAAACAACAAAAATGACTAATTGCATTACATCTTTAATTCCTTGGGCTGATTAGCTATAGTATCATCTGGTTATCAAAACAATTTTGCATATAACTGGTAAAGTCAACAATGAGAGTTAATCAATAATTTATGTTTTTTCATGAAATGATAACAATATTAACACGATGGGTTTCATGATAACAAGAATAACATAGATGATAACTCAATTAGTTCGACTATCGTTATGTTTTGTTTACTACTAGAACCTGCTTTCTACGGAATATCCCACATTCTACGATTTGGTAGATTTGGTAGGATATCATTCTAGTAATTATACCGTTATCTACTAACCGTAGAGTTTGTTTTCTACTGGAAACACAGTCTTCTACCATTCTATTTTGTAGAATTCGTCTTTTACGAGAATTTGAGATAGAGTAATTGAATTTTGAAAAATATCATTTCAAAATCTTTTTTCCCCCATTTTTCTCTTTTCCAGAAAAAAAAAATATTAGTAAGTAATGAGGAACTTTTTATATATATTACAAAAAACTTAAAATTATTAAAATTCATTTTTGAAGTTTAAGTTTTTTTTTTAATTTTTAAACCAGTTCTACTTTTTTTTTTAAGTGAAATGTAAATTATATATTCATATAAAGTGGTTCATAATTTTAGAGTTTATTATCTACTTCAGTCCTGAAAAGAATACTTTCCAACGTGTTGAAATCCAAGATTTTGGACCACGTCATAGTGTTTACGCCATTCTAGATCAAGTAGAGGATCTTAGTGGAATTTACGCCTTTGTAGATAGTGTAGAGGATCTTAATGTTAGCCATGCAAAGAAAAGCAAGGCAAAAATCTCAGCTCCATCTCCGAAGAACAAGAACAGCCTAAATATAATCACGGAAGAGGTGACAGAAAGGGTCAGGGACAGGAGGTGTGTGGCTTGTCACTTGTGAGTAAGGAGAAGAAACAGAAAGAGAGAGGGAAACGAAAGAGATAAGCAATGGCTCTAGGTTAAAAGGAGAGGGCTTCAAAATTCGATTGTAGTATTTGCTAATTACAACTAAAATCTGATAGCATTAATGCTGTCTTCTATCATTGAACATCATATCATCGGGGCGAGGTCATACATCTCGTGACCTATGCAACTCTATTCCATCTCGTACGAAGTTTCTTGGCTGCAAAGAAGATTTTTGGTCAACTTACTGAACCGTTCACATTCTCATATTCATAATTTGGTGTAGAGATCAATCAACGAGAATACTAATTCGAACCCATTTATAGATCATCAGTTCCACAAATACAAATTTAAATTGCCTACCCGCTTGAAGATGATGACGATACAAACAGAAAACAGAAGTTTTGACATTTTTATGTGAATTCATTAAAGTACTTGAGTTCAGAATATATATCTATATTCCTTCAACATCACTGAAACATAAGGTCACTTGTGAGCTTGTGAAATTGACAATGCATCCAACCCGTTTTTTCAATAAAGTCAACTTGAGAGATCAAACCCATCAAGCAATTTACAAGTAGCTTATTATAGTATACTAAATTTTATTCAAGACTGTTTAAAATTATATCAGCTTTTACTTTTTAGTCCTCTCCTTTTAACCGAACTGGTCTGCAAAACATTAGTAAATTTGTAACCGGAGAAAACCAAACTAAATTACTCAAGATTTTCCATACCGGAACTTTTGTACGGACTTTTGTACGCTAATCTCACAATTTTGGTGTCTAAGGTTAGCGCCGACTGGTGGAATAGTTTCTACTCGAATGTCTCTCTCCCTCAGATCAGAAGATAGAGGAGTAGCAATTCCAGATTCCATCCCTAATGATCTCATCACAGAGATATTCTTGAGATTGCCTGCAAAGTCAGTAGCTAGGTTTCGCTGTGTGTCGAAGCAATGGCGTTCCATGTCTCACCTTCCCTATTTCACCGAGTTGTTCTTGACAAGGTCACGGTCTCGTCCGCGTCTCTTATTCGCCCTCCAACGAGGCTATCCCTGTGACTGGAGCTTCTTTTCGTCGCCACAGCTTCAGAATCCATACGATTGCAAGGTTTCTGTCGGTTTTCATATGAAGCTCCCTAGAGAAATGTGCACTGAACGATTTTGTGGCCCTGTATCTGGTTTGATCTATTTCTGTATAAGGGAGGTCTCACAAAAGAGGGATAAGGATGCAGTGCATGTGTTTTATAACCCTCGAACCAGACAGTATGCCCAATTTTATGAATTGAAAACGGACTTCTCGGAAAGCTTTTTAGGGTTTGACCCCATTGACAAGCAATTCAAGTTCTTGTCCATGTCTCGTCTATATTGTAATGATAAGATGGATCAGAGAATTCTGACATTGGGAACTCTTTCAAGGTGGAGGAAGATCCAGTGTCCGTGTCCTTTGAGTGAAGTTGTATGCATCAATGGGGTTATGTATTACTCAGCTGAAGTTTCCGAACGCTCTTTTGCGATAGTTTGCTTTGATCTTAGATCTGAGAAATACAAAATCATTGAGGCAAAATTGTATCTTCAAGGCTTGTTCAACTATAAGGGTAAATTAGGTAGGATTAAATTGAAGGATGTGAAAGGTGGCAATACCCTTGCGTTGCATGTGAAGGTTCTAGAGGATGTCCAGAAAGAGATATGGTCGAAAAATGTCTACACTTTGCCGGAGAATGCACCTGTTGAACGCCGCAATGTTAACATCGCTGGAGTGACTGCTACAGGTGAAATTGTTTTGTCGGAGAAATATACATCATCTGAGCGGTTTTACGTTTTCTACTTCAATCCCGAAAGGAACACTTTCCAACGTGTTGAAATCCAAGGTTTTGGACGTTACTATCATCAGGGTCCTGCTCATAGTGTTTCTGTCTTTGTAGACCAGGTAGAAGATCTTCATATTAACGATGCAAAGTACCTCAAGTCAAGCCAAGGTCTAAGTATCATTAGGAAAAGACTAACACTACCAAAACCAAAACCACAAAAAATCTGCAGCCTTGCTCCATATTTGAAGAACATGTTCTTAGAGTGAGGACAGCTCTGTACAAGTACGAGTTATTAGAAGAGTTAGAGTGAGGACAGGTGTTGATTTCTTGTTGGAGGCCAAGCCAAGTTCATGTACAAGAGTGTGACTTCTCATTTACAGGTTTCGTGTCAGCATTCTCACTCTTTTGGCTTAGCTATTTTTGTTCTTTTAGGTTTTCATGTTCATGTCCTATTTGTCTTAGACTTGACTTGGGAGCAAACTAATGTTTTATCAAAAGTTCTTTATACTCACTACAGGAAAAACAGGTTTTAATAGCACTAGACAATAGCGGATTAGGGGTTTCTGCTATGGTTGACTGATACACGACTTTTTTATAGCGTTTATTATTTAGGAAACGCTATAATATATTTGGCGGCAAAAGATAATATGTTGGCGCTCAATTTTTAGTTTTCTATTTGCTCTGTAATAGCATAAACGAACCGTAAACGTTATCATAGGTATACCGCGAATTAAAACTTTTATTTTCCGCCCAAATAATTAAAAAGTTAACTTTTATTTTCCGTCCAGATAATAAAAAAAAGTTAGACCAACTTCGGTCGATCAAAATTAGGTGTCGCAAAAAATATCCCCTTTTGCTTCCTATCTCGTTCTCTCTCGATCTCGCACTCAGTCTCGATCATCCCTCTCACTGGCAGTCTCTCTTTCTCTCTTCATTCACTCTCTCGATCCTCTCAGCCTTGATCTCTCTCACTCTTACTCTCAATCTCGATTTTTCTCACTCTTGATCCCGTCGTCATCTTCATTCTAAATTGGATTGGTGTGGTCGAATTTGACATTGATGGTGGAATTGTGTTTAGGTTTTTGTTATTTGTATATAGATTTAAGATTCAGTTAAAAGATATTCGAAATTATGATGTTAAAGGTGGAATTTGACTCTCGATCCCGTTGTCATCTTCATCGTTCTAAAACCGTCGATTTTTTTTCTCTTTTGCAGGTAGTACTCAGTGAAGCTTCAGTTAAAGGTATTCGAAATTATGATGTTAGTTTCAATTTGGGATTACATGTTATGTATGTTTCTCTCTTTACTAGATGTCTCACTGAGTGTGTGTATGTGTTGTGTTCTTTGTGGCTCTTAAATGTTCATAGATCTGCAAATCTTGAGTTTTGGTTAACTTTTGATCTGCTTACTTAACATTCATTTCATTACCGAGAAAAGAATTCACCATCTTTAATCTATGAATGAAACAAATCTATTTGGCTTCTACAGCTACATATCTCTTTCGACTTTACTTCAGGTGTGCATCATATTTATCTATTCTCTTGTTCTCTGTGATCCATGTCTTCCTTACCGATTAGTGATTGGGTCTTTGCTTTTTATTGGGTTCTGATTCGGGAAAATTCATGATTAGTCTTGATCTAGTTCACTAGTTGTTGCACTTTAAATGGAATTTTGATCTGGTTAAGTCTGCACTTTTAAATGGAATTTTGTTATAGGTTCCATCGTTTCAAACCTATAACCGTTTGCATTATGCAGCATCTGATCTGCTTCCTTCTTTGGTGTCTATTTTTGCAGGAAAACGTGTATGGTATTGATTCAAAAGATGTTGTCTTGTGGCCATTCCTTGTGGGTGCAAGTTGATATATCCATATCTCGACCAACTTGACCAAAGATTCTCTCTGTTGTTTCATACACTATTTGGAAAGCTTAGTGATTTCTGTTTTTAGTAGGAATATGTACTAGTTTTATAATGTTTTGATTAATTTTAATGTATACACTCACTACATGCGTTTGTGGCTATGTCCCAACTTCAGATATCTTGATGATTCAATAAAACAGAGCTTGTTTTTCGTCTTATCAATCTCTAAATATGTTATACTGCCCAAAATCAATAAAAAGAACTTTATCATTACACAATAAATAACTAAAATGTACAAAATAAAAGGAAAAGTTATGATTTTTCATTTAGAGTGAGTGGCATAAAATTTGAGGTTTAGGGTATAAGGATATAGGGTAAGAGTTTGGGGAATACCACTGGATATACATAAAAAAGGTTCAAATTAAGAATATATCACTATCAATTGATAGGTTACTATATTCAGTATATTTTATGCAATATTGACCTAAATAACCTCCTCCACCTCATTTCTACTCTTCCTTCTCGGCGCGCCGAATTCAGCTGAGTTCAGCTTATTGATTAATTTATTAATTTAAAAACAAATTGCAATCCAAAAAAAAAATCTCTGGATTGTTTTCCGACCAATCTCTTCATCTCCATCGATATTATCGACTTCAAGAATTTTGAATGCGAAAGAGTTGTACTGAAAAAGAGTTCGATTCCATACTGTATCAGATCTGAATCTTGATCTCCATTGATTTTGTCGATTTCGAGAGTTACTGCTGAGAAATAGTTGTAGTGAAAAGGAAATTCGATTTGATACTGTCTTCCATAACACCTACGATTGTGTGAGGTTAGGTTTTCTTTCTCTTTTTTTTCAATTCCAAATATTTGAAAATCTCGGTGTATGTGTTTGCTACTGAAAATTGAGAAGCTCAATTTAGTCCATCTGTTTCAATGGTTTTACTTTTGTTTCTTGAAATTTATCAGCTCTATCTATTGGAATAGATGTGTATAATATTTGGAGGGATGATCTCCTTATGTCTGTTAATTTGTAGTAGGTGTTGTCTGTTGGATTAATGGTTCAGGATACGTAATTGTCTTCATTAAATAGTTGACTTGTATGTATTTAATCTTCGTATATCAGTTTGAATTAGGTTATTTGTTGTAAAAAACTATTGTCTTTTGTTCACATATCGATCAGATCATCATAGTTGTTTTAATTTCTGCAGTAATAATGGAAGAGTTGGGATTACCGGAGAGATTGTTTCAAACTGGATTTGAACCAACTGGTAGAAAAAGGGTGAACAATTACTTCACTCTTAGATGGGTTGAACTTATCAAGCCTGCTCTTGATGCCGAGTACCTCCAAATGTTGAGTGAGTCTCAGTTTAAGAGTATTATGAAAATGGGAGGACATATCTTCTCTGTGATGTTTGTCCATTATCTTCTTTCGAGACAGTTGGTTACAAAGAAAAAGTATGAACTTTGGTGGGTATTTTCTGGAAAACCTGTTAGGTATGGGCTTTCTGAATTTGCCTTAGTCACAGGTTTGAATTGTGGTCAAGTATCTGGTGCTGAGAGTTCACAGAAGAAGAAAAAACAGAAACCTGTGAAAGGTCGACAGAAGAAAAAAGTGGATAAGAAGGAGAGAGGTCCAATGTGGGAAGCTTTGTTTGGAGATTTTGATAATCCTACACCGGCTTGGATCCTTGATAAGTTACTATTGGGAAAGAAGTATAAGGATCCTCTATCACGTTTCCGTCTGGCTTTGTTGTTAATCGTGGAAGGAATTTTGTGTCCTACAAGTGGATCAACAAATATTAGGAAAGAGGTTGTTGAAATGGTTGCTGACGTTGACTATTTTCTCAACTATCCTTGGGGTCGGGAGTCGTTCTTGTTAACTGTTGAGAGTGCAAAGGCGAGAACTAAAGAACAGTATGTACAGAAGACAACAGCAATTCAAGGCTTTGCGCATGCCATGGTTCTGGTTGCTGCATCTTCATGTCCGGAGATAGTTTCTTCAAGAGCTGCTGGGTACTCTTTTTTATGTGATGATAATAACAGTGATGAAGTGGAGAAGTTTGTAGTTAACATCGTATCAGCGAAAACAATTGATCTGAGGGGTCAGGTTTGTGTAACTAATCTGAAGTAATTTTATATTTTTTAAAAAATTACTTATTCATTAATTATGTGTTCTCATCATATACTCTGTTTGATTGTAGGCTTCTGTAAAGTCGTTGATAAGTGATCAAAGGCAGTTGGATGATCCCAAGTTTTCATTCGCTGATGAAAAAGATGACCCCACTGTTTCACATTTGATGAATTTGATAATGGAAGATTTTCCATTCGAACATAATTCATGGCATGGAGGTGTTAAGGCTTCAGAAGTTGCTGGTGATGAAGATGAAGAGTTGGAGGCTGAGGAAACGTCCCCTATTAATGTGGTTGCTACTATGTGTTCAGGGAAGAATGTCGTGGTCAACTCTACGGTAATAGAAGAAGTTGATAATGGTGGTAGAGGGCTTGTTAGGACTAATCAGGTCGATGTTGGGTTGCAAACAACATATGAGATCTCAACACTTCTGAAGCAGTTGGTAGATACCTTTGAGGAAAGAACGGCAAACATAGTGAAAAGTGTTTCTGCAAGTTTAGAAGTTCATATTAAAACAGTGATGGAGAAGCTGAAATCTGAATTTGAAGAAAATTTTGAGATAAGAAAGAGAGATATACTTGATATTCAGCAGCAGCATTCTGGTGGAGGGTACAATGATGGTGGATGTAGCGGTAATAACTCAAATGGTAATATACAGTAGAACCTCTATAAAACAATACTCGATAAAACAATAAACACTATAAGACAATAATTTTCTCCGGTCCCAACTCGGGCCAATGTAAAAAATAGCATAATGCGATAAGATGATAAGACAATAATATTTTTGAAACTCCTATGTAAAAATATAGTCCCAACAATAACCTAAGATAATAATTATAAAACTAAGGCATATATATCTAAGACAATTTAGTAAAATATGACTCCAATGTAGTTTGTCTTTTCTGAAAGTTGGATTCCCGTTGGAGCTCATCTCGAATTTTTCTTATTGCATCTACAATTTCTGTTGATGTATTCTCAACTTGCAGCCAAAAGTTGTGAAGAGTTCTCGAAGCCACAATTGCTTAACTACTTGCACATGTCTTTCCTCATCATCTTCAACTTCATCTTCACCATTAAGAACATTAGACATAATTTCTTCTAGATTTTGAACTTCTGAGCATGAAATATGTAAATAACAAAGTATAAGGAAAATTTGAATAAAAAAGTGAAAAAATATATTCTATAAAGTTTCTTGTTTTTGATAGAATATTTCTATAAAATAATAATTATTGTTTTATCGATAAAATAATAATTATTGTTTTATCGATAAAATAATAACTCTATAAGATAATAAAATTTCAAAGTCCCAACATTATTGTTTTATAGAGGTTTTACTGTAGTTTATGTTACTTATATTCAATTCTAGTTTTATTATTTGATGTAGTATCTCGTTTTATGTTTAGCTCTATGACATATTAATATAATTTTTTTAGGTGCTGAAGGTTTTCCCAATAAAGAACCTGGTGATTTAGTTTTACAGGGAACGACCAAGAAGGTAAATGGAAAAAAGAAGATCGCTATCTAAGGTAATTGTACTAGTCATTGTAAAGTTAACTAATTACATCGAGGGGTTTGCAATTTCTGATATATGTATACTTTTAGGTTGCTGTCCCGTCTGAAGCTAGTGAAACAGACTGTCTTCATAAAAGAGGAGAGAATGTCGGTGACGATGAGTCTGACGATAATATTTTGGAAAATTTGAATACAAAATTAGGCAAGACATCAATTACGGGGAAGGTAGTAAATGTTATAGATTAGTTATACGTATTTATATAGTATGTGATTATTAATATAGTCTTTGTCCTTTTTGAAGCGATCCATTGTCAATAAAGTGCCATCTGCAGAAGATTCTTTATATGAGAAAGAAAAGAGATTAAGCAAACGAACTCGAAGTTGTCCAGATAGATACAATCCTTCACAATCACATTCGAAGAAAAGTCGAAAGTGTAATAGAGATAAAGATGAGAGTTGGATTGATGGTAATGGTGGTGTTTTCCCTGTGTCTGATCAACTGATTTCAGCATCTTCTAAAATCGTTCTCATCGGTGGCTTTGCTCCTTTTATTGAACCTGGTACCGAAAAGATAATTGCATTTGAGGAAGCAGTTGCTAAGAAATGGTAAGTTTTATTTATCTACATTAGTGTTAATTAAGATATTTTTTTACTATTGTATTTTTAGATTTTAATAAACTGTAATTTACCATTAGGATGCTACCATTATCCGATGGAAGTTTTGTGAATGCTGATGTCTTGAAACCTCTTTTCTGTTCTAGCTACCCGATATTGTCAAAGGTATAGTAGTCACTTGTTTTGAACTAGTGAAATGTGGTTTACATTTACGTATGTGACAATGTACAAAAATTATTTGATTTGTATTTATAATCAGGTTATGGAGGTTGTAGTTTGTCGTGCTCGGGTCAGATGCGAGCATGACTCTTGTTCTCGATTTTCATTCCTTGGGCCTGAGTATATTCCAAATATTAGAAAAGAGCATTTGAGGTTTTTGGCAGCATCTGATAAAGATGTTTTTGAGTTCCCAACCTGTGTTAGTTTTAATGAAGGAAATCTTCTAAATGTTGGAGCAGCTGCAGAAGTGTTGTATTGTCCAGTTCATATTAATGAACTTCACTGGGTTGGACTTTCTATAGACCTAAAAGGGGCTACTATTACCGTCCTTGATAGTAACTTCGCCTGTGTTTCCGAGGAAGAATTGGGGAATTATTTAGCTCCGATTGCCGAAATGTTACCATATCTACGATGTGGTGTCGGTGAAGACAATGATCATGGAACCACAGACAAGACTCCATTTGTGATTAACAGGCTTGACATTCCTTTTCTATGCGAGATCCCTGGTAAGTGTATATATTGGTATTGATTTTTGACTAATGTTGATGTCATAATTTATTACAAATATTTTTGGAATATTTTAATTTGATATGTTTTTGGGTTTTCATTTCAGGTTTGTCTGCTGTTGCTTCTTTTGTTCTTATGGAGCTACATGCTACAAACCAGTTGAAGTGTTGTTCTTCGCTTGGTGATGTGAGTCTCAAAACCGCTGCTCGATGTTATGCTGTTGATTGCTTATCCTTGGAATGAAGTTGATTCTAAAGAGAGTGTTTTGGTTCTTATTTTCCAAATCAAATATTTTTTTTGGTTGTTTTGGTTTGCTTCTTTCGGATGAGTTTTGAATTGAGTTGATTTGAATAATGGTTAAGTTTGTATCGAATAAGTTTCATAATAATGGATTTGTTCTATCTCTGGTAAATCTTCATAACGGATTAGAAAATGTATTTTCTGTTTTCAATATATTTAAATTGTATTTTGTTTGTTTTACATGGTTACTGATTGTTATCTGAGTGCTTATCTTTAGAGTTTCGAGTATAGGGTTTAGTGTTTAGTGTATTTTATGTTTGTGGTATGTTTGCTTTTTAGTGGTTGATGGGTTAGGGTTTAAGATAAGTGTTTATGTATCTATATTTAGGATTGAGGGTTACATGGTCATGGTTTAAGGTATATTATATTTATGTTTGGGTTGTCCTATACGAGTTTAGACTTTAATTGTCTTGAGATAATGTTTCGAGTTTAGGGTTTATTATGTTTGTGTTGGGGTTGTTATTATTGGTATAGGGTTTAGGGTTGCATATCTATAGTGAGAGTTTAGGGTTGGTAGTTTAGGGTATATAACATTATGTTTGGGTTGTTGTAAATGAATTTATATTTCAATATTCAAAGCAGGGTTTAGTGTTTAGGATGTGTTGGGTTTGTTTTCTATGGGTTGACTGGTTAGGGTTTAGGGTTTTAGATAAGTGTTTATGTATTTGTATTTAGGGTATTTGCTTAAATTGTTAGGGTTTAGGGTTTTAGACTTTAGGGTATAATATATTTATGTTTGGGTTGTTCTATATGACTATAGACTTCAATGGTCTTGAAGTGTAAATTAGAGTTTAGGGTTTGCATTATTTGTTTTGGGGTTGTTTTTATTAGTATAGGGTTTAGGGTTGTATATCTATGGTTTATTGTTTAGTGTTAAATGTAATGGTTTACGGTTTCGAATTGTAATTGTATGATTTATATAGAAAGCGTAATACATCCTTCTAATTTTTTTATTTTTATTTGGATTTTCAATTTTAATTGAATTTCGGTTAGACACATAGTAGACCCGGTTTTGTTTAAACCAGTACCACCTATTACATATTTCTATTGCTTTATGTCTTCAAAATTCACTTACTGGAAAAATTCTCAAAAAACAGAGACTTTCTCGACGGAACCCTAATTCACTATCACCATCAAATCAAGTGGACCAAAACGGTGGCTTCTGTTATATAGAGGTAAATTTGTGAAATACTTCGTTGCTTTTATTATTGTGTTCGTTATTGTTGATATTTGTTAATATGTTGTATGATTTTGAAGGTTTCCAAGAGATCATAATTATGAGTTCTATTTCTGGAAGTTCTAGTGGGGTTTCTGTGTCTCGGGAGGGAAGAAGAGTTGTAGGAATTCCGAGGAAATGCTGGTGCGAAGCTGAAATTTTTCAACTTATCTCCAAATCTTCTCAAAATCCCTTCAGACGCTATTATCGTTGTTCATTTGCTGTGGCGAAAAAGGTAAAAGGACAAAAAATTAGTTATGGTAATTGTGTTATTAATGTTTTCTAAAACTAATTTTAGAGTTTGAATTTGTTTCAGCTTATCAACGATAATCATTGTTTCTAATGGGTTGATGAGGCTTTTGCTGATGAGATAGAAGATCTTTCTACAAGTTTAAAACAAATTCCGGACAGACTTGATAAACGGGAAGACGTTTCCGATGATAGGGAGAATGGTTTAAAAGAGAAGGTTAAGGGTTTGGTTGATGAATATTTTGCAAGACGCATGGAGATTCTTCTACGCAGTGGGAGTTATAGTATCCGTAATCTCATCTTATATTTGGCTTTAGGTTGTATTATAGGTTTCTTATTCAGTAAGATTACTATGTAAGAGTTATCTTTCATAAATGTAATGGTTTCTTTTGTTTCATTTGTACTTAATGTACTCGCCTTTGTGACATAAGTTTCATTGTACCATATGTTATCAACGATTTGAGTCATAAGTTTTAATATAAACAGAGGATTCCATAATAGTTTAATTAAACATAAAAGGGTATTAATATCTTACAACAAAAGAACCAGCTGGATTAAGAGTAACAAACTGCGACAGACTAGCAAACCCATATATACATTGGGCAATATGGTTTATCTTTTAAGTCTAAATATAGAGTTATATTTCATGAATGAATATAACTCTCTATTTAGACAACCAAAACCCACAAAAAAGGCAGTTTGTAACTGGCACATCACATATATATGTGCTTATTCATTAATACAAGCTACTACGAGATAGTTTTTGGATTCTCAGCTGGTTGGCCCCATGTGTACAGAGTGGTGATCAAATGGCATATCGGCAAGAAGCCTTGTTGTGTCCGTGACGGTGGCAACGACTGCATTTACGTCCTCCTTTCTTCCCCTTACGCTGATTAGGAAGTAAATTAGATACATCTTATAATTTATAAACAGATGGAAAATTAGAGAGTGATTTCTGTACCTTGAATTCACCACGAGAAGTAATGCGGATTTTCTTTGGCCTTCCAGCAGGACGTTTAACATCAGGCGGTAGCAATTCCCCTCTAAAACCTTCTCCAATTTCCACATTACCAACAGATGGAACAGGGTAAATCTTCTCATCAAACCCAAGTTTCCAACAAGTTCCATAAAAAGCTTTGGAAACCATTGTCTCTGTTGGTATCTTGATACTTGCTGCTGCAGCTACGGCATGAGCACATGGAATCCCTAGTTGCTGATACTCCATACATGAGCATGTTCCCTCCACCAATCTAACTGTGAAGCATTCACCTTCTTGAGATTGAACTTGAAATTCGAATTGGCTTATTGCACGAACAGACTCGTTGAATCTTCAAATTTGTTTTCAAGTATTTTCTTCACATGTGGAGTCAGAGTATCTTCATATGAGTTTGCTTTAGCTCTCCTAATAGCAAACCAGCTCATAACAGATGTGCGGATGTATTCAAACATACAAATCAAAGGATATTCTCTTGCTTCCTTCAAGACAGCATTCCATGATTCAGCAATGTTGGAGTCCATTATGTTGTACCTTCGACCTTTGAAATGCACTCTAGTCCAATGCTCAAATCCTAAATCAATTTTAATTATAATAGGTGTTAGTTGAACATTATTTGTATATTGAAATATAACAATGATTTTGATAAGATAAATAAAGAATTGAATGATTGCATACCAATATCGACCAGATAAGCAGCGCATCCTGGACTTATCTTTTGTATTTCCAAAATTTTTTTGTTAAACTCAGAAATAGTGAAAGCTCTAGCTGCAACAGACACAAGATTTGCAACTCGACGAGGCTTGTATTCAGATCTAATGTTCCTCCACAGATGTACAATACAAGCAGCATGATGTGCAAGAGGGTAAACCTAGATCGAATAAATAATGTTTGAGTTTATCAAATGCTTATTGGTTGAATGATCAAGTGCAAATCATATCTTATGCATATTGACTGAAAATATATGAACTACCTAAAATGAAATTATTTGTATAATTAATAAGATTTTCTTACTTGTTCAAGTCCATTGTAGATACTTTGGTGGCGATCAGAGACGAAGACTAGATCGGCTGAATCAGGAACAAATGTCTTCAGCTTCTCCAAGAACCATTGCCAAGCACTATCGTTCTCACTGTCAACTATGGCAAATGCTAATGGGAAGATTTGGAAGTTTGCATCTTGGGCACATGCAGAGAGTAAAACACCTCCGTATCTTCCTTTCATGCTCGTTCCATCAATGACAACTACTTTCCTCATATACTGATATCCAGCTACAGAAGCTCCATAAGCAACAAAACAGTATTTAAACCTTGTACCTCCGATTGGATTTGTGACAGTCTCGAGACAGCAAATCGTCCCAGGATTGGCATTTTGGAGAAGAGCGAGATAAACTGGAATCAAAGCATAACTTCCAGCCATAGATCCATGTGCATTTTCCATTGCAATCTCACGAGCTCTCCACGCTTTCCAGTAGGAAACATTAACATGAAATTCATCAAGAAGGATCTTACGTATTCCTGCAGGTGTTGGACCTCTTTTAATGCCTACGAACTTACTCTGCATCAATTCACCAATAACTTGCGTTGTTGCAAGGCGATGATAGTTCCTTCTTGCATCTACAGAGCAGCTGTGTTTGAGAGTAGCTTGTCTGATTTGAAAGTTGCATGTGTTGTCGACTTGGACAGTGTATACTCTCCAACGGCAAGAAGGTGAGATGCAGTTCATCACCATGAAGTTGGGGGCTGATCGAGTAGTTCGAAAGTGAAATCGCCTATTAATAGCATGAATTGCTATTTTGATTTTGCAATCATTCTTCGATTTGAAAACTCTTCCGACAAATAGATTGTCTCCCTCATATGGAACATCAGCCAAAGCATCTTCTAGTTCTGCATAAAGGTAATTAAGAAAAGTAAGTGATTACTTACACATCTATATTCAGCTAATTATTTTCTATGTATTGATAGTTTCCATCTTTTAAATTTGTTAAATGCTTACCATCTCCTTCAGTGGTTGTGAAGACCGGTGGAGCGTCACGACCAAACAAAGCAGGTTCAGTGCTGAAATCATTAAGAATTTGATGGAGAGCATCTTCAAATCTTCCCCATCTGCTAAAGCGTCGACCTTGTTCTGGTTCGTAGTCACTCTTCTCATCGTCATCTTCACTGTCAGCTTCATTATCCGGTCCCATATGACTGTTTTCTCCATCTTGAAACAGACTCCGTCTGACTTCCACATTGTTGTTGTTGAGATGAACTTTTGGAACTTTAGATGGTAAAGATGGAACAACTGCGGCATCGTCATCATCACTATCACTTGAGCTTCCATAGTCTGTGACAATTCCTTTTCCTTTATCAGCAGCAGCAATCGTGGGACTTCTAAGACGAATTGCTGAAGCTCCTTCATTAATTGACACTCCTTTAGCTTTACTTTGTACACGGTGACGGTGTTTGGGAGGAAGATCAATGAGCTGTGACGAGCCAAACGCCGGAAACGTCATTGGTGTTTCAGATATAGCAAATTTATGCCATTCGTCTTCAGAATTTCCTCCATTATCTGCAGCATTAGATGATTGTATATCCTCTGTTTCAGGAGAGTGTTCCATCATCTTGCGGTTGCATGTCGGAATCGTGGGAACTCCATTTACATGAGCTGTTATTGTAACGCAAAGATTGACCTCCTCAATTTGGCGTCGCATCTGGATAAAGAACTGGACCTCCTGATCATCGGTTATATATTGCGGAGTTGATCCGTCACCGTCGTCGATGGCCATCCACTGTGGATACTGATAGCCGAGTTTAATACTAACATTGTCGGCTTTGATTTGCAATTTTATGCGGACTTCATCAACGAGATCTCGAAACTTGAGGTCGTCTGAGAGATTGATACTTCCGGAACCTTCATGCGTGTCTGTCTCGAAAACCCAAGCTCCGGTAGTTTCGCGAACCCATGTTCCGACGAGTATAGTTACCTCATCTTGTGGAGATTTCTGTTCATATGTAGCAGATTAGTTAGTGATTTATTCAGCAGTTGTACTCTGTAAACTTTTCAATATTCAAAGAGATCTTTATCAAAACCAGATCTATATTTATACCTATCGATGTGAGTAAATACAACTAACTATTCATGTACAAGAATCACATACAGTATTTACTAAGTTAAAGCTTAGGTAATTACCTGACTACTAGGGCCCTCTTTATTTACTGCAACGCTTTTCTCTTTTTCAGACATAGTTGTAGGTTGTGAAAAGTACAGAACAGAGAAAATTGAGATGGAATGGTATATTTCCTTTATAAATAGACCAGTTCGAAGGTCTCTAGGTTTTTCCTTAAAAAATACTTGGCTTATTCCTGACCACAAAAAGCAATTTAGAGGGAAACTCAGGATTTTCAAAATATTTATTTGTTAAAGGTTATGATAGTGAGGGGACATTGTTGTTCGGCTGAGACACATGTATTCGGCTTGGCTCTCTGATAAAAGAGGCTCGTACTGTATTTTCCCGCTTAAAATTTCTGTGGCCATTTTCGTCTTTCTCTGGCACGTGAGTATCACCGCCTAATTTCCAAAAGCTTATTGACATTTACCTAATATTAAGGCCCAATACTGATATCCAGCAAATTGCCCCTAAGAGTTTTAAGTATAATTTTTTTGCTATTAACTATCGATAAATATTAAAACATTTACCAATTGAAGAATGTTTACTTTAGGGTATATTTTAAAAAATTTCAGTTATAGTCATTTTCTAAATCTCAAACCCTAAACCCTTAACTCTACACCACAAACACAAACACTAAAACCTAAACTTCTAACCCTTAATCAGAAACACCAGGTTTTTAATTAAATTGTTAAATATAAACATAAAAAATATATGAAAATCAGACACTTATCACAAATGTCAAGTTTAGTCATCTTGTAAATTCTAAACTCTAAAAACATAAACATAAAAAACCCAAATTCAACACTTATAAAACAAGTTAAAGTAAATATCATCATTGTAAAATTTTAAACTCCAAATCATAAATCCTAAAATTTAATTTTTTTAATAAATTATAGAATTTATAGTTTTGCTGCCACTAATTTACCACATACTGCAAAACTAATCTAATAATTAAAAAGAAAAGTATGAAAATGCTAAATTGCAAGTAAAATATCAAGACTTTTGATTGGCTAAATCACAGAGACAAGGATCACATATTATACACCGTTGATGAGATTAAATCAACGGTTGTAAAACCTTCCTCATCTTACTAACTTTTTCCGTTAGTCTTCTCTTTCTCGTCTCAAATCTAGCTTCTCTCACTCAGTCAATCTCTTCATCTTTCTCACCCAATCTCCAAGCCATTCTTCTCTCTTCTTCTTCTTCTTCACACCCAAAGCCCTAATCTTCTTCAGAATCAGAATCAAAATCCCTCTTTTTTTTTCCCTCTCGTCATCGAAATTAAAATCGAATGCGGCGGGTCTACTAGTTCCACGGTTTGTTCCGGCGTCGCCTCCTAAACCCTGGTTTTGCTTCGGACACTGCTAGAGATTTAGGAGCGTCAAGCCAAGGTTTACGCCAAACTCAAAAAGTTTGATTGATTATTGGAAATTTCTCCCTCTTGGTTGATGTTGTTGTTAATTGTCGAATTGAATGACTTTCAAGTCAATTTGTTGCAGAATTTAAAATCGTTTAATGCAGAGCCCCAAGTTACTAGAATATGCAGGGAAGCAGCGGAGTTTATAGTCGCCTGAAGGTGGCTCGATTAAGTTGATTGTAAGTTTAAAGTCTAAAACTGACTTACAATACTTGGTGTATTTGTTTTTGTCTTCTTACACTAATTAAGGACTTTGAAAAATTACTTATAGTATTATTAAGTATTAACATTGAATTTTGTTGCAGGAAACTGGTTCTGTTGATATCGAAGAAGAAGTTTCCAAGATCAGAGGTCAAAGAGACCGAAATACTTCAGAAGTTTAAATGCAATTTTTTAGATATGTACATTTACTTTGTAGTATAGGTCTTTGTAATTTGTTATCATGGTTTCATATAATAAAAATAAAAAAATAACATTTCGGTTTTCAATTTCAATTTATGTGAAAGTAATTAATAAAATTACAAATTAAAATGCTGTTATTAAAACAATTAAAAGAAATATAAACGCTATAGAAATTGAAATTCTGGGACAAACCATAACATGTATTGAATGCTATTGTAAAACTGAAAACAAACGCTATGAATAAAACAATTAATAGCAAAATAAAAATGTTATTGTAGATTCTAAGATTGCATATAAAAGACCGCTATAATAAATAAAATTATAATAGCAATCTTGAAAATTGCTATGAAAAGTGTATGACCTACGGGTGCAGACATAGCGCTTTCTACAACGCTATTTTTCGGATGCTATGAATACCCATTTTTCCTGTAGTGACTATTCTCTAGTAAAGTAAAATCAGACGTTAAGTCACTCTTCTTGCCGCTCTCACTGAGAAATATATAACTAGCTACTCCCTCCGTTTTTTTTTAATAAATTTTCTAGCCATTATGTGTTATTTCACAAAGATAAAATTTTTACCTTTTTGATGCACTTTTTCAGTTTTCAAGATACAATAATTATATTTGTTGGATTTTTACTGGTTTAAAATTATAAAAAGTTGTTTTATTGCAGAAATCTATGTACTAATGATTAAAAATCAACTTTTTCTTAATCTGTGTGAAAAAACTAGAAAATTTATCTTTAAAAAACGGAGGGAGTATTATTTAGGCTTTGACCTTTTGATCTTTCTTTTTTCGGTTAAGTCTGATTCAGTTAATTTGCCAAAGAAGGTTACGCAATGGTTCTGTTCTAGATTTCTTAACACTCTGCTGCTTATAGAGCAAAGCCTGTTATCTGCTTGGTGAGTAGATCTTTGATTGTTTTCATCTCTTTTATAATCATCAGGAAATATATTTTACTTCTTCGATTTCTATGTTTTACATATATTAACTTAGAAACAAAGTTTCTCCGGGTTCAGAAATGTAAATGCATATTGTCTATTGTCTGTGAGCACAATTTAGTTTCAAATTTAACATTCATACATATACATATATAGCCTTCATTGAAAGGTTTAGTTTGTCCTGGTATTTGAGTTTTGCAAGTGGAGACTATCGAATTAAAAGTCTAGTTGTTTGTGAATGGTATTTTTTTTTTTATGGCGATTATACCTTGTTAGCAAAGTTTAATAATCAATATATCAAAAGCAAAGATAACTCGCTAATCAGTGCTTTAGTCAAGGGTACGATTACGGTAAAGGAAAGGGGAAGAAGGTCCTTACAAATGCA
Organism: Microthlaspi erraticum; assembly: GCA_902728155.2. Lineage (NCBI taxonomy): Eukaryota > Viridiplantae > Streptophyta > Magnoliopsida > Brassicales > Brassicaceae > Microthlaspi > Microthlaspi erraticum. The sequence goes on along the minus strand of CACVBM020001862.1, from coordinate 214,266 downwards.
AACTCCAATGTAAACATGCATCTCTTATTGACGGACAAAGTAAGCTAATTAATGTGTGACAAAGATGACAAATTCTTCATCAAGATCAATAGCAAAGATTCGAGCTTTCGTTTGATCTTAAAACAAACAAACAAAAATGACAAATGCATAACATCTATCATTCCATGGGCTGATTAGCTATTATTAACCCATGTATTTAAGCCCACTTTCCAAGAGCATAAAGGCCAAAGCTATATCAACAACTATCAAGCATGTACTTGGGATTAATACAAGGTTAACATGATGGTTGTCATGATAACAAGAATAACATGATAATTGGATTAACATGAACTAATTTACTATTATTACATTATTTAAAACTAATTTATCGGTCCACTAAATCTATTCACTAAATTCTCCCAACTTTTATTAAACACAAAAAAAGAATTTAGTTTTTTTTTACTCAAAGAAAACCCTAGTTTAATTACTGTGTTTATCTATATAATTTTCTTACTTTTTTTAACATAAAGTTAAAGACGGTTGTACTACCCTACTTTATTGGTCTTTCAACGAACATTCGAGAACGTGATAAAGTCTTAGTCCTTACGAAGTAAGCTTTCTCACAGTTTTTTTTCTATTTTCAATTAAAGAGCTTCGAATTTTTGCTAGTTCACAAGTAAAATCATCTCTCATAATCATTTCTGTCTTAATCTTACGAGTCAAGTTTTTTTCCACTCAAGAGTCTTTCCCGCCTGATCAGATCCAAACAAAATTCCGATGGAGAGAGGCGGTTACAGAGGAGGCCGTGGTGATGGCCGTGGCAGAGGTGGCGGAGGCCGCGGTGATGGACGTGGTAGAGGAGGCGGAGGCCGTGGTGATGGCGGAGGAGGAGGAGATCGTGGTCGTGGTTACGGCGGTGGTGGTCGTGGCTCCGAGCGAGGAGGCGGTGGTTTAGGAAATCGCGGCCAGGGTTCCGGTGGTGGTCGCGGTGGTGAATACGATCGCGATCAACAGAATCTCCGAAGCCAGAGTCAGTGGGGACCACCGCCGGGAACGCAATTGCAACAACCTCGACCACAACAGGCGGTTCAACAACCGTCGCAGGCGGTTCAACAGCCTCCGCAGGCTCAATCGAGTCCCGCCGTTGCGGCAGGAGGCGTTGGTAGAGGCGCGTGGGGTCGTAAGCCGCAGGTTTCTTCTGAGACGGCGGTTTTACCTCCGCCTCCTCCTCCGTCCGCCGTCGTGGCTCCAACTGAAACACCTCGTGGTATGCACAGTAACCTAATTTATTTTGTTTTCTCAATTTCTCCCAAATCTCTGTTAATTTTAGATTCCTTGTGATCGATTATTCTCTGAGAAAACAATTTTGAGAAAAAACAAACACTTTTGTTTCTTCTGGGGAATTGAAATTAGGGAAAATTTTAACAGACGCATCATTTTAGTTCCATTACTCTATACAATCATTGAAGTGGTATATACATTGGAACTTATGTGATTTAATCAATAGTCTTTGTTTCCATTGATGAACATTTCTTGTGCTTTTAATTCTAGCTACAAGTTAACAAGAAACATTCATCAGTGGAAACAATCAATTATTGTAATTCATATGGTTTATTTATATTGGAACTTACTCTGTTACTTTATATGTTTAGCTACAAATTAACAAGCAAGTTTGTGTTTATTAAATTTATCTTCACAGCTGCTGAAGTTATGAATCCGAGTCCATCTGTGCAACTTGCTTCTTCTCACAAGAAGGAACCTATGAAGCGTCCCGATAATGGCGGTGTTGTGGCTGTCCGGCGAGTAAACCTCTACGTCAACCACTTCAGAGTGAACTTCGACCCGGAAAGCGTCATCGGACACTACGACGTCGAGATCAAAGGCGAGATCCCGTCAAAGAAGGTATCAAGATTCGAGCTAGCCATGGTCAGGGACAAGGTCTTCACAGACAACCCCAACCAGTTTCCCTTCTCCATGACCGCCTACGACGGGCAGAAGAACATTTTCAGCGCGGCGAAGCTCCCCACTGGATCATTCAAAGTCGACTTCCCGAAAACCGACGAGTCCAGAGCTAAGAGCTACACGTTCACCACCAAGCAGGTGAGCGAGCTCAAGCTCCGTGACCTTAAAGAGTACATGACAGGAGGCTCGTCTCTCAACCCTCGCGACGTGTTGCAAGGCATGGACGTTGTGATGAAGGAGCATCCTTCGAAATGCATGATCACAGTCGGTAAATGCTTCTTCGACCGCAAACCGGAGGATGATTTCAACTTCGGCGTCGCGCCGGCCAAAGGCTACAGGCACGCTCTCAAGCCCACCGCGCAGGGCTTATCTCTCTGCTTGGACTACTCCGTGCTGGCGTTCCGGAAAGCGATGTCCGTCGTGGACTACCTGATGCTATACTTCGGCTTGCGTGATCTGCGTCAGTTTAACAGACGCGACGTGGAAGAGGAGCTGGTTGGTTTGAAAGTCACTGTGACTCATCGGAAGAACAAGCAGAAGCTCACCATTGTTGGACTGGGCAAGAAAGCTACGAAAGATGAGACGTTCGACCTTATAGATCAAGAAGGCAACGAGCCGCCGAGGAAGATCTTCATTGTTGAGTACTTCAGGGTCAAGTACGGAAAGGACATTGTTCATAAAGACGTTCCTTGCTTGGATCTTGGCAAAAACGGGCGGCAAAACTTGGTTCCGATGGAGTTTTGCGAGTTGGTTGAAGGACAGATTTATCCGAAAGAGAACTTGGATAAAAACTCAGCCTTGTGGTTGAAACAGTTGTCACTAGTCAATCCGCAAACAAGGAAAGATAATATCTTAAAGATGATAAACTCTCGCGATGGACCTAGCGGGTATGTTCACAAATCACTTAGCTTTGTTTGTTTGTTGTTTGTGTGAATGAGTCTTAACGTTTGTTTGTAAATGACAGTGGAGAGATCATTACGAACTTTGGGATCGACGTTGAGACTGAGATGACACGTGTGGAGGGACGTGTGCTCAAGGCACCGGCGTTGAAGCTGGCGGAGAGAGGGAGACCGGTCAGGGAGGAGCCGAACGCGAGGCAGAACAACCAGTGGAACCTAATGAGGAAAGGAGTCACGAGAGGCTCGGTGGTTAAGCACTGGGCGGTTCTTGATTTCACCGCGGCTGAGAAGTACAACAACATGAAGATGCCTTATGACTTTGTTGAGAATCTTATCAAACGTTGCTCGACGCTTGGGATGCAGCTTCACGCTCCCATCGTTAGTAAAGCTTCGAGCATGGACACGCTTAGAAACGCTAACGCTCTCGAGAAGCTGCTTCGTGAAGTGATTGAGGAGGCGAGTCAGAAGCACGGTGGGGCTCGTCCTACGCTCGTTCTCTGCGCTATGTCCGGGAAGGTTGATGGTTACAAGACTCTGAAATGGATAGCTGAGACTAAACTTGGTTTGGTGACTCAGTGTTTCTTGGGTAGCTCTGCTGCGAGAGGAGGTGATCAGTACAGAGCAAACTTAGCGCTCAAGATCAACGCCAAGGTCGGTGGAAGCAACGTGGAGCTGATGGATACGTTCTCTTTCTTTAGAAGAGAAGATCAGGTCATGTTCATTGGCGCTGATGTGAACCATCCTGCTTCTCGGGACAAGATGAGCCCGTCGATCGTCGCGGTCGTTGGTACGTTAAACTGGCCGGAAGCGAACCGTTACGCGGCGAGAGTCATCGCTCAGCCGCACCGTAAAGAGGAGATACAAGGGTTTGGTTATACAGTCTTCGAGCTTGTCAAAGCTCATTACAAGGCTACAGGGAAACGACCTACCAAGATTGTGATATTCCGAGACGGTGTCAGCGACGGTCAGTTCGATATGGTTCTCAACGTGGAGTTGCTTGACGTGAAGCTTGCTTTCGAGAGGCTTAATTACAATCCGAAGATAACGGTCATCGTGGCGCAGAAACGTCACCAGACTCGTTTCTTTCCTGCTACGGTTAATGATGGGAGTGATAAAGGGAACGTGCCGTCCGGGACCGTCGTGGACACGAAGGTTATTCATCCGTCTGAGTATGACTTCTACCTTTGTAGTCATCATGGTGGGATTGGTACGAGCAAGCCGACGCATTACTATACGCTTTGGGACGAGATAGGGTTCACTTCTGATCAGATGCAGAAGCTTATCTTTGAGATGTGTTTCACTTTCACTCGCTGCACTAAACCGGTGTCTCTTGTTCCTCCGGTTTATTATGCTGACATGGTTGCGTTTAGGGGGAGGATTTACTACGAGGCGAGCTCGAGGGAGAAGAACTTTAAGCAGCAGCAGCCACGGGGAGGTTCTTCTTCTTCTTCCTCTTTTGCTGCTGCTTCGCTTTCTTCTGCGTTTGCTTCGATGACTGTGGAGGACCAAGCGGTGTTTAAGCTGCACCAAGAGCTTGAGAACGTTATGTTCTTCGTCTGAAGGAGGAAAAACAAAGGTTTGGGTTATGGTTTGTGTTTTTGGGTCCCTAAGCTTAATTTAAAATCTATTAGTGAAATATCGGAATGCCCAAGTAACGCAGTTTTACTCCTTTTTCTGGTAGAAAGGAATTTGTGCGTGAATCTAATTGGGTCTTTTGGCAAAATATATGCTCTCTTTTTTTTCGTTTTCTTTGTTTCTTCAAGTTGGTTTGTTGAAAACAGTTTATGTTTGGTATTTGTATTATTGCTCTTTAGAGCAGATGCTACGTTATGTCATGGTGTTTTATTATAGTTATATTATTAAGACTCTGGATTTGATTAGTAATTCATATTTTTGCTATCTTTCTGCAACTTTTTTTGTTTCTGAGTTTTGTTAAAGCCTGAAATATGAGAAGAATGAGTGTGGGGTTACATTATTATACAAACTTGGCTCTTTCATATTTTGTTTGTCTCTGAGATTCCTTTAGTGTTGGGCTTTCTGCAATTTTATGGAGAAACAATATCTTTATTTGATTATTTGTGGCTATGATCATGAAATTGCGATCACCAAAGTTGGGGATGAGTCTATGAGAGACATCCATACAAAAAAATCCATAACTGAGCTCAGTGATGGGAAATTCCTAGCTAGGACCATGAACCACCACTAACCATAGACGTTAACTTTAATATACATCACTGAAGTTTGATTTTGGATAATTTTAGAGTTTTAGCAGTGAGATTTTGAATGGTTGAAACAAATTGTTGTGTTATGCGGTTGCATTTACATAATTACATGTACCTAACTCATTTATTGGTTTGTTTTCTTCGCTTGCACAATCTCATTTAGTACAATTTTTTCAGATTACAAAAATGTTCCATACCGTATTGTATATATCCCATATACAAAAATAGCAAAACTAAGAAAAAGCCAAAATGTTTTGAGAAAAGTAAAGAGGATACCAAACCAAATGAAAAAGACATGGTAGTCGAAGTGATTCACACGAATCGAACTATATAATAATAATCTCCATTCTTTATTTTAGTCCCATTATATCTACTTGCCGTTAGTGTCTGGTTCATGTTATTTTTTTCTTTTTCATATAACGTATTATTCATTTCTTGACAAAAAAACTTATATTAATTCCCTTTTTTGTAGATTTTTTTTCCCCACCTATTATCATAAGTTTGGCACATATAAACGATAGAGAAACCTATGAATTCAAAACCAAATTATAGCCTTGGATTTAACAATATTTTGTTTGTTTTTGTTTTTTCGTGCACCAGCTGTAGTTTTTATAATTTTTTTAAAAATAAAAATTCGTGAGATCGAGTGTATTGTGTGTTCTCTTCTCCATTCACATTCACATTATCACATTGATTAAAGCTAAAGTTTTCATTTGATGCTACTTCCGATTTACCCTTTCGCTGCTGCTTTTTTCTCACTCTCACAGTTTTCTCGCCGTTTCTGAAATCTTTCTTTCCTCTGCGACCATTTTCTCCGGATTTTTTTCTTCCATTTTTTTTTTTCAAATTCAGATTTCCCCAGAAAAAGGTACCTTCTCCAAACCTTCGTGTTTTCGGTGCGTTTTGCGATTCATGGATCAGATTTGACTTCGATTGAAATCCAATTTTCGTTTATCCTTTGATTGGATTTGGTCAATTTTTACTCTTCCTTTAGAATCGTCTTCCCCATCTAGGTGTTTCCTGTATCTATCGAATCTGCATTTTGTTAATTTCAAATTCTGAGATTAGGGTTCATACATATTGTTAGATTGCCGGAAAAAAAAAACTGGGCCGTTTATCATAATTCCCATAACTCATTTCACTTTTAACGTATCGAGATTGAGCAGTTTCTACGAATTCTGGATTCGGTGGATTAACATTAGTGGATATGTACATGAGTCTCGAGATTGATCTCTATTGCATTTTGGGGGTTTTTGTTTGGTGTAGGTGGAGATGAGAATCGATAGGTAAAAAGTTGAAAAGACCCAAAAATCTCTGTGTATTATTATCTGCAATGTCGACGTCTTTGCAAACGATTGGTGCCATTAAGTCTTATCATCACCAAGCTCAGCATTTGGTGAAGAATTATCTCTTAGCTGATCCATTTATTCCTTACACTTCTGTTCTCACCGGCATTTTCCTTTGCAAAGTGGTAAGATTCGATTGTTTTTGGTAACTTTACAGATCTAGGAACAAAGCTAGATCCTTTTGTGATTGATGAATGATTGTTTGATTGTATGTTTTTCCTTCTTTATTTTGTTTGCAGGTCTATGATCTTTGTCACTTTATCAGCAACTCACATTCTAAGACCTATATCATCCTCACGAAAATTCAAAGAATCGAATGGAATAACCGGTTCGTGTTAATGATTTGTTCAAGTGTTGTGTGTGTCCATTTATGATCTCTGCTAAATCATTTCGTTGTGTTTGGCAGTGGTATTTCAACAGTTCATGCTATTTTTATCTCGGCTATGTCGCTGTACTTTGTCTTCTGGTCAGACCTCTTCTCCGATAGGTGGCATAACGATCTTGTTGTTTTCCGGAGCTCACGGCTTTCTTCTCTTGGTTTAGGAGTAAGCACTGATTTAGCTAATGTAGAATATTTGAGAGAAGAATTTTCAACATGACACATAATGTATATATGAATTGCAGTTATCCATTGGCTACTTCATTGCTGATCTTGGGATGATCTTCTGGAAATATCCTTCTTTGGGTGGACTTGAGTATGTAAGTAACTTTTCTTGACCAAACACTTTGCTCCATAGTCTGTCTAATGATTTTCTGATTTCTCCCCAAAGATATGCAAAATCCTCCCAAATGTTCAGCCTGTTGATGTTTCACTTTTGGTTTTATCTACTTGTGTACCTCTGCACCGCTCAACAGTATAAAGATTGTTAATGCTAGAACTAAGATAAAGATTGACGCTTTGATTTCAGATTGTGCATCATTCACTGTCAGGGGTAGCAGTCGCTTACTCTTTGTTTTCTGGGGAAGGACAGTTGTATACCTACATGGTCCTCATCTCCGAGATTACAACCCCGGAGATCAACTTGAGATGGTACTTCCCCTTTTTTTTACCATGTACCATACAAAATTAATCACCTTAGCATTCTTACCAACAAAAAACTTGGATTATCTCGGGGGGTCTTATGAAGGTACCTGGACACAGCTGGTATGAAGAAGTCACTGGCATACGTTGTCAATGGCGTTTTCATCTTCTTGGTTTGGCTGGTACATAAACAACCAATCTACATTTCGTTCCACAGCATTGATGTGCCTACTTATCACTCTTTAACATTTTCATGTCAGGTTGCTAGAATTCTACTGTTCATATACATGTTTTATCATGTCTATCTCCATTACAACCAGGTAAAAAAACTCACACTCCCCTGTCTCTACATTCTCTTCACTAACTTGCAGTTTTATTGATTATGTTGATACCTGAATGAATCAAAACCTTTCCCCATTTCAACTCAATACATCACAGTGCTGTCAAATGTGATTGGATTTGCTTTGTTTTGCTGCGTAGGTCATAAAGATGCATATATTCGGTTACGTTCTGGTATTTGGCGTACCAACTGCGCTCGGTATCATGAACTTGGTATGGTTCGGTAAGATTGTGAGAGGGGTGAAGAAAACATTAGCAAAGAGATGTGAATGTTGATGTTGGTGAGTCTTGCTCACAATGTTTTCATCAGATCATCTTCTTCTTCTTCTTCTTCTTTTTTCCCTCTGACATATGTCTGTCTCTCTAGTGTAAGTAGTTTTTGTCTGATGGAGAAACGAGAAGAAACGAAAAAAAGAACAAAAATGATACGATCCCTCTGACTCTGTAAATGATCCAAATTCAAGTCTCTTTACGTTTTTCATTTATACATTATGTAACTCTGTTTTTTTTTATTTCTATTAGTTTTGGCTCTAGGGTTTAACATCTGCTTCATCAGTCGTTATATCCAAAAAATCGATACAGTAACTACAAAAATGATGAACAATTTTGTTTTCCGGCTATGTCGAGGGGGAACTAGAGGAACCCATTAGTCAGCCATTTTACTAATTTTGGCTCGATTTTCTTAGTAACAGCAACATACCAATGTAGACGGGTAACAAAGCATAAACGTAAAATGTACAATTTATATGTGTCAATATTTGTCTAAACAAATTATGGATGTTTACTAACATAACGAAGAGTTTTGGTGAGGCCCATTATATGACTACTTGTATTTATCGGCTTATGAGCCCATTAATGAGAAGCAAATAATACAGTTGCAATGTCACAAGAAGTGCGTATTCGTATGTCGACATCATTGAGGTCTATTTCTAAAACAAAAATTAGGACAAATGTACAGTACGGATACAAACAAAGCTATGTGGCTGATTGTGTATTTAAACAGGTCTACTTTATTGTTTGTTGTTTCTTGTAAAACGAAAACAGAAAAAGGAATAGTGTTTATACTTTCTTCTTTTGTTTCTTCTTATTTATTTATATTGAAACTGCTAATTAATCAGAGGAACATATACAAGACACATGCAAGTGCTGCTGAGGCAAAATTAATCATACAGCTTAATGTGTATAGAGTCTATACACCGAGTTAATCGTGTAACTACATACATGATACAGCATTACATCAACCATATAAATGAAAATTGTTTGTCATTTTTTAATTTTTATCACATAACTAGATTTTTTTAGATTTTATTTCAGGTACAATTTGGTGTATCGTAAAGCACCAGTCTCTATCTAAAATGTTTACTTATTTATTTATTTATTATCATTATTTCAACACACACAGCTCACTTTCTCTGTAGAAAAGCTGCATCTGGAGGGTGTGGGGAAGAAAAAGAGAAGCACTTTTGGCCATAGAGTACAACACTATACACACAATTACATTCATCACTTTATTTATTAAACATTTTTCATATTTTAAAATATTATATTATATTGCTTCCCAAAATTGGCCCATTGTGATTTATTGTTGTGACCCCCTCATGGGTTCCTTTTATTTCCCTTTTCTCACTAACAAATAAAATAATGAACTATCGTGTTCATAAGATGGACCTTACGTGTGTTTATAGGATCTGCATTGACTCTTTACCTATATGAAGCATGGTTATTCAAGTCTAGCTTAGACCTCCTGTTTTCCACTTTCCTTAAGTATATTCTTAGATTTTAGAATCGACCTGTTTAAGTGAAGTAAAATTTAAAATTGAAACGTGTGTCACGTACCCTACCTAAACCCACCAAATTAGGATTATTAACTTTGGCTCTATGTGTAGATTGTGTCTTATTCCTTGCTCGTGTGGGATGGTTTCTAAATTTATTTATGGAGTTTGCGCAAATGTAGGTCTTGTGAATTTAGTTTACATCATCAGACCTTTTTTTTTGTAAACATCAGATAATAGGATTTATTTTATTTAACCTCTGATCATCTACTAAACTAAAAAATAATTTTATCCAATAAAAATATAAGAGCTTTATGTCCCCACAAAAACAAAACAGGTTTATCACCAAAACTACAAAATATTGGCTAAAATAAATAGACCAAAGGTTTTGAAATAACTACCCAAAGCGTTTATCAACAATCAGAACTACAATTTTTGATAAACATGTTCGTCCAAAACAGGTTAGCAAATACAACTTTGATAAAATTAATTAGAAAGCTAAAGAATGACAAGGTTTTGTCACAACTCAGTGAACTCACTAAGCTTTTGGTGCATTGAAGAGAGAGTGAGAAAGAGAGAGAGAAGAATGAGACTGATGAGAAAGGGAACCAATAATACTCAATAGAATGGCCTCCACACTCTTCCCCTTCCTTTGACTGCTCTCTCTGCCCCCTTTGACCACTTTCTCTCTCACTTAAATGCTTCCCCTCCACGCGCCTCTCTCCTGTGCGTTCATCTCAAACTCCCCACTCCAAAAAGTTTCTTTTATATCAAAGATTTGCATGATTAGGTCCATGATTAGCTATCGACGTCCTTCTAATTCTTTTTGTTAAACTAGTGCTAATTCAGTGGCTTTACAATTATTTGAATAAGTTATCTATGCTCCATATTTTTGAACTTGAAATCTCAAACGGTCCATATCAAGGACCTCTCTTGTACGAATAAAATGTTTGTGTTCATATTCTTTTAATAACTTAATACACATTAGAAGTAAACATAACTTAACACGATAAGTAACAAAAGCTACGATTTGACCTAATCAAACAAGAGATTATACTAATTAAGCCCTTTAATTAGTTTGGTGTATTTATGCATATCCATTTTTTTGTGATATGTGACAAGTGACATCCACAGTTCCGCTATCAGATTTCAACTAATCTTGCATGGAATCAACAAATTTCATTTATATTTTAAAAAGATTGAGAGAGAAGACAATAATATCAATTTATGTACTTGCATCAAATCACCAGTCTCCTCGATCGCGATTAATCACTTCCCTAATTAATCAAATTAATTACATAATAATTTTTCAAGCAATTATGGTGGACCTCCTTGATGCTGATTATCATGGCGAGAAGTCGAAGAAGTAGAAGAAGAAGCCAAAGCGAAAATGGAGCTAGCGAGCTTATTAATGGCTTCAACTAATCCATTCATTCCTTCTCTGTTCATCTCGACATTCGATTCTTCGATCTTTAATCTCCTCTCTTGTATGCTCATCACTTCTTTATGTCTCCGATCTTGTCTCTCCTCACTCTCCCTAATCGCGTTTGCAATCACAGACGCACTTCTTGATAACGCAGCCGCCACTGCTGTCTCGCCTTCCTCCACTTCTGCGTTACCTCCGCCGCTGGGACCGGCGGCTGCTGTGGCCGGTACTGTTCTCCTTCGCTTCGCTGGAGATGTGTCTGAATACTCACTCGTATCAGAATCTGAGCTACTATCCTTCTTCAACCAAAAAATTATTTAAACCATAATCGTAACCAAATATAGAGGTGATTATTTAAGAGTTATATCAAAACAAAACATGAACATTATAGAGGTGATTATTTAAGAGTTATTATCAATTAAATTTATGTAATGTATGTTCCTCTTTTTCACTTAAAAATTTATAGAGGTGATTATTTAAGAGTTATATGAAAACAAAACATGAACATTAGCTTAATTTAGTTTTTTTGTTCAAAATAGCTTAATTTAGTTAATTTTTTTGTTTGGTTTTAATGTTAAGATTTTTAAAATTTAGTTAAATTTAATTGTATATTCAATTACAAAAAAAAAACTTAGAGCGATGCCATTGCTAAAGAGTTAAGAAGAGAGAGAAAGAAGGTACCTACTGTGGGCAGTATTGGCTGAGCATGAAAAGAAGGCGGTGGAGGCGGTGGCAGAATTAGCGGTGGTGGTAGCGGCTGTGGCGGTTGAGACGGTGGTGGAGGTTGAAGGGGCAATAAAACAGGAGACTGAAGTATTTGATGCTTCGGAACAAATCCTAAACCTTGTTGTTGTATCAGTTTTTGGATTTGTCCACCGCCGGAACCGTTTCCACTTCCAATGGCGGCGGCGGCAGCAGCGACGGCAGCGGTTACAGCTGTTGCGGCGGTGGAAGAAGGGAGCGTTTTGTTCTCCACCACTTCAAACAAGGCTTGGTATGTTTGAGGCAACATATTACTCGGCAAGTTTCTCTCTTTCCTCTCACTCTTCTCCATCTTCCAGTATGACCCCGTTTCTCCACCAGCTGCGGATGAAGATGCAGATGAAGAGGCAAAAGACGATTCTACCCTCCGTCTCTCATACTCTCTAACCTTTTTGTAATCTCTCATGAGATTGTCCCACTTGTCATTGCACTGATTCTGACTCCTCATACAACCTTTCCTCCAACAGTAATCTTCTATCCATTTCCACCTTAGCTCCGCCGGTTTATTACTAATGCTGCCACTACTACTCCGGCTATCTTGTTGATGTTCCGGCGCCGGAAGCCCGATGGACCGCCGCATCCGCCTCTCGTCGTCCATCTTCTTGGCCTCAATGAGCACCATCGTCTCATTCAACGTCCAGTTCCCTTTTCTGTACTCTCTCATTACTAACCCACCACTTTGGTCAGCCATGTTATCTTGAAATCTTGAAAAAAAAATCAAGAACTAGAGAGAGAGAGAAAGAGAGATTAGTGTAGAGAGAGAAAGAGAGAGGCTTTTGGTAGGTGTTGGAGAAAGGGGAGAAGAAAGGGATTGTCTTTGGGAGTGGGGGGATAGGTGTAGTGTTGTTATGTGAGTGTTTAAGTTTTGGGGATACTTTGATTCTTTTTTTAATTTTTAGTTCATGTGAGTGAGAAGACTGGTCAAAATCTTTTTGTTGTAGTACTAAGATTGTCACCAAGTGCAATAAAAGGACAATGCTTGCGAAATTGGGAGCCAAGTGAAAAGAAAAAAATAAGAAAATCTAAGTAGTGTATCCCATTCATTCATTTAATAAAATTGGGCGTTTGTCTTTTTATAAAATTGCATTCTCTCATTCATTCTCATGTCTCTATTTATTTCTTTGGGGACAGGAAAATCTTTAGGTGTATCTAGCATTTCTAATTATGTACACAATTTCAAACAGAGAAGTAAATGGGTCAATGTTTCATAAAATCTACTTCCTCGATGTATTTTCATTATTGTTTCATAAATTAATTCATAGTAAAACATAGAATGCTAGAATGTATATTATTAACAAAAGAATGTGTGTTTAAGAAGTAAAATGAAAAATTCGTAAATACAAGCCGAGAAGTACACTAATTGTTTTTTTTTCTTCTTGTTCTTAGCTTTTCGCATCGCCATTGGCCCATTCAGAAGATTGTACGTTATGATAGGTATGTAGACCGAGCTAGAGATAGAAATACGATAAAACTATGTCTAGAAACGACAAATGAGAACAATACGATTCGATGTTTCTAATTAGCTTAGGACCACATAATATTTCATAAACGGTCTTATTCAACAAGGCAAAGGCATGAGTGATGTACAGTAAAACCTCTATAAAACAATAATGTTGGGACTTTGAAAATTTATTATCTTATCGAGTTATTGTTTTATCGATAAAATAATAATAATTATTTTATAAAAATATTCTATAAAAAAAAGAAACTTTATAGAAATATATGTAAGTAGGTACACGTAAGGAATCAATTGTGGCTTCGAAAACTCTTCACAACTTTTGGCCCCAGAAATTGTTGATGCAATAAGAAAAATTCGAGATGAGCTCCAACGAGAATCCAACTTTCATAAAAGACAAACTACATTGGAGTCATATTTTACTAAATTGCCTTAGATATATATGCCTTAGTTTTATAATTATTATCTTAGCCTATTGTTGGGACTATATTTTTACATAGGAGTTTCAAAAATATTATTGTCTTATCATCTTATCGCATTATGCTATTTTTTACATTGGCCCGAGTTGGGACCGGAGAAATTTATTATCTTATAGTGTTTATTGTTTTATCGAGTATTATTTTATAGAGGTTCTACTGTATCTATTTTCAAACTTATAACTTGCAAGAAATTGGAAGATTTTGGAGGCATCCTATGTAGATCTCATTTCCATTTACATAAAAGAAAATAAAGGGATGATATACACTTTTTTCAAACTTCGAAAAGCTATTGGCTTTATATGATTGCTTCTCACACTTTCTTTTTAAAAAGATTGATTTACGAATCTCTAATTCATGTGCACGAGCTATAAGTAGAATAATAATTACCTTTTTAATGTCTTTGCTTACAACACTTTGAGCCTTGTGCGCATATACAGGTTTGATTTCTACAATACGTAAAATGCTTAATTTTCTTATATACATAATTATAAATTATAACTACTATTGAAATGTTGTATAAGAGTTCAAAGAAACACAGGGAAAAATATTACTTGTTAGATTTCCTACGCAAAAATGTTAGATATAGACTGGTTGTCCTCGGGCTAAAAAAACATATAGCTAAATCCAGCATATAATATAATGAATATATATAGACTAGTTCCACCAATTTTAAACGAAATACATATCATTTTATCAATTTGAAGTTATATATTTATGTAATGAGATATAATCCTCATTTTCTACGGACCTTGAGGTTTGTGCACTCATTATATAAATTTTGCGATGACGATTAAGAATAAACATGGCTAATGTAAATTTGATTTTTGATCTGCGATCTCTTACCAAAATCCCATATGATGGTTCAGAACAATATATCACTTTTGTTAGAAGCATATAACTCTGGTCATATTCTTCAAAGTAATTAGATGTCACAATGTGTTGCATGCTGCACTTAATCACTTTTTATGATCATCATCTCAAAAAGACCTTTCTCAGAAAAACAAAAGGAAAAAGAGAGGATATATAAACTAATTTGCGTACATTACGTAAGTTGCATTGCATGGCGAGGACTATTATTACATCCCATATGGAAACGCAAACCGTTCATCATTGTCTGCAAAATAAGACATTAATAATCAAGCTCCCACGTTACAGAGTTGTAACTTGTAAGTCTTTCAAAAAAGGTTTAAAAAAAAAAAAATATTCTTTAGGAAATTAATGTAATGTATATTCATTGCTATTTATCTTGAGATAAGTTTGAATCGATCCTATAGTCAAAACTATGGTTTTTAATCTATAACTTCCACGTATATTTTAGTTACAAAAGAAAACTAGTTTTATGAAACAGCTTGATAAGTTTTATTGAATTACTTCCATATACTGTTATTCTACATCGAACGAACAGCTTGTGTAATAAGATAAGTAGTTGACCACTGATTCCGATCAGTTGTGTGAAAACATCGAATTAATGCTGGTATTACCCATAGAACTATCGATAGGGCCTCTTTTTTTCTTTTTCCTTTTTCACTTGGTACATTAGAAGAAACTTTTGATTCATCAAAGAATTTCTACACAGTTAAGGCCGCAATATATGTCCAAAACAAAAATTACAAATAGTTACTATACTCAGATGTCTACATGTGTGTGATTTATATAACTATAACTATATTTATATATCTATAAATATAAGTTTCATAGTAACAAAGTCGATGATATATCATTTACGATGAATAACGAAATGAAAGCTGAATAACGAAATGAAAGAAATAAAAGAATGGTTTTTTGAAAAAAAAAAAAAAAAAAGCTGGAAGCCCTTCCAAAAAAAAAAGAAAAAACAGAAATGGAAGTGGAATGAAATCAGAGAAGCAAAGGATCTATCGAAACTTGCATGGAGGTAGTGGATCGAATCATATATACTTCTGCATGCATGGATCGTATGCTTTTTATAAAGATCAAATCTCTCAAAACCTCCAAAGTTTATTTACTTTCAATAAACAAATGCAACCTAAACCTTAACAATCATTAAGATGCTAAGTCTCTATTTCTCTCTCCTCTTATTTATATTTATTTGATGGTTGACATGCATGCCACTATAATTAGTCACGTCAAAACATTAATGAAACCCTAAGATAAAACATAGTATATTTTTAATTTTTTTAAACCAATACTTTTTTTGTCATGATATGATCAAGCCATCGACATCCTTGTTCTTTTAAAAATCGTACTTCAAAATATGAAGTCGAAAATGGATTAACTGCGAAATAGTATACTTTTTGATGGTTCCAAATGGTCACGAGTAACTCACGACCATACGAATTTGCATAAACCAAAATATACAGTAGCTAGATGTATACGATTTTAATACGAGGATTATGACATACGTACATAGTATAAAGTATTTACAAGATTTTCTAAGATTTCTCATATACGGTTTGACGATCTGGTTCAGTTGATGCTAACTAAAGAGTCCAGGGAAAAAAAAGATTTGACGTTCTTGAATTTGAAGAACAAAAGCTAACCCAAGACAGTAAAAATAATAATTAAGGATGGTATATAACTAATTTTGTTTTTTAACCCTCAATAACGGATTTTATGTGGGTGGAGAGGACAACGTTGTATTTTGATTCTTCTAGCCAAAAAGGATCGATGGATTATTTTGAGAAAAATAAACGGAAAATAAAAATGTCTATTTCGTCCTTTAGGACAGGACACTGAAAAGCCTGCGTCGCCACGTCAGCGTCTCCCTTTCTAGTAATTTAATAGTATGCCAGCTAGGACCCAAATTTGCATTTGCTTTGACCAATCACTTTTCACTATTACTCGTTCGAGTTATACTTGCAACAACGTAATCATATCTTTGTTTTCAGTTTTCACCACCTAAGTCAAATGCTATGATAAAAGTAAATAAAATCTACTAAATCTATTGAAAAGTCCTACACTGTCCCATATCATACGGTTCTTAAAAGATCTCGGAAGAAGACTTGGGCATTGAAGAATCATAGGCTCCTCAAGTTACGAATTTGTATTCGGGCATATGGGCTTTTTCGGCTTTCACCTATGAAAACCCATAGAGTAGTATTGGTTGTTATTGTTAATATGAATGTCAACTATACGATTCTCGGTTTGTTTTCTTGTTTTAAAATTGTTGATTTATCAAATACATGAATGGAATCAGGATCAAACTTTGCCCTGCTTACTATTAGTAGGTTATGTTTTTCTTTGGATTTTAACATTTCTAGCAAAAGTACACTTCAAATTTTTCTTTTGAATTTGGCAGCATACTACACCATACCAAAATAAAATCAGATCAAATATTAGTTTTTAGTAAGGGCATGTTCGTTTGATCATTCAGCTAGATCATCTGGCTGAATCAGTTGAATGATGTTCGTTTAACAACAAAAATGAACAACATCCGGATGATCCATCCGAATGAGTTTTGAATTTATAGGCAAAAAATTTGATATTCAGATGGATCATCTGGCTGATCCGAATTGGAGCATCTCGATGAGAGATGATCCCTTCCAAATATGCAAATGACACTTAAACCCTTAAATATATTTACACAAGAAAAATAGTCATAATATTTTTTTTTTAATAAAAACTAAGAAATCAAAATTATCCACAAAATTACGTTTTCCCGTCCAAACCGTAAAATTACGTTATTCCACCAAAACCGTAAAATTACGTTTTTTCACCAAAACCGCAAAAAAAAAAAAATCCGCCAAAACCGCGAAAAAATAACGTTTTTCTGTCGAAATCACAAAATCACTTTTTTTTTTCTGCCGAAATCACAAAATCACGTTTTTCCGCCGAGACCGCAAAATAGCGTTTTTCCGCCGAAATCACAAAGTCGTGTGTTTCCTGCCAAAACTGCAAAATAGCATTTTTCTGCTGAAATTGAAAAATAGTGTTGTTCAGCCAAAACCGCAAAATCGCGTTTTCCGCCAAAATCGTGTTTTTCCGTCAAAACCGCAAAATCGCGTTTTCCGCCAAAATAGCGTTTCCCCGCCAAGACCGCAAAATTACATTTTTCCTCCAAAACCGCAAAATCGCTTTGTTCCGCCAAAACCGCAAAATCGCTTGTTTCCGCCAAAACCGCAAAATCGTGTGTTTCCGCCAAAAGCGTAACATCGCGTTTTCCCGCCAAAACTGAAAAATCGCGTTGTTCCGTTAAAACCGCAAAATTGTGTTTTCTTCCAAAAGCGCAAAATTGCTTTATTCCGCCAAAACCGCAAAAGCGCGTTGTTCCACAAAACCCCCAAAATCGTGTGTTTCCCAAAAACCGTAAAAATCGCTATGTTCCGCGAAAACCGTGGAATTTCTACCAAAGCCTAGAAATTGTGTTTTTGTGCTGAAACCGCAAAACTGTTGTTTTCCGCTTAAACCGCAAAATTTCTGCCGAAACCTAGAAATCACGTTTTTCCGTTTAAAGTGTAAAATCATATCTTTTCGACGAAACCTTGAAATCGCAGTTTTCTGCTTAAACCGCAAATTCATATTTTTCTGCTGAAATCACAAAATCGCGTTTTTCCGCTTAAACCGAAAAATCACGTTTTTTGCCGATACAAAAAAATCGTGTTTTTCCGCTTAAATCGCAAAAGTGATTTCGCATTTTTTCAGCTAAATCGCGTGAAGTCGTATTTTCCAACCAAAACTGTGAAATTTTGTTTTTCTATCAAAACCGCAAAATTACATTTTCATCAAAATTGTGAAATCACGCTTGATGACTTTGATATTATTTTAGATTTAATATTGAAATATTTAGAAAATTAATGTAGATAAAAAAAAGATTTAACAAATATATGGGTATTTTAGTATTTTTTAATTAAAATCATCTAAATAGACTATTTGAATAGAAGAACACATGAATCATTTAGCTGAACCATTTGAATAAAAATGAAAAAATCCAAACATCATCCAAATGGATCCATTTGGATGGATCATCTGCATGCGTCCATCCAGATGAGGAAACAAACAGGGCCTAAGAAGAAATCGAATTGAATCATTCTAAATTCTAATATGTCGGTAAGTTTTTTGGTTCTGAAAATATCCGGACCCAACTGAAAGTGAAACGATATCTTAAATCGGATCGGGCTGGGTGGTTAAGAGTTGAGACAGTTTTACTTTTAATCAACAGACTTTACGGACAAGGTGTTTAAAGCCCATACATTTTTTAGCTCATACTTAAAATCCCCCTTGAAATTGTGACGAAAAATAAATACTCTAGCGTCTCATTTTTCAAACCTATATATATGTAAATAAAGATTGCAAAAATATATACTCAAAAAAAATTACAAAATCAATTATTTCTTGATATTCATATTATCATCTGTACTTTTTAAAACCATGGTTATACGTATATATTTATTTATGGTACTGTATTTTAAACAAAATAATAATAAATATAATGAAAGATGTATTATTATTATTATATTACGATAAGAACCCAATCATGAATACTGTATATGTGAAAATTAGTTTTTAGTTTTCTAATAATTATTTGGTAAGTCTTGTTGCCCCATTTAAATTGAAATTGGACACTAGGTCCCCAAATGTTGGGCATGCCTTTATATGTTTTTACTTTTAATGACCATAGAAAAGTGTGATAACTCTCATGGGCCCCAAACTTCCTTAAACAATAGTCATACAAAAATGTTGAGGTTATAGGTAAAAAATTAGCTTTTCTCTTTTTTTTTTAAAAACTTCTTCTCGTTAATATGTTATTCTATGAATATCTACGATCTAAATATTAACATTATCATATGTAAATATATCTAACTGAATTTGTTTTTTTTTTCCTTCACTTATATCCATTGTAAGTTTTGTTTTCTTGGTTTAAATAACCCTTGTAACTTGTCCAAGTTGCCTTTGGTCAAAAAAAAAAACTTGTCCAAGTAAAATTCGCATTGAAAGTAATTTCCGATATGAACAAAGTAAACGACTTGTAAGTTGTAACATACGACAGAAAGTAATACGTATGGTCATACCGTCATACGAGAGAGAGGTATATACTTTTCTTCGTCTTCAAGTAAATAAAAGCTATATACTTTATTGTCCATGCAAATTTAAACGTTGTATGTGTACTGCCCCATCTTTGCAGCACTAGTCACTTTTTGTAGTGATATCATACTATATGTCTATATTAACAATGTAACTATAGTTTTAGTGACCACTGAGATTAAATTGCATTATTAAGATGATAAATTAGAACTCGACCAGACGTGAAAGTAAAAGAAAAATATGTACATGCATTGTCGTCGATCTTATCGTATCTTCTTTAACTTCTTGCTCAAAATTACAATATATTTGTCGGATTGACCCCAATATTTTCTCCAAAAAACATATTTGTTTTTTGCAATATTTTTTTAAAGCCAATGATGTGCAATGTTTGAGTATTAGTGTGATTTGGTAAATGACTTAAGTTTGAGAATCCGATTATTTAGGAATTTACACAGCAAATAGTCGCGTGGACATGGATGATTGCATATTTTAATAAGTATACCAGTTTATAATACTTATAGAAATTCGGATGCATTATGCTAAAAAAATATAGTAGTGCGTGTAAAAAATAATAAAATAATAGATTTTAACCTGGAATTCAAACTGGATCAGCTAAGCACTACAACTACAAGTATATTTTTTCTTTTAAAGATTCTTGAAACTCTCGGTTCTATAGACGACGATAGATAACGTGATCATCTCATGAACATATAAACCTAGAAGCTGTATAAGTCCTTAGATGACTTGAAATCTCTTTTCTTAAGTTTTGGTTTGCTTCTCATAGCAGCATATATCTCGCTCCATGAATGATCTCAATCGCAGAAGAGCATATACTTTTTTTTTGTGCAAAATTATAATTCTCATTAAAACTTAAATCGGTCTCTGACCGTGAGTCACCAAAGCGTTTTTTGCGATCCGATCTGCTAACACATTTTCATCTCTCGAAACAAAGTAAAAGGAGATTGAACTAAACGATCTGGCGATTTCTAGGATGTCGTGGTGAATCCCATGGATTTCCTTTGAGGGATTTCCTCTGTTGATTGCTTCGATTAACTTCTGTGAATCTGAAACGACTGATAAGTAGTTGTGCCCAATTTCTCGGGCTTGTTGGAGAGATCGGAGCACTGCCAGTGCTTCCGCCATTAGGGCCGATCGAACAGAGCACTCAGATGTGGATCCATGGCCTAGCTGATCTGCTCTTGCGTTGGTGAATACCCATCCTAATCCCGCGATTTTCGTCTCCTTCACCCATGCCGCGTCCGAGTTGCATCGAGTTGCTTCTAGTCGAATTGGGGGTTTGGTTACCAATCGCGGTCTGGCGCAGTTGGCTTCCTCATTCAATTGTGCCCTTTGCCATTCTCTTGCACTAGCCACTGCCTGCGTCATCGTCTCCTCCGGTGTGTATTGTCGTTCCGTCCCATTGAATGCTTTCCTATTCCGGCTTTTCCAGAGAGAACAGAGCACCCATGGTGATATTGGTCCGGATCCTACTCCCGTTGGAGGTAAACATACTAATTTCCTCGATTCTTCCATTCCCTTTCTTGTCTGTTGTATGGTGTGAGGATTCAGTAGATTTGTGCAGGGGATCAGTTTCCAGACCTCTTGGGCATAGTCGCACTGGAAAAGGAGATGTAGGGTCGTCTCTTCGTCTCCGCAATGTGGGCATCTCACCGCTGTGTTCACATTCCTGGCTCTCAGATTTTCCCCCACCGGTAAGGCTCCTCTCATAGCTTTCCACATGAAGATTTTTGGTTTTTCCCCTGTTTTTACTTTCCAAATCTCTTCGTTCTACTTGAAATCTTCTGGGTTTTGTAGTTGTTGTTCCTCCTGTTGTTCCTCACCTTCCTCTTGTTCCCCGGTCATGATTAGTTCATTATCAGTTTTGAGCCTTTCGTAGTATCCAGACTTTGCTGTGTAGTTTCCATCTTCTGTATGCAACCAAATTAGCTTGTCTGTGCCGCCTAATTTACTTGTCCTTAGCTCAAGTATTTGTTTCTCATGCGAAGGTAGGATTGCTCTGATTTTTTCTCTGTCCCACTCTCCCGTTGTAGGTGATAGTAGACTCTCCACCTTCGTCTCCTCGGCATGTTGCGGGTGTGGTCCCATTGGTCTGCTTTGCTCGTCCAGCGACAGCCACGGGTCAGTCCATATCCTCGTTGTTGTTCCATCTCCAATGGTCATTCCGAGGTTTGGCTTTAGGAGATCTCGTCCTATGCAGATTCCCCTCCACCCATGCGAGGCCGTGGTGGAAACATCACAGTCAAGGAAAGTGGTTTCATGGCAGTACTTGTTGAGGAGAACTCTTGCGAGGAGGCAATTCGGCTGGTTGAGAACTCGCCAGCTCAACTTGGCTAGAAGAGTATCGTTAAAGTTTTGTAAGTCTCTGAACCCTAACCCACCATCTCGTTTTGATTCCACCATTTTCTTCCATGAGATCCAGCACATTTTCTTGTTTTCCTGATTTCCATCCCACCAAAATCTTGTCAAAGCAGATTGCATCCGTTTATACATCGAGACGGGTAGTTTGAAGCACGTCATTGTGTAGGTGGGCATGGCCGCGAGGACTAATTTTAGCATAACCATTCTTCCTACTTGCGATAGTTGTTTAGATGACCAGCTCCGAGCTTTCTGTCTGATTCTATCCACAATCATGCTGAACAAATCCTTCTTCTTCCTGTCAAAATGTTCAGGTAGCCCAAGATACTTGCCTAGCCCTCCCTCCTTTTGAATTCCGAGTATCACTTTTGCCCTTTCTTTTGCATGATTGTTTGTTTTGGAGGAGAAGGTTATCGCTGACTTATCTTTGTTTATCATCTGTCCCGACGCTTGCTCATATTTGTGTATGATCTTCATGAGTTCGTGGCAGCTCTGGGGATCTGATCTACAGAAGAACATCGTATCATCTGCAAAGAGGAGGTGGTTTACTCTTGGACTTCTCGTTGCAACACGTATTCCAGATAATTTTCCAATCCGTTGGGCCTTGTTACATAGTCCAGATAGAACCTCACTACAAAGAATGAAAATGTAGGGTGATAGCGGGTCCCCTTGTCTCAAGCCTCTACTTGGCCTTACATGATCTTGTGCCGAGCCGTTCACCAGATAAGCGTAGGTAACTGTGCTTAGACACTGCATGATCCAGTGGATCCATTTTCCATCAAACCCTAGTCTTTTCATGATGTTTTTAACAAAACTCCATTCAATTCTGTCATAAGCCTTGCTCATATCTGTCTTCACCGCCATATAGCATCTGACCTTTGCTTTTGATGTCTTCAGGTACTGGAGAGATTCGTGTGTGATGAGAACATTATCGGAAATGGCTCTCTGCGGAACAAAAGCTGACTGATTCTCCGTTACTATCTCGTTTAGCACCGGCTGCAATCTCAATGTAAGTATCTTTGAGATGATCTTGAAGTAGACATTACATAAAGCAATCGGTCTATAGTCCGCCACCTTCTTTGGGCTTGTTATCTTCGGTATGAGCCTCACATGTGTGGCGTTTATGTTCGGTGGCAGGGTTCCCGATGTGAAGAAAGCTTGGATCTCTATCGTGACCTTCTCTTTTACTGTGTTCCAGTTTGATTGGAAGAAGCAGGCGGAGAATCCATCAGGCCCTGGGGCTTTCCCTGGGTGTATTGAGAAGCAAGCCGCTCTTACTTCATCCCCCGTCGGTGTTGCAGTCAGTCTCTCATTTATCTCCTCTGTGATGCAAGGTTCTAGGGCTTCCCTGATTGCCTCTTGGTTCTCTCCTCCTTGAGAGGTAAATAGTTCCTGATAGAACTTCGTTATAACGCTAACGATTTTCTCTTCTTCATGTACTGCATTATTTGTCTCATCCACAATAACTGAGAATTTGTTGATTGCCTGTCTCCCCTTTGCCGATGCGTGGAAATATTCTGTATTTTTGTCTCCGAGTGCTAACCAAAGTTGTCTGCTCCTTTGTTTCCAGAAGCTTTCTTCCTCTGTATAGGCCAGTTGGAGTTCGTTGTTGATCCCTGCGATCACTGCTTGATTTTCTAGAGGACTTACCATTGCCTCTTCCAAACTGTTACGTAAGTCTTCAATTAGCTTCCTACTACTTATATGCTTTTCTTTGTTCCATTTGATTATTGCACTTCTACATCTGTTCACTTTCATTTCCACTGTATCTCTGCCTCTTGCATTCCAGGCTTGAAAGACTAACCTCTGGACTTCCTCATTTGTTTGTAGTCTTCTGTCATAGCGGAAAAGGCCCTTTTTTCTCTTCCTCAGCGGCTCGAAAATGGTGATGATTGGTCGATGGTCTGAGCCTTCAAACTTCAGGTATTCACTTCGTCCCGTAGGGTACTCTTCAGCCCAAGCACTATTTGACATAGCCCTGTCTAGTCTACACCTTACCAGATGTTCATTTCTTTGGCCTCTCCAGGAGAGGAAATTTCCGGAGTACCTCAAGTCATAAAGGTCGCATTCTGACATGAAGGTCCTGAACTCGACAAAGGATCCTTCTGGGCGTGGCGGTCCTCCTCTTTTCTCTGAGGCATTGATGATCTCGTTGAAGTCACCAGTTAATAACCAGGGTTCAGATCTCTCTCCCACTGTTTCTCTTATTTCATCCCAAACCCTTTGTCTTTGTGTATGGTCCGGCTCCCCGTATACAAAGGTGATGAAAAAAGACTTTCCTTCCGTTTTGACCTTTGTGTCTATGAAGTTCTTGCAGGCGTGGAGCATGTCGACTTCAATTTCTTGCTTCCAGAATACAGCTAAGCCTCCTCCTCCATGCCCTTGTGGAGACACAAGTATATTGCCTGCGTAATTCATCCATTGGAATTTACTGAGAACGGTTTCATCTGTGTTTTTTGTCTCAGTGAGGAAGAAAATGTCAGGAGAGATGCTCGTGTAGATCTCTCTTAACCTTCTAACTGTTTGTGGGTTCCCCACCCCACAACAGTTCCATGCTGCCACTTTTAAGGAAGAGGATGCGATGGATTCTGAAAATCCACCACTCTCCCATTGTTTGCTGGTGTCACCGGCAGTCTTCCACTTGGTCTTGCGTCTGCCGCAGTGGTAGAATTGCCAGAGTGTCGTTGCCCTTGTGTATTGTTCCCATCCGGTATTGCGCCTGCTATTGCTTGTTGCCGTGGGGTAGTGACTCTACTTGTGGACGCTCGCGTATTGGTAGTCTGGATATTCTGAGCCGTCCTCTGGCGTGGTGAGTTCTGAACTTGGCATATCTTCCTCTTCATTAAGCTTGTCCCTTTGAAGCACATCGGGCTTTTCCCAAGTTTTTTCTTTACAAGCGGTGGTCTTCCTCTTCTCTTTGCGGCAGGTACCGGTGTTGGACTTTCTCCTTCAAACGCTGTCTCGTTGTCTAGGAGTTGGAGCGGCATTTGTTGGGGTCCCGTCTGGGGAGTTTGAGCCTGAGCCGTTGTGGTTGCTGCTGCTACGATTCTCGCCGCCGTGTTCGCCATAAGCCCTTCCATTTCTCCTTGTAAGACTCTTTGTCTGCGTGCCTCACTTTCCACCGGGTCGCCACAGTTTACGTAGCGAATGGTTACATCCTGGAGATCTGCCATGACCTCCTCTTCTGTGGGTACCCGTGGCGGTACCGGAATCCCCGTGAAGTCAAGAGCTCTTTCCAGCGTTGGATGAATGTTTGTTGGCGTCCCAGAGTCTTCTCTTGCCGGTGGTGATCTCTCCCTTCTTCTACCCGTCTCCCTCCAGATCTGTGTCGGGGTCCGCTGCCTCCTGCGTTCCTCTTCTCTGTTTCTCAGTGTTTGCCTTAGGTCTCCAGTCTGGGAAGTTCTGGGAGGTGTCTTCTCTCTCCAGTGGGTTCTTGGTCTCGGTCTATCTTCCACCGCTATGCCTCTAGGTCTTTCTCATGGTTCCACCTCCCTAGTCCTGAGTGGCTGGGCTCTGTCTCCAAACGGTTTACCGCATCGGTCATGTCTCTGGTGGAACTCTCTCTCTCTTTCGTTTCTTTCTTCGTATCTCTTTTCCGCGTATCTCCCTCGTGGATCTGGTTCTTTGACCGTCTCTCTTTCCTCTTGGCAGTTGTAGGTGTCATGTGTGAGTCTGTGGCAGATGCGACAGTGGTTCTCCATATTTTCGTACTCTAGGGTTACTATGGACTCCTCACCGCTCTCGTACTCTATGACTGTCTCCTTCACCAGTGGTTGGAGCCCATTAATGTGCACCTTTATCTTCGCCGTTGTAGAGGTTATCTCGTGTTTTATCATACCTCCCAGCTCTTCTCCAATACTGTAGAGTAGATATTTCTGCCAGTAGTGTAGCGGGATCCCTTTAAGTTCGATCCAGAAGGGGATGAAAGCTGGGAATGTTGGTGAGATTATTGGTTCCCATCTTTGTATTATCAGCATCCATCGTTCGTAGTGGTAGGGTCGGTTTGACAGGACCTTCTCCATGTCTTCCGCTAGTTCGAACATGAACTGGAAACAGTCTCTTCCAAGATCTGACCCTGTTACGTTCCCCTTCAGGGTCCATTTCCGGATGAGATAAGGTATCATGTTGCTCAGCCTTTGTTCATGCGGGTTCGTGAGCCTGCCAATCAGAGTAAGCTTGTGCTTGTTGACGAGGCTGGTGGTGTCAAGATGTGGAGCTTTGACCCTCAGTCGAGGTGGTGCGTGTTCTGCGACTCTCGCCTTTCCCTTATCTTCCCATGAGATGCGTCTCGCCATTTCTTCTGTGCGTCTCTGGCTAACGTTTGTCACGGAGGGTTTAAAAGTTTTGATGTTTTCCGTTGCAGGGGAGGAGACTTGCGCAGCCTGTTAGTGCTTGAGATCTGGGATATTGCGGCTTCTTGTCGATGGTTTAGGAGGCTTACCGGCGGCGTTGAGGACCCTCCGACACTAAGTCGGGGGTGGAACCCGGGCGCGTGAAATCAAGGTTCTAGGGTTTTTTAAAAACCTTTTACTTCAGGGAAGAACCGCCTGACAAAAGGAAGCTCGATAAGGACAGTAGTTGACTCTAAGGATGCCTCGCAAAGCGTGCATGGGAGAGAAAAAAGCCTTGGACGAATCTATTCTTTGTTTATATACTATAATATATAAATACGTATTGAAACGTGAATCAACCTAACTCTTACATATCCAGTTCAAAAGAATCATAGCTAAGAGCATGTTTATTGGTGATACTCAAATTGTCTCTTACCATTATTATAACAATAAACTTAAGTTAAGAGAGTTGAGAGATCAGGTTGTCTCTTAACATGATTAATACTCAAATTGTCTCTTAGCATTATTAAAACAACAAACTTAATATGAATCAAGATCAAGGTTCATCACACACATACAACAAAGCCTCAACAATAATCCATAATCCAATACTCGCTATAATGATACAGAAATTGACAACTTTCTAACACGAAACGTGAATCAACCTAACACCTATTTTTCATCTCGCTGATTTTTGGATCTCTAGCAAGTGGTGCGGTTTTGATTTGACTTGAGCGTCAAAGAATTTTCAGAACAACATCCATACGTCTTCATGAAGACATTTTAATTGTTTACTCCCGTCACAGATTCCCTTGAGTAGAAACGTTCAAAAAAAAAAATCAACTCGATCGAGGCTCAAAATCGAAACCAGCTTTCAACTTCAAACGACACTCCATGTATTTGCATATATTATGGTATTCCCTAGTGTCTTTTGTTAAACTGATCGCTGTGATTGGATTAATGTTATACAAATCGAATTACACTCTCTCTTTTTTGACGTCGATCGAATTACACTTTTTTTCTGTATGTATATACTCCAATTGATGATAGAATATATTTTTAGAATCCCAATAGTTTACTACCATTTAATTTTTTTTTTGATCTATCTAGTATTTTTAGTCAAGGGGATGCTGAACTAACTAATCATTGTTCTAATTACTTTATTGAATTGGGATTATGTTGAAAATCTCAAATTTTGATAATCTCATTTCATTATTGTTGGTATCTTTTTAACATTACGCTTAAACGACAAGGCACTAACTCCCCATGATGTAACCTCTCCAACAATTATGTTTCCAAATTCCCCGGCCCATTGCGGTCACCAAAAGCCTACTTTTCTTCTCGTATTAATTTCAATACTTAAAAAACAAAAACAAATCATTCAAAAGATTCCACTTCCTTTTGATAGATATCGACATATTTTCGGTAAGACGAAGGAAAGCAAAAAGTAAGTAGCGTTGAAGAATTTGGGTTTTTGACTTAAGAGTATCAATTATATGAGAAAGTTTTTAAATTATCAATTAAAGTCTAGTGAGTAGTGACATAGTGTTCTGTATTGTGTGAGGAAACCGGTCGGAACAAACAAGCAGCCTGAACAATTGCGGTAATGCAATTAATACACACCAAAAAAAAAAGAACAGTATACGATTACAAAAAGTTAGAAATTGTAAAATTGATACCAATACTTCTTCCCTTTTTTTTTGTGATTGAGGGAAGCCATATTCAGAACAGTATATCTTTTACTGCTGCTATCAAAGTTTACCAATCAAACCAACATATGTATATTGTGAGCATTAATGTTGTCGAGGAAAATTTCATTGTTAGGTAGGGGCCATAATGATATGGAAGTTATCTTCTTCTTAATTAATTGTTATTTTTAAATCCATGATAGTTTCTTTCCATTATGAACAAATTGTTCTCCAATATAGTTTTTTTAGATTTTGTTTTTATCGATTTATTTTAAATTTCCATCAACCGAAAGAGCTTTTCTTTTGAATTGCTTTATTTCCTTTTCATGCTCTTTCAACCGTCAAAGTAACGTCTCTAGTCTCAGCAGCTATTTTTCCTACTTCAGTCAACAGTCTTCTTCTCTCTTGTGTTTTCTTTTTCTTTTTGTATGAACCTCTTGCCTTGAGGAACCAGTAGAGGCAATTATCAATTTATCATGGTTAAGTAACTGAAAACGAAACCAATTCTATCATCAATATGCACGCTGTTTTTCTCAGCTTTCTTTTTTAGTACATCTTATGGAAAATATTTTATGGTTAATTTCATTGATTCCACATTAACTTTAGTTTTTTTCTATATTGAAAAGTAACCTTGAAAGAACATATGGAGATTTCATAATCGTTTGACAAATTATACTTGTTTCAGTAGACAATAGTGAAATAGATGTTTGAAGATCAGATTTCAATACGGGTTGAAAAAAAAAAATTAAATACGTAAACACACAAAAATAAAAAAACAAGTCTAGTTTACGTTCTGTGAAGGTGTATGTGTAACTGATGGAAACAGAGAGGGAAGGCAAATATATATGATAAAATATATGAAAGTGGTTGTTTTTATAGTATAAACTCTAAAGTTTTTTTTCTGTTTTAACGAGAAATTTCCCACTAAAGTTTTTAGGAGAAAAAAAAAAATCACTTTACTATGTATAAATAAGTAGGTACCATTAGCTTCACCTAGATCAATTAACGTTCATAGACGATCAATAAAAACTGAACTAGTATTTCATTATTTATACAGTTAACAGGAGTAGATAACTGTATTGGTTAAAAGAGAAGCTAATGATCAGTCTCATGCTGAGAGTCGCTTTTTGACTATATGTATAACTACCTTCTTGGGATGATTAAAACTGTGAGGTTAGAATTTAAACAATGGGTTAGTTAGGGAATTAGAAGGGAACATTAAGTCATGGAGAGGTTACAAATATATATATATATATATATATATATATATATTAACAAGTAATCAATAGGGTTGTTGTAGAGAACATTCTTAATTTGACTAATTAAGGACATCTCCAATATATTGCCCCATATTTTGCTCCAAAATAAAGAAATCTCAAAATAGGGTTAGGTTTTGCTCAAATGTATTGCTTCATTTTTTCTTTCAAATTCTTTTCGAAAAACCTTTTATTAATTACTAAATTTACATTGTATATTTATATCTATTACAAATTGCCCCATATAATTTTTTTCTTCAAAACTTTCACAATTAATTATAATTATTTAAATTAATTATGAAAATATTAATAATACATTATTACAAGACTAAAAATAACAATGTAAATTTGAAGAAAAAATATATATGGGGAAATTTGTAATAAATATAAATATACAATGTAAATTTAGTAATTAATAAAAAGTTTTTCAAAAAGAATATTCTAAATAAATGAAGCAATACATTGGAGCAAAACCCAACCCCATTTTAAGATTTCTTCATTTTGGAGCAAAATATGGGCAATACATTGGAGATGCCCTAACTGCCACTGAGTTTTATAATTCCAACAAGAGTTGACCTATGGTAAAAAAAATAACATTCATGATGGTGTATAAATTATATTGCACGAGCACTCTGTACATGAGATTTCGTAAAAATGACTTATTCAAGGTCCCATATGGTCATCTAAGTATATGATTAGATATATTGTTAAAAGATATAAGTGAAGATACCTTTATTGATCAACTTAAAATTCAAAGCGAATTTTGAAAAAAAAAAAGGTTTTCATCGAAATGAAAACTAAAAACAAAATAACATAAAATAAGGATTCAAAGTTTTGCTCTCTTGCTCTTAGCGATTATTTGATGATTTTGAAGTTATGATGAGTCTTTTTATTTACAAAGAGAGAAATTCGGTTCCATCTAAGTACATACTTCTTATTTATTTATGAAATCTTCATTTTGATGTTTATCTAAAGAGTTGCATCTATTCTCAAAGTTTTCATTTTCTCAGAAGAAGTCAAAACAATATGGGCTTCTTCCTATGTTGTTTCTACGTGGAAATGCATTTTAAGGAATGTGTTCATATATGCCAATTAGAAGAGGATTATTTAGTTTGGCTATGCGTTAACTGATTAGCTGTTTCTACATGGGGATGCATTTTAAGGAATATATGTGTTCATTCTACTTTTAACATATATGTCAACTAGTATTTCTGCCCGGTGCTATGCACCGAAAAAATTATTTAATTTTATTGTATTTCTTCAACCAAATAGTAGTTTTAGCACAATTGATTTTTTTGTAAGGGAGATAATAAAGTGTTTCAATCCATAAATACCTTTCCAAGAAAACTACAACACATTCTATACAAAGAAGAAGAGTTAAAAATCTGATACACCTAATCTCTTTTAATTGTAAAATGACAAAAGTTTAGATTGTAGAAAACTAAATAAAACCTTTCATGCATCAAGTCATCAACGCAAACATCAACTAATTAAGGCTTAATGCTGAAAGGAAACTTAGAAATAGAAAATAACATAACAATATATGGATTGAGCAACGATAAAAACTTGGGTGGTATGGTATTGATCCAAAGATAAAAACTTGAGTTCACGTGAAAAAAAGGAAACATTTACAACTTTTTCGGTGATGAAATGAACATACAATAAATAGAAAAAGATGCACAGTAAAAAATCAAGAAGAGGAAATAGCAGAATATTGATGGTGAAAAGGTAAACTGTTTAAAGAGACAAAGAACAAATTATGATTTGATATAACTCGGGCAAAACTTCTCTTTTTTACGGTAGTTCCGAGTTGGGTATATCGCTGTCATGATAATGAAAGACCATTTTCGTTCATGACCTGCAGACAAATCAATAAACCACGTTATCAAAAGAAAACCACCAAGGTAATCTCAACCCTTGAACTGGGAAACGAAGACCAGCTAACGATACTCAAGACTACAAAAAAAACAGACTTTTGTATTTAGGGCAAAAAATTGTTTTCTTGGTAGTATCACAATAATAGAAAGAAGAAGAACTTGTACTGATATGTTTTTAAAGCTTTCTGCAACAGCTTAATTCAAATCCCAAAGATCAAAAATGCGAAACACCAACGATTAAAATTGTCACAGGAAAAGAAAGCAGGAAATGTAGAATACCATTCGTTTAGAAATAGAGAAAGTTTGATGAGCCCTTGCGTTGTTCTATAATCGTGTGTTGATAGTTTCCAAGAACCTAAAAAACAAAAAAAAACACATCGTCAAACTTATTTTGACATGATTTTCATTTGCACACCAATTTAAGTGATCTGATCTGTATGAACTCAGCATAAAACCAAAATAAATTGTAACATTAAAACAAAGTATATATATGGGTATTAGATAAAATGGAGCTTTAATATTTTGAATTTGACCCAAATAAGGTTTTGTGTCTCCAATTTGATCAAAATTGATTGCAGTAATGGTTAAAAAACATATATATATCTATATAAGAAAAGTACCATACCAATGAAAACATCATCAACATTAGCTTAACGATTGTGAGTTTGCGGTTCCCTGGTAATCGTCAAAACTTCAAAATTCGTGATATCACGACAATGATCCTTCTTTCAATTCTTTTTTGAACTTTTTAACCAAACTCTGTTTTACAGAGGTTTGAATCATATCTTCCTGTCACATAAACCATTGTAATCGAAGATTAGATTTGTAAACAAAAGAAAAGCATACTATAACAAATCAAGCCATCGATATACTCGTGGGTACCTTTTTGCATAAACGCCAGAACTCATAGTTGACTTCCACGAAGATGACTTCCAAGATATATAAACCCTGCAAAATTAAAAGAAAAACGGTTACTAAACCAAAGTTAAAAGAACCTCTGGCGAAGGATAGAACACACTAAAACAGTTTGGTAAAAATAGAATTAGAGGAGAGCTCATATGAAGTTGGAAGATGATTACCTTGACGTGGAATAAAGTCAGGTTTATCTTGTTGATGAAAACCCCAAATTCGAGACATCAAGGCCATGATTAACCTAAGACATGTTGACAGAATCAAACAGTAGGTAAATGAGATAAAGCACTGAAATGAGTATGAAATAAGATGCCTAAGTAACTTGTGAAACTGAGAAATAGAGATAAACAGAATTAGAGATCAAAGCCACAAAATTTTAGTGATGAATCTGAGAAAATGTAATATGAATCCAGAAATTTCTGGTCATATGGAATATGAGACTGATTTAAGAAATCGAAGAGATGAGAGAAAAAAGGATTCAATGGTGGTGAGATTCGAGTAACTCACAAGGGAAGTAGAGTTTTGCTGAAGGATCAAGCTTCAATCGGCGTTTAACTGGAAGACGTGATCTCACGACATATGACATTCGTCGCGGCGGGTTGATGATGGTTTTGACCCAATCCTTCGACGACAGGAGGTCCGTTATAGCCAAAATGGCGAGATTGGTGAGTAGCCATGGAAGAGGAGGAGGGAGAGCTAAGCTAGCTTGACCATTGGAGTTTCGCAAGGGAAGGCTTGAATAACCCCCAACGTCGACCATCGGAATCCGACTTTTCCTCCGTCAAAGCCCAGAAAATTAATCTGATTTGTAAAGGAGGAAGATGAATTTGGAGATTAAGAAAAATAAAAACACAGAGGGTGGTTTCGTTTGTCTCTGCAGATGTGAGAGATTCATGGTAAAAGTGGGTTTTCGAGTTTAAAGATCGTGTGGTGAAATGATAGCGGTTTCGAGATCGTGTTCTCGTGGAGGAGAAAAAGAAATTTCGGGAAAAAAAAGGAAAATAAAAACATGGAAAAAACCATCGAAAACAAAATAAATAAGAAAACAAATTCCAATGACACGTGTCATTCATATAAGCCATGAGGTGACTTCTGTTTTATTGGTATTAGATTAGAAGAGGACTACTTAATTGGGCTATGCGTTAACTGATGTTCCTCGCTGCCATGGTGATAACCAAGTCCTTCTTCTCTTGCAACAACGGTTTTGTTGGGCAACTTTCTTGAGAATGTTAAATATGTACGTAAGGTGTTATAAGTAAATCATTCTTTATATACTAATTACAAATCCAATTACATAAAAGTTAAATAGTCAAAGAAAACGAGTAGCTACCTGCCGATGCATTTTTCCAATTACGGAAAAATCAAAGATTTGGGATTAGAGAAGAAGAGATCTGTTGAAACCGACACATTCGGTCCAAAACATTTCATATTATTACTATAGTTTATTAAAATACTAAAATACACAAATCAAGCCTTTTTTTTTATTCGGTCACTATTCCTACATCTGAGATCATAAAAGATTGAGAAAATCTACAAATTTATTTTATTATACAAATACTAAATTTTATTCATTATTAAAACTAATTTTTTCCAACTTTGTTTTTTTGCATAACCAATAAGAATGATGGAAAACGGCAAAAGCTATAAGTGGTTATCGAAAGAGTCGACTGTTGTAGTTTGTCGGAAAGACACTCCACCAAATAAATACAAATCTTATCACTAGTGGAAACTGTCGAGTGTGGAGTTCTTTTTCCTTCTAATCAAACAATATTATCTTTCTAAATTCTTCCAAAATAATTTTGGAGATTTGCTTTTGCCAATTAAAGTTTACAGTGATTATAATCTGCTCCAGTGAATTTCGAAAGCATTCAAAAACGATCTCTCTACCAACATAGTTAAAGTTTTATTCAACAAAGACTTCTTTTATATAATGCCAAAACAGAAATGATAAACGTAAAAAATATATTGGTGAATACTTTAGTAGGAGTATTCAGTTTATTGTATGTAGTAGTATACTAGTATCTAACAATACAGTGTAGTATTATTATACATCTCAGTTTTTTTTCTTTTTTCTACTGTGGTTTGATAAAAGGACAAAGTTCGCCACGATTCTTTCATTTGATTTCGAAAGCTGTGGGCGTTGTCTTTTATTTTTAATCTTTACCCTTTCAATTTTTCGTCTTTTGTTTACGAAAATAGCGTGCACTGTATTGTTTCTTTCAACTTTGTCTTTTGACTAGTGATGACGAGACATATTGTGCCCCCATTATATATTTGTGTTTATTTTAAGGTAGTTTTTCTTTATAGTTTGTGACCTTGTAGAAAAACAGTAAAAGAAGATTTTACAACGTCTGATTAAAAAAAGTTTGGATAACCTTGATGATAGGAATTTTATAGAAAAAAAAAATGTATCTACTTATTTTACTTTTTATGAAGAAATTCATCACTTTTATTATTAAATACAAACAAAATATATATTTTTCATTCGACGAAATACTCCTATCAGCTTAGCTATTACATACAATTTCATCGAGTACTCATGTGTGTGTGTGTATTTAGTTATTTACTGTATTGTCTACTCCAAGACATTCTCATTTTACACTCTCTCCAATTACTCCAAGACCTTCTCATCTTACGATGTCTCCAAGATTTCTTAAGCAATGAAATTTAGTTTTTTTTTATCTATTAAAAACTTTGATTCTGATTTCGATTGTTTTTTTAATATATATCTGCTCAATGCATATTGGGACCCACGTGTAAAGCTGTGAGAATATCAATTATCAATACACAAAAGAAATAGAAACAATGATTACATGCACAAGCACGAGGCCACAAATTTCCTTATCCTATACTAATACATGTATTATATACACATTTATATAAAGATGAAACCATTCAAAAGAGAAACCATCCTTTAACCCTATACAATTACAAACTATCAGAATAAACTCACACAAAAAAAAGAGTAAATTAGTATAAAAATTTATGGTTCCCAACTCAAAATATTTGTATATACTCCAGTACTTTATATCCCTTTTTGGGATTCTTAATGTTTCACAAATTTGGTAAATTTCATTTTTAAAATTCATTGCTTTTGTCGGCATCATTTTAAAATCCTTAAACGAACATAAACTAGCTTAATACAGTTGAAACGTTCAGGCCATAAAATTAAGTACAACTTGTAAGGACTGTTCTGTTCTCGTTATAAAAAAGACATTTTATTCTACTATACTCTCTACTACCAATGAATAGAGGACAAAAAAAAAAAGAAAACCAAAAAGCAAAAAAAAAAGTAAAATAATACTCAGACCAATGAGATTAGATAAGGAGTAAAAGACAAAAATAAATTAAACTAAAACAAATACCATTTGGCGCCAAAAAGGGAAAAACTAAATGGTCGTGTCACGTGATGTTTATTTGCTCTACGACCAGAAAAATCTAAAGTGTTTTCCAAATCTCCAGGCCCCACACTCAGATGTGCTGACTTTTATTTTTCTTTGTCTTAATTCTTTACATTTTAAAATTTAATTCACTTTTCTCAGTCTATAAATCTCCACAGATTCTTCACTCTTCACCTAGGCTCTCCACAGTTTCTCGATAATTGACGATTGAGTCTCAGTTCGACGGTTGAGATCAAATCGCATACATAATCCACATTCCAAAGGACACGCGACGTGGCGAGTGGCGAGAGATGAAAGAAAGTAGCCGGAAGCAAGGAGCGGCGTCACCGTGTGCGGCTTGCAAGCTTTTGCGGCGGCGGTGCGCTCAAGATTGTGTTTTTTCGCCGTATTTCCCGGCGGACGAGCCTCAGAAATTCGCCAATGTTCATAGAGTGTTTGGTGCTAGCAACGTTAACAAGATGCTTCAGGTAATTTTATCCTTCTTCTTAAAAACAATAATAATCAAGCCGTGCTTAATCGTTGGGTTAGTTTGGATATTTTAGATTAAGATAAGACATTTCTATCATTTTCATAACTTTTGTTGACAACTACTACATGGTCCGACCCATGTATATTATATAAAATAATTCAAGGAAATTTAAACAAAATATGTGAATTTTCATTTTATAGTGAGTAATAAACACAAATGTAGTATTTTTTCAAGGTTTTATAAAATTTCAATGTTCGAGAATTGAAAAATATGTTAGTGATATCTACAATTGTTAGCTGATGTAGAATTCAACCACTTTTGCTTTTGTTAGTTGGCTAAAGTCAATAATGACATTGTCTACATTTGTTAATTAGCTACTGTATAATCTATATGTTTCAACTCTTGCAAGATTGTGTTAATGTAATGTCTAACAAGTAATTTTATAACTCCACAGGAGTTACCGATCCACCAGCGTGGAGACGCCGTGAGCAGCATGGTCTATGAAGCTAATGCAAGAGTTCGTGACCCAGTGTACGGTTGCGTAGGGGCAATTTCGTCCCTCCAGCAACAAATTGATGTGTTGCAAGCCCAACTAGCTCTGGCTCAAGCTGAAGTGGTGCACCTACGTGTTCGCCACTCCACCAACTTCCAGGGCCATGGGCTATGCCCGGATAGCCCGAGTAGCAGCGGCTCACCTTCATCGAAGCAAGTCAGTCCACAAGACAACAAGGGCATGTTTAGCCATATGGACATGGTGGATGAAGCCAGTTTGGGAGAGTCTATGTGGTCTTGCTAGTTATTGTTCTTTTCTTTTTTTTTTTTCCTTTTCTTCTTGCCACTGCATTTCCTCTGTTTTTTTTCTTGGGAAATTTTCGGGATTATATATTTTAATTAGGGCCTAGGGGTAGGAAATGAAAATACTCTGTTTTGACTACACTACAAAGTGAAACTATTAACATGATATAGACACATATATTATATATATACCAAGTATAATTTTATATATTATAAATCTATCTATATAAAAGTGGTATTTATCTGTATTTCGGGGTATTTTGGGATTTTGTTTAGGACCTTGGACCAGGATCCATGAGAGCTATTTCCAGTCGAGGAGAGAACTTTGTATTAACCTAATGTAAACTTTTGTACTTGTGCAATATATATTTTTCTGTTAAGACTTCATCAATATACACATAAATTAAATATTGAGTGAAATTTTCGGATATGGAGTTGACTAAGTCTCGCTTTGTAGTGATCACAAAAATCGGCTAATCAGATAGCATTTTGGATATAGATTTTTCCGCAAGCTAAGTAGGGAAAAATTAACTAGGAAAATGTGATCTACAGAATGTCAGTTGAAACATGTTTTTGGCAGCTTGCAATATCCAGAAAATATATGAAAACGATGGCTCAAAATTACAGTTCTGTGAGACCTTATTTGGTAAAGCAAATCAGGCTTAACCGAGAAACGAAAGATCAAAAGGTAAAAAGCTTAAGTGATTTTCTCAGTGAGCAGCAACAAGAGTGACTTTAAATGTCTGATCTGGCATGTGAGAATTTACAGTTTTGTTCGAGCTTAAAAGATCCAGTTTTCTTTGCGAGATTTGTTTAAGTTAGGTATTCCGTATTCCTAAAGACCGAGGTTACGTAAAAACAAAATCAGAGGTAACAAGAATACTAAAAAATGTTTTTGATATAATAATAGTTTTCTCCCAAGTAACATGTGTAACTCAATAAGGAGAGGATAACCAGAAAAGAACAAAGTGATACAGGTTACACGAAACCTGTAAATGATAAGTCACACTCACTGCCAAAATAGCTAATTGGATTCTAAGAATCGAGACCTGTCCCTATTCTAGGTCAGCTAACAAGTCGTACTTGTTCTTCAACAATGGAGCAGAGTTGCCGAGATTTTGTGGCTTTGGCAGTTTTGGCATTTTCCTAATGATCGGGTTTGGCGTTTCCCAAATGTTGTTTAGGCCTTGGCTTGACTTGAGGTACTTTGCATCGTTAACATGAAGATCTTCTACGACGTCCACAAAGGCATAAACTCTATGATGGTATTCTCCAATACCTTGGATTTCAACACGTTGGAAGTGCTTCTTTCTGGATTGAAGTAGAAAACATTAAGTCGTTAGATGATACACATTATTCGACAAAACTATTTCACCTGTAGCAGTCATTCCAACGACAGAAACATTGTGGCGATCAACGTTTTTAATGTCATCCGGCGGCAAAGTGTAGACATATTTCGACCATTCCTGTTTTTCGACATCCGCTAGAACCCACAGACGCAACTCAGCACAATCACAATTAATCACACACTCAATCAAACCTAATTTACCCTTATAGTTTATCCATTTAGTATCCCCATCACCATATGGATTTACATATATATACGATTCGCTGTCAATAAAACTGAACTTCTCAGACCTAACGTCAAAGCAAACTAACACTTGAGAATATTGATTGTTTTCACCACGCGGTTTAGCTAAGTAATACAAAACCCCATTGATGCATATCCCTTTATCGTTATCCAAAGGATAATGGGCTAAGGGACATTGGATCTTCCGCCACATGGTTTCTCCGGTTCCTAATGTCAGAACATTATGATCACCATCACCAATGAGCAATACCTTGTGTTGCTTGGCAATTGGATCAAACCCTATAAGCTATCAAACACTATAAAGCCATCATACCCTCTCGTATTAGGTAAGCTCAGATACTGTCTCGATGTAGGGTTAAATATCACAGGCACTCCATCATCACTCTTTTGTGAGATGGGCACAGAAGAGAAATACATCAATCCAGAGGTGAGACCAGAAAACTTTCTACTGATGCCTCTAGTGAGTTGAGAGAGTTTCATATGAAAAGTCGCCTCTAGAGATACCGAATTCCCATATGGATTCTGAAGCTGAGGCGTTGAGAAGAAGCTCCATCTACTCTCTCGATTGAGAGCGAATAAGAGACGTGGACGAGCCCGTGACCTGGTCAAGAACAACTCTGTGAAATATGATGACGAAGCATGGAACCCCATTGCTTCGACACGCAACGAAACCTCCCTACTGACTTTGCCGGCAATCTCGAGAATATCTCCAGAAGGAGATCATTAGGGATTGAATCTGAAATTTCTTCTGCTCGATTCATTGATCCGAGGGAGAAAGAAAGAGCAACACAAATCACACGCAGAGACTCTCTAATATAGAGTCGGCGCTAACCTAGGTCCCCATAATGTGACATTAGCGTACCCAAAGTCGGTACAACCTAATCCAAAAAAATACCAGCTCCGGTATGGAAAAGATTGAGCAATTTGGTCTGGTTTTGTGGTTGCTGTATCGAAAAGAGTAAATAAAATATTCTGTGATTATTGTTTGAATACTCTGCTTCTTCTTCAGGTTCTCTCTCTTACGTACACTGCAAGAAACCGTTTTGGTGCTAAATTTTCTTTCCGCGTTCTTGATGCAGAGCCAAGAAACCTCATAACAAAGCCTTTTCTCTTTAGCAGCCCAAATTAAATAAAATGCAGAAAGAAAGAAAGAAAGTTCGAAGCGTCTCATATCTTGTAGCAGAGAATATTTAACATTACAATGCCATTACGACAGGATTAGAAAAGAGTTTACACTGCAGGTAAAATAGGGTTTCTATGAAAATGCCATTAGGACAGGATAACCAGAAAGAATAAAAGAGAAGAAGCTAAGCCAACAGAGGGATACTGCTCACACGAAACCTGTAAAAGAGAAGTCACACTCACAGCAAAAAGAATGCAAAACTCTCCTCGCCATCCTTCAAAGATATGAGCATGCTTGAGGCCAAATATCACAAATTAAACCACATGATACTTATAATATTTTATCGAAGAATATGGAGTCTCAATATACCTGCAAAGATAGAAAAAAATGATAACAGTTGTGGTGGAGAATGTTCAATAAGAGTCTTCCAATAAGAGTCACTAAAGAGGTATCGGAACTGGCGCAGGCACAAATTCTATCACGAATATGGAGAATGAGGATTATATAATCTTCTATTTCAAACATTATCATAATACAATTTTTTTTTGGAAAAGAAACGAATTGAATGAATGTATAAAGCAAAGACACCACTATTAGGCGAAAGAACAAAGCTATAAATTTTGCTTATCCCGATAACTCTGGAATCTATTAACAACATGTGCTGTTTTGTAGATGTTTTAAAGATTTCTCAAGAATCACAAAGCAGGAGGGAGCTGCTTGGTCTCTGCATTTCAGGTCAGACAACGTTTTACAACCAAAGTATTTGCTTAGTTTTGTTAGTGATATCTATCTTAGTGAGACCAGTAAGAAGAGCGGCTTATAAAGTTCTGATCTGACATGAGAAGTTACAGTACGTGAGAAAAGTATCTTCAGGACAATGGATCGTCATGACCTTTTCCCGATGATGGAGACAAGGCAGCATCAATATGAATGCATGCAAAAACTCTACAAATAGCTGTTTTTTATTCATTACCATGAAGAGGATATTACTATTGATTTAGAACTAAGAGAGATGGAATTAAATAGTAGAAAAAAACATGATTAATCAGAAAAATAAACGACAACATGACTCTTCCACACGCCTCTCTCTGTCTTTATCATCCTTACTGTCTCTTTTCGTTTCTCCAGCTGTGTTATCTCCTGCCCCTCTCTCTTTCCTCTTCCCGATGTTGTGGTCTTGGCCTTTTCGTAACGATGTCTAGGCTGCGATCTCTACACAAGCGCTTGACTTGTGGTTTTGACCTTTTCCTAATGATGTTTAAGCCTTGGCTTGACTTGAGGTATTTTGGGATTTTGTTTAGGACCTTGGACCAGGATCCATGAGAGCCATTTCCAGTCGAGGAGAGAACATTGTATTAACCTAATGAAAACTTTTGTACTTGTGCAAAATATATTTTTCTTTTAAGACTTCATCTATATACACATAAATTAAAATATTGAGGGAAATTTTCGGATATGGAGTTGACTAAGTCTCGCTTTGTAGTGATCACAAAAATCGGCTAATCAGATAGCATTTTGGATATCCAATTTTCCGCAACTAGCAAAATGTTATCTACAAAAAGTCATTTGAAACATGTTTTTGCCAGCTTGCAATATCCATAATATATATGAAGATAATGGCTCAAAGTTCCAGTTTTGCGAGACCTTATTTGGTTAAGTAAATCAGACTCTTAACCGATAAACGAAAGATGAAAAGATAGAAAAGTCTAATTGATTTCTCAGTTAGAGCAGCAATAAGAGTGACTTTAAAGTTCTGATCTGGCATGTGAGAATTTACAGTTTTTTTTCGAGCTTGAAATATCCAGTTTTC
This sequence comes from Microthlaspi erraticum, assembly GCA_902728155.2. Lineage (NCBI taxonomy): Eukaryota > Viridiplantae > Streptophyta > Magnoliopsida > Brassicales > Brassicaceae > Microthlaspi > Microthlaspi erraticum. The sequence goes on along the minus strand of CACVBM020001862.1, from coordinate 172,974 downwards.
CTTGCGAGATCTGTTTAAGTTTACGTAAAAACAAAATCAGAGGAAACAAGAAATATACTAAAAAATAACTTTTGAACTATCATTAGTTTTCTCCCAAGTAATGTGTAACGATAACCAGAAAGAACAAAGTGATAAAGCTTACACGAAACCTGTAAATGAGAAGTCACACTCACAGCCAACATAGCCAATTGGATTCTATGACCAAATTAGCCAAGAACAAATCGAGATCTGTCCCTATTCTAGGCCAGCTAACAGGTCGTACTTGTTCTTCAACAATGGAGCTGAGTTGCCGAGATTGTGTGGCTTTGGCAGTTTCCTAATGATCGGTTTTGGCATTTCCTAATGATCGGTTTTGGCATTTCCCTAATGATGTTTAGGCCTTGGCTTGACTTGAGGTACTTTGCATCGTTAACATGAAGATCTTCTACGACGTCCACAAAGGCAAACACTCTATGATGAGGCATCTGACGATAGTATTCTCCAATACCTAGGATTTCAACACTTTGGAAAGTGCTTCTTTCGGGATTGAAGTAGAAAACATGAAGTCGTTTAGATGATACATATTTATCCGCCAAAACTATTTCACCTGTAGCAGTCATTCCAACGACATAAACATTGCGGCTATCAACGGCTTTGGCTTTAATGTCATCCGGCGGCAAAGTGTAGACATATTTCGACCATTCCTGTTTTTCGACATCCCCTAGAACGCACAGACGCAACTCAGCAATATCACGATTAATCACACACTCAATCACACCTAATTTACCCTTATAGTTTATCCATTTAGTATCCCTTTTATAACTAAATGAATTTACAAATAAAAAACCAAATGATTCCCTGTCAATAAAACTGAACTTCTCAGACCTAACATCAAAGCAAACTATTGCTTCAGAATATTGATATTTTCATCATACGTTGCAGCTAAGTAATACAAAACCCCATTGATGCATATCCCTTTATCGCTTTCCAAAGGATAATGGGTTAAGGGACATTGGATCTTCCGCCACATGGTTTCTCCGGTTCCTAATGTCAGAACCCTATGATTACCACCACGTCCAGTGAGCAATACCTTGTGTTGCTTGTCAATTGGATCAAACCCTATAAAGCTATTAGACCCTATCGCTCTAGGTAAGCTCACATACTGTCTCGAAGTAGGGTTAAATATCACATGCACTCCATTATCCCACTCTTTAGGTGAGATCCGCACAGAAGAGAAATACATCAATCCAGAGGTGAGACAAGAAAACGTTGTACCGTAGACTAAAGAGAACTGAGAGAGTTTCATATGAAAAGTCGCCTCTAGAGATGTTGAATTCCCATACGGATTATGAAGCTGAGGCGTTGAGAAGAAGCTCCACTCATTGTCTCGATTGAGGGCGAATAAGAGACGTGGACGAGCCCGTGACATGGTCAAGAACAACTCTGTGAAATATCGATGACGAAGCATGGAACCCCATTGCTTCGACACGCAACGAAACCTCCCTACTGATTTTGCCGGCAATCTCGAGAATATCTCAAGAAGGACATCATTAGGGATTGAATCCGAAATTTCCTCTGCTCGATTCATCGTCCGAGGGAGAAAGATAGACCTAACACAAATCACACGCGGAGGCTCTCTGTCTCTAATATAGAGTCGGGATTAGGGTACCAAAGTCGGTACATATAGAGTCGGTACAGCTTAATCCAAAAAATACCAGCTCCGGTATGGAAAAGATTGAGCAATTTGGTCTGGTTGCTGTATTAAGGGAAGAGTTAACAAAATATTATGTCCTCCACTTGTCCCGATTGTGTTCGATTACAGTATTTGAATCTGCTTCTTCTTCAGGTTTTCTCTCTGACGTACACTGCAAGAAACCGTTTTCGGTGCTAAATTTTCTTTCCTCGTTCTTGATGCAGAGCCAAGAAACCTCATAACAAAGCTTTTTCTCTTTAGCAGTCCAAATTTTATAAAATGCATGCAGAAAGAAAGTTAGAAGCGTCTCATATCTCGTAGCAAAGAATATTTAACATCACAATGCCATTAGGACAGGATAAGAAAAGAGTTTACACTGCAAGTAAAAAAGGGTTTTTATGAAAATGCCATTAGGACAGGATAACCAGAAAGAACAAAAGAGAAGAAGCTAAGCCAACAGAGTGATAATGCTCACACGAAACGAAACCTGTAAAAGAGAAGTCACACTCACAGCAAAAAGAATGCAAAACTCTCCTCTCCATATCCTCCAAAGATATGACTTATGAGCATGCTTGAGGCCAAATATCACAAATGAACATAATCAACACAGCAAAAACTCTTGTGCCTCTCCAGGTGTTGACACCTGAGCTTTTTTAAGCTTTCTGAGAGTGACACATCAGTAAAAACAACTAACCAATAGAAACATTTGGATTAATACCAATCAGCTTTTTTTAAGGACAGCTCAGCTTATTTTCTTCTCTTACCAACTTTTATCACCCGACCCGACGATGCAGAAAAGGCGATGGCCCAAATAAAAAAATCGGTTTCATAATCAATCGAAGCTGATCTCCTCTGTCAGGTGGGGAGAACCAGGTTGTCCGGCGAGTCAGCTCGGAGGCGATGGAAGGAACTGATCCGATGCGAGTTGACTCGGTCAAGGGGATCACAGAATGAGACAGTCTTACCAAAGCAGAGAAAGCTTCTAACAGCGGCGACAAACTATCTGAGGGAGAAACTCGAGGTGAACGAATCCGCAGGAGAATCGTCAGATGGATTATTAACAAAGATGCGGTGGATTTGGCCGAAGATCAAACATCAACATCACGTGGAGAGGAGGACACACGTTCAATGACGCGGCTCTGGAATATCGGATGCTCTCCAGCGAGCGGTTGTCCATGGCGAGAAGAAGAAAACATAAGAGGAAAAGACATGTGAGGTAAGTCTTATCAAATGTTCATTTTCAATTGTCGTATTTAATTAGAAACTACGATATCTAACAGCTCGAGGTAGTTGTTCATCAAAATGATTGGTTCTTTTATATACAGCAATGCAATTTAATCTCTTCTTGATTGATGTCTTTGTTTAGCCTAAACAATCACCTTTTTATGTATGTCCGTGTATCATCTTAGTGGTTTAGATAATATGTATGGTGGTAGAACAGAAGATGAAATCTGTTCCTATCCATATGCTGAAAACTGCACTCCAAATGTTTGATTAAATGCTTGAAACTACAAAAAGTGTAAACATCATTGCAGACTTAGCTACGACACGAACAAAGCACTTTTTTATATCAGCTGAATTATCTCTCTTCTTGCTAATTTGTTTCATTTGTTTGTCTTGCAGCTCGAAGGACAAACACACTCTCGAGTAATCAAAAGCCAAAACAAAGGCTGGACCAAGGAATTTCATGAGACCTCCATACATGGGACAAGCTCATGGGTTTCTGGTTGGTCCGAGTCCAGACTTTCCTGCTAAGATATTGATTCCTTGTCAATGTGTTTTGAAGAGATTGGCTGATAAAATTAAATTGACTTATTCTTGATTGAACAAATTTGGCTTTAAGATAGAATTCGACAATTCGTTTTCGGTGCATGATTGTTTCATGCGGCATGTGGTCTTAAGTGGATTTGTGCATCTAAAAGGCCAGCTTCGGAGGAGATGGTGACAAATAAATTTTCAAAGGGTACTTCAAATCTATTGCGTACTAATAAATTAATAATAATGATTCATAAACATAAAATAACTGTTTTCAAAAGATACTACATTTTTCTGACTTTTAGTTTTAATTATGATCATTAGTGTCCAAAGTAAAATTTAAATTATATAAAGAGCAACAAAATATCACCGTAGCAGAGCGCGGGTCAAAATCTAGTACTTATAATATTTTATCGAAGAATTTGGAATCTCAATATTCCTGCAAAGATTAAAAAAAAATAAGGGAAAAAATGATAACATTTGTGGTGGACCGTGAAACTCACTTTTTAAAGGACCTAATATTTATCTGTCCGGCATAGTACTCTTTGGGCCAGACCAGCGGATTTGCTTGACACCTCTACCTTAGGATTAATGGGCTTGAACCCATTTTAAACAGAATCTATTGTGGACCCTTCCCTACAAAAAACTGTCGGGTCGTTTGGGATATTTTCAGGGACGATGATGAAGCAGCAAAAACCTAATTCACAGAGACGAGATAAATCCAAATCCTGGTCCGAGCTTCCTCAAGATCTCTTAAGTTCAGTGTTGGAACGCCTTGACTTTGCTGATTCTCGACGAGCCGAATCCGTATGCTCGTCTTGGTACTCCGCTGCGAAACGATGTGTGGCGAAAAAGCACATCCCTTGGCTGATTCTCTTGCCCGACGAAGACGACAAGATCAACAACCATTGGTGCAAGCTGTTCAATCCTGGGGAAAAAGACAAGCTTTACAAAATCCGATACGAGCATGTCGAATTCGCAAACAGTTATTGCTTAGCAACGTATGGTCATTGGCTCTTTATGGTGGATTTTTGGTATAATCTCTACCTTTTGAACATATTTACCCACGAGAGGATCGATTTACCTCCGGTGGAGTCACAACTTGGAACGATAAAGCTGGAGCGAACCAGAAAAGGTTGGTTTTGTATTTCAAATGGCCATCGCAAAAGGAATTGCAAAGATATTGATATACAATCACCTGTCTTTTGGATTGACCAACACACCAAAGAATATCTGGTTTTATGGGGATTTGGCCAGTGGTGTGTGTAGCTTATTCCAAGAAAGGAGATGAGTTCTGGAACCAGATTCAGATTCCCGTAGTTTATGGTTGTTCTCACATGGTTTACAAAGATGAAAAGCTTTACTACCTCCTAAACGACTACATTGGTAGTAATGGTTTTATCAAAATATTGGACTTCTCCGGAGAGATTCCGCAAGAAACCTTTACCTGTGGTGGTGTTCCTAGCAACAGCTCTTCACTTCATCCAACAGCAGGAGATTCATTGAGGATCAACGGCGCAAAACTTGTAGTCACAGCAACAGGAGATGTCCTCTATGTTGAAATCTGGGCAACACCTTTCACTTCACTCTGGTCCTTCCGCGTCTACAAGGTTTATTCGTCAGGTTTGTTTAACAAGTATGAACAAGTTGATTCTTTGGGCAACGAGGCGATGCTTTTTGATCTAGGCATCACTGTGCTCGCTAATGATGATGACATTGTGGGTTTTAAGAGAAATTCTATCTACTTCAAGACTACTTGTCATGAAAACAACACTACTCAGATTTGTCTCTTCAATTTCGAGACAAAGGAGATGGAGCCACTCCACACGTTTGATTGTTCGTCCCAACAACAACTCGCCAGAGCTCTATGGTTCCTACCAAGTTTCAAGCAGACATAATTCATCTCAACTATGTTACTGTTTATTTGGTTTGCTAAAATCCTCTGCTATAACATCACAACTGCTATGCTGTCATCTGGTTTGGTTTGGTTGATGACTTCCCTAATTATTATAATGTGAAACATAATATATAATAAAAAATCTAGGGGGAATTGCCAAATCTAGACCACAATTTCATTTTTTTCTAGTCAACTAGACCACAATTTGAATCAAATGCAAAACTAACCTCTTTGGGTAGTAAAATTACCCCACAAGCCCTCATGACCAAACAAAAAAACGCATGCCTCGATTACGATTATAACCTCCAGGCATGTAGATCTACCCGTAGATCTACCTGGTAGACAATGTTAGAGGTCTACCTCGTAATAACATCTTAAATTTTAATTAATAATTCAATAAAAAATATTTTTATACAAAAACAAGTATGAATAATTCTAATATAGACATTATCATCTACAAAAAATATGAATGCATACAAATGAATCATTTATAGATAAGCAAAGACATAGGTTAATATCTATAAAAATGTTTGAGGTCTACCGAGTAAGTCTACTATATCATTAAATTTAAATTTTTATTATAAAAATTGAAAAAAAATATTTTGAGGAAAATTATTTATACATAATTACAATACAGACAACTTGCATCTATCTAAAATATAATTTCATAGATTTGAACCAACTGAACTATGAAAAAAACAAATTAGGTTAAAAGCCTATAAAACCATGAGAGGTCTACCAAGTAGTCTACTAAATAATCAAATCTTAAATTTAAATTAAGAAAAATTTAAAAAATAATTTGAAATATTTGTTTCACAAATAACGAAATAATAGACATTTAACATATATTAAAAATAAAATTTCATAAAAACTCATGAATCTATAAATATCATATGTAAATAGTTCATAAGGATAAGAGTTTGAGTAGATTGTTTAGGGTTTAATGGTGTAAGTTGTAGGGTTTTGAAAAAATTTAGATGAATAATTGTTTTTGATTGGTTTTACGATTCAATGTTCGTTTATTTGTAATATACATTGTAAATTGACAATATGGCAAGCAAATCGTTGCAAAATTGCATCTAAATTGTTCGATTAGGGTTTAGGTAAAGTAGATTTGAGCTTTAACAATAACTCTCTTTTCTCAAACGGCGCCTCCCTCTCCTTGAACCACCACCATTCATCTGTGTCCTCCAGATCCAGATCTAGAACCGCCGCAGTTGGCTTTTTCCCCTTCAGATCTGCTCAAGAAGACTTCTCCTCTTGACTCCCACGACCCTCCCTCCCGCCAGCTCTCTCCTCCAGCAATTACGGGGCGATTTCCAACCGTTTCATAAAGTATCAGAAGCTGATTTTGGTACCATCGGAAAGATCATTTTCTCAGCTTTCCATAACATCCAAAATTACGGTAAACCGAGTTATATTCAGAGAGTTATGGATATTTTTTCTTGTGACGTCAGATCTGTTTTAGGATATCAATTTATTTTTGTGAAGGTTTTGTGAAGCAATTTCCTGACGATTCGTAAGTCACAGGAGTAGATCTACATGCGGTTTTGAAGATCTCCAACCCAACTTTTCAGATCTTCTTTCAGTTGTCCATTCAGAGGTATATTTCATCTGCAAATCAGCTCCAAAGTTTAGAGAAATTCTCTATTTCTGTTTCCAGAAAAATCTCAATTTCTAGTCTTATTTCTTTCATTAAACTTAAGATTTGTGTTTCATTACTCTGACTTGTAGCAGAGAAGGTCTTACTACAGAAGCTGCTGATGAGAGGCCTCTCCTCTATGGGAATAACAATCTCCAAAAGAAAAAGGTTTTGTAGACTTTTTACGTAGACCTCTGGTGTGGACCTTCTACGTAGACCGCTGGTGTGGACCTTACTACGTAGATCTTCATCGTCGACCTTATTTTTAATCTATCTTTTTAAAGTAGGCCTCATGTTACTTGTTGGATTTCAGTTTTTCTTTTCAATTTTGATTGTAACACTTTGCTTCTCTAATAAAAAACTTTCATTATTATTGTCATGATCTCTTTTGATATTTGCACTTATTTGATACACAAATTTTGTTTATTGAAAGAGATCAATACATGACTTATTATTAATATAGGTTTTGTTTCTTCAAAGAGATTAAGTCTAACTGAAAACTTACATAAAAAACTTGAAAATAGCACAAAGTAGATCTACTACGTAGATCTCAGTTGTAGATTGCATTTGTAGACCTTATTATCAGTCTACTTCTCCGAATTAGTCTACCTTTAGTTTTCAGTCTATCTCTGTGTTGTTCATCTACATCAGTTCAAAATCCAATTTTATAAAACTCATGTAATAAAAAAACAGAAACCATGAACACACTGTGAGTTGTCATTAGCTTACGCAATGAAGGCGGATATGTCCCGGTTGCTGCACTTCGAACAACTATAAACTCTATCAAGCTATGAACCTACCCGTTGGTGATGTACATATGAGGAAAGTCTGAGGGTATTTGATGGAGCATCACATTGGGTAATTGATAAGATAATTCCACCATGTCTGCTTCCATATCCAACATATAGTCAGCTTGTTCCATTCTAAGAGGCTCCTTATGTGTACAACCATCCCGTAAGTAGAACATTCTCCCTCCTTTTCCTTTGTCCATCTCAAAATGCCATGACTTGTCTTCCATCACCATCCATTTTCCATAAACGGAAGCTAGACAAACCATTACCTGCAACAAAAATAAACCAGATCACAAAATGGATTAGTAGACAGAAGGTGTAGACCGACAAGGTAGACCCACAATTTGGTCTACCAGAAAAATAAGCTAGTTACCTAATTCAAAAGAAAACCGAATATAACCTTAATTACGCCGAAAGAACATTTCAAACTCACACAGAAGCAAGTAAACAAATAAAAACAACTAATTGTTCGAGAAAATTTCAAAATATTTGATATATTGAAAGGAAAACGACATTTTAAAAAACACATAATAATAGACCTAAAACGTAGACGTTCGGAGTAGACGTTCACGGTAGACCTCCACTTAGGTCTGCTCCACGTGGACGGCCACGTGGAGGGTTAGTTTTGCAATTGATCGAGAAAAATGTTTTTTTGGAGGTCTACCTTGTCGGTCTACTACACGTGGAGGGTTAGTTTTGCAATTGACCAAACGTTGACTTTTACACGAGGTCTACCGTATACGTCTACCAGAAAACGTAGACCTCTCAATCGGTCTACCAAAAAAAGTAGACCTCTGAATTAGTCTACGCCTTAGGTCTACCTACCGAAAACAGTTTGTTTTGCCGTTGACTCAAGTTTGACTTTCCTCGGGTAGACTTCCGTGGTAGACCTCAGTTTTTTGCGTTGACCAGTAGACCTCAACTGCGGTCTACCGATGGTAGACCTACACGGTAGACCTCAATGTCACAAAATCTCTCCTTTTTGAGGAAAGTCAAACTTGAGTCAACGGCAAAACCAACTTTTTTTTTTAGGTAGACCTAAGAGGTAGACCTCCGAAAAACATTTTTCTCTATCAATTGCAAAACTAACCCTCCACGTGGAGTAGACCGACAAGGTAGACCTAAAAAAAAACATTTTTCTCAATCAATTGCAAAACTAACCCTCCACGTGGAGTAGACCTAAGTGTAGGTCTACCACTCATTTTTTTTGTTTGCAAAGGAAATGGCACAGTCAACTCTGCGTTGACCAGTAGACCTAAACTCAGGTCTACTATGTAATGGTAGACCTACAATTCAGTCTACCTTCGCAGACCAAAACTGAAATTCTTAGAATTTTGAAAGAAAAGTTACTTGGCCGTCGGAGAAAGGCTCTTCGAGGGCTGATAACTTCAATTTATGTCTTCAATTACGAGTTCCAGTCATCACTGTAAGCTAAACAATTGGAAATGCCAAGACCCAAGATTTGAGTTTTCTTTTAAGTTTTTGGGATGAAAATGGAGAGAAAATGGAAAATAAGAGTTTGTGAGATGAAAGAAGGAGAAATGCTAGCTCCAAAGTGAGTTTTCAGAGCATTAACAGCTCCAAATTGGGTAAAAATGGTGGTTGTCAACATTGATGATATGGCTTTTTGGCAATTAAGTGTAGAAGATGAGGGGTGTTTGGTCTTTCAGCAGATCTGGTAGACCTAAATATCGGTCTACCAATCGAAAAAGTAATGGCATTCGTAATTAATTGGAAAAAACTGGACAAACTTAAAATGAAAAAAACAGGAGGTTAGTTTTGCATTTGACCACAATTTTGGGTCTACATGTGAAACAACCCCAAAAATCTATTGGGTAAGATTTTTTTCTTTAAGTTTAGGTACATAAGCATCTCCACTGGTGAAACCAAAATTTTGGTTCTAAAACATTTTTTATTACTAATTTGCACACATATTTATGTTAAAACTTTGGTGTGGTTTGTTAATTTTTTTCTAAAATCGGCTAATCAGATAGCATTCTGGATATCCAATTTTCCGCAAGTAGCGAAAAATTAACTAGCAAATGTTATCTACAAAAAGTTACTTGAAACATGTTTTTGCCAGCTTGCAATATCCATAATACATATGAAGATAATGGTTCAAAGTTCCAGTTTTGCGAGACCTTATTTGGTAAAGTAAATCAGACTCTTAACCGATAAACGAAAGATGAAAAGATAGAAAAGCCTAAGTGATTTCTCAGTTGGAGCAGCAATAAGAGTGACTTTAAAGTTTCTGATATGGCATGTGAGAATTTACAGTTTTTTTTCGAGCTTGAAATATCCAGTTTTCCTTGCGAGATCTGTTTAAGTTTACGTAAAAACAAAATCAGAGGAAAACAAGAATACTAAAAAATAACTTTTGAACTATGTTTAGTTTTCTCCCAAGTAATGTGTAACGATAACCAGAAAGAACAAAGTGATAAAGCTTACACGAAACCTGTAAATGAGAAGAAGTCACACTCACAGCCAACATAGCCAATTGGATTCTATGACCAGATTAGCCAAGAACAAATCGAGACCTGTCCCTATTCTAGATCAGCTAACAGGTCGTACTTGTTCTTCAACAATGGAGCAGAGTTGCAGAGTTTCTGTGGCCTTTCCCAAATGATCGGTTTTGGCATTTCCCTAATGATGTTTAGGCCCTGGCTTGACTTGAGGTACTTTGCATCGTTAACATGAACATCTTCTACGACGTCCACAAAGACATAAATATTCTCATGATAGTATTCTGCAATACATAGGATTTTAACACTTTGGAAAGTGCTCCTTTCAGGATTGAAGTAGGAAACATAAAGTCCTTTAGATGATACACATCTATTCGAAAAAACTATTTCACCTGTAGCAGTCATTCCAACGACGGAAACATTCTGGCGATCAACGTTTAATATGTCATCTGGAGGCAAAGTGTAGACATATTTCGACCATTCCTGTTTTTCGACATCCCCTAGAACGCAGAGACGCAACTCAGCAATATCACGATTAATCACACACTCGATCAAACCTAATTTACCCTTATAGTTTATCCATTTAGTATCCCTATAACCATGTGGATTTTGATACATATGTGATTCCCTGTCAATAAAACTGAATTTCTAGGACCTAACATCAAAGCAAACTATCACAGCATTATCTTGATTATTTTCATCATAAGTGTAAGCTAAGTAATACAGAACCCCATTGATACTCAAAAATAACTTTTGATGTAACATTAGTTTTCTCCCAAGTAAGTACATGTAACACAATAAGGACAAGGATAACCAGAAAGAACAACGTCATAAAAGCTAACACGAAACCTGTAAATGAGAAGTCACACTCACTGCCAAAATAGCTAATTGGATTCTAAGAATTGAGACCTGTCCCTCTTCTAGATAACAAGTTGTACTTGTTCTTCAAAAATGGAGCAAAGTTGCGGAGTTTTGGTGGATTGATTGGCCGATTTGCCAGTTTGGTTGCCCTTTCCCAAATGATCAGTTTTGGCGTTTCCCTAATGATGTTTAGGCTTTGGCTTGACTTGAGGTACTTTGCATCGTTAACATGAAGATCATCTACGACGTCCACAAAGGCATAAACTCTATGAAAAGGTTTCTCATAATAGTATTCTCCAATACCTTTGATTCCAACACTTTGGAAAGTGTTCCTCTCGGGATTGAAGTAGAAAACATTGAGTCGTTTAGATGATACACATATATTCGACAAAACTATTTCACCTGTAGCAGTCATTCCAACGACCGAAACATTGTCGCGATCAACGGCTTTATAAATGTCATCCCGCGGCAAAGGGTAGACATAATTCGACCATTCCTGTTTTTCGACATCCTCTAGAACCCACAGACGCAACTCAGCAAAAGAAAACTTAATCACACACTCAATCACACCTAGTTTACCCTTATAGTTTATCCATTTAAAATCCCTATCACCGTATGATTTCCCGTCAATAAAACTGAATTTCTCGGACCTAACATCAAAGCAAACTATCACATCATAACGTTTGTCATTTTCATCATAAGTGTCAGCAAAGTAATACAAAACCCCATTGATGCATATCCCTCTATCGCTATCCAAAGGACGATGGAATAAGGGACATTGGATCTTCCGCCACATGGTTTCTCCGGTTCCTAATGTCAGAACCCTATGATTACCACCACGTCCAGTGACCAATACCTTGTGTTGCTTGTCAATTGGATCAAACCCTATAAAGCTATCAAACCCTATCCGTTCAGGGAAGCTCACATACTGTCTCGATGTAGGGTTAAATATCACAGGCGCTCCATCATCACTCTCTTTTGGTGAGCTCTCCACACGAGAGAAATAGATCAATCCAGAGATGAGACAAGGTAACGTTGTAGGGATACATCTGAGTTGAGAGAATTTCATATGAAAAGTCGCCTCTACAGATACCGAATTCCCATATGGATTCTGAAGCTGAGGCGTTGAGAAAAAGCTCCACTCCTTATCTCGATTGAGGGCGAATAAGAGACGTGGACGAGCCTGTGACCTGGTCAAGAACAACTCTGTGAAATATTGATGACGAAGCATGGAACCCCATTGCTTCGACACGCAACGAAACCTCCCTACTGACTTTGCTGGCAATCTCGAGAATATCTCCAGAAGGAGATCATTAGGGATTGAGTCTGAAATTTCTTGTGCTCGATTCATTGCTCGACTCATTGATCAACAAAAATCACACGCAGAGACTCTCTAATATAGAGTCGGCGCTAACCTAAGTCCCAACATGTGAGATTAGGGTACCAAAATTCGGTACAACGTAATCCAATATATACCAGCTCCGGTATGGAAAGGATTGAGCAATTTTGGTCTGGTTTTGTGATTTCTGTATCGTAGAAAGAAATGTTGATGATCCTCCTCCACGGCATATAAGTTGTGGGAAACTCGCCAATGAGTAGTAGCGATATCTTAGTAAGCACATGTATCTTCAGGACAATGGATCGTCATTCTTTTTTCACTTGATTAATGGAGTTTGAAATATGGTGTTATTCAATTAAGGATTTGCATAGATCAATTAAAATCTTGTGTTATTCAAGTTTAACAGATTTTGTTCAATGAATATGATATGAAACAGTTTGATTCGATTTGAAATTACATACATGTGTAAATTATAACAATCAAAATCTAATCTTTTATTCTCAGATTTTATAATCAGTTTATTATAATTATAGAATTCAATAGTTATCAATGTTGATAACTCTTATCATTTCTACTCTTCTTCTCCACCAGCCAAACGTAAAGTAACTTTAACACTTTCATCACTTCTTCTCCGCCAGCCATACGTAAGGTACGACTTTCGTCAAAATTCATATATAATCAAAACCTCTTATATAAAATATATTATACATGGATTATAAAGTATTGAATATGGGATTTCATCTATTTGATCAAACGTATAAACTATTAATTTTACCTTTTTATTGGACTTCTTCGTGAACGTAGATTTCCATCTCTCTTTTTTTTACTTTTACAGCAAATTCCAAATTATTTATGTGTTAGAGATTTTCTTGAATTTGGATTTAATTACTGTTATTGATGGTGATCTTATATGAATATTTTGTTGTAGATTTTTTTTGTTGTATATTGTAGAAATCAAATCAAATCAAATCATACCGACTTTGTAAATATACTGCCATAAATTTTAAATTTTAAAATCTAAAAAAAACTCATATACCTGATTCAATCAGGCTGATTGTGAAATGAACAATAAATCATTCTAATTGAACCAAAAAATCTCTTGTATTTCAAATCTGTTGGAGTTGATTTAATATATGAAACCAATAACACCCCGTCATCTCTTCACCAATGTCAAGTAAGAGTAGTGGATAAATGTTTGTTACATTAAAACCTTATGAGATATGATTCTGAATCTCCGAAGAACTGTCCTTGAACGTTTTAGACTTTATCATTACAAAAAAGGGGATTTTATGAAAAAAACAAATTACGATAAGCCAACATAATGATAGAACTCACAACAAAACAAGTAGATTAAAGTCGCATCAAAGCCAGTAGTAAAACTCAGCCACGGCTCTAATACAATATGAGCGCACTGAATAAAAAACAGAGATAAATACAAGTTGCATTTAAATAGAGCTTTCTTACTGAGCAAGGGAAGCAATCAGGTTTTGACAACGACAAATTATTCATCATCATTAAGACACAGAGCATCAAATTTGTTAATGCTCTCAAACGTACCACGGTCTTTTTGCATGCGAGCTTCAGATGACGTTGCAGCAGATGTAGTCTTTATAACATTAAACTTAAGATCCTCTACATGGTCTAGAAAGACGTAGACTCTATTACTACAAAATGCCAACGCTTCTTGTTTACATCGGAATTCAACACTATGGAGAGTGTCACTTTCCGGATTGAAGTAGAAAACACAAAACGCTCCACGCGCATGGTAAGAAGTCGACAAAACAATTTCACCTGTTGGGGTCCCTCCGACAATTGAAACATCGAGGTAAGCAAGTTTACTATCTATCAAAGTGTAGGCATGTTTCGAAAATTCCTTTTTCTCGACATCCTCTAAAACCCACATACACAGCTCAAGGTTATGGCTCACACCATCAACGTGAACATAATCCAAATCAACCCCACCTAATTTACCCTTATAGTTTATCAATGTAGTATGCCTTTTACAAAAAGATTGTACGTCTATAAACTTAAATTTCTCAGACTTAACATCAAACCAAACTAGCACACTAGACTGCGTTATACGATGGGACCCTAAATAATACAAAACCCCATTGATGCATATCCCTTCACTGAAAGGATAATAAGGCAAAGAGCATCCGATAGTCCTCCACTTCATTTCTCCAGTTCCTAATGTCACAATACAGGGGTAATAATAAGGAGCCAATAACAATACCTTGAATTGCTTGTCGATTGGATCAAACCCTAAAAAGCTTCTCGAGTTTGTTGGAATTATTCTCAATTTAGGTAAACTCGCACACTGTCCTGTGCTAGGGTTACAGATCACATGCGCTCTACCATCTTTTGAATGCCACATCAAACCAGAGGTATAGCCCCAAATGTTTGGATACATGTCTCCAGGGAGCTTCATATGAAAATCGGCGGCTATTACAAGAGATTACATCCCATATAGATTCTGAGGCTCAGGCTGAGGCGACGTAAAGATTATCCACTCACCTCTTCGAACTCCTTGTCTGGCTTGTAAGGCGAATAAGAGACGCGGACAAGACAATGACTTTTTCAAAAACAACTCTGTGAAATATGGACGGCGAAGCATGGAACGCCATAGCCTCGACACGCAACGACACCTTGCGATTGAATTTGAAGGCAATCTCCAGAATATCTCGAAAACGATATCAGTCGGGATAGAGTTCTTGTTCATTTTCCTTGTGTTTGCTAGTGGCGTCGAAGATAGATATCTCAAATCGAGTTATAGTGCATCGATTACTAAAACCCGAATTCTGTTGTAAACCGAAATGTCGAACCGGGTTGTTTTCTGTTTCAACCTTTGTATTAATTTAAACCGATTTTCGGTTTGGGTTTATTATTATATATACTATAAATAACTAAAATACCTAGGGCGTTTATTCCGAACCGAACCGAGGTTTGGGTAGCTTGGTTCAATGTCCGTTTGAGGGCATGAACCGATCAGCAGCGTTTGTTATTTTGTTGGGTTATCGGTTTATTTTGAGGTTCAAACCGACCAAAAACTGAAACCGAGGTCTTTTTGGCACCGACAAAGGTAAAAAAAAAGAAACAGAACATGTAGCTAAAACATGTAACAGAAAAAGGCTTTTAATGAGTCAGATAATTTTTTTTTACACAGAACTATTCATAATTTTTTTTTTTGAATATCACATATCTTTAACTAAGAAAAATATACATAATCTTTATTTTGAATATGACATAACTTTAATTATATTCTGAATATATAATCTTCTATATCAAACATTATTAAAATACAAAAAAAATATGGAAAAGAAACGAATTGAATGAATGTACAAAGCAGCAAAGACACCACTATTATGCGAAAGAACAAAGCTATTAACAACATGTACTGTTTTGTAGATGTTTTAAAGACTGCTCAAGACTCACAAAGCAGGAGGGAGCTGCTTGGTCTCTAGTTTTCAGGCCAGACAACGTTTTACAGCCAAAGTATTTGCTTAGTTTTGTTAGTGATATCGTAGTGACTTGAAGTACTTTGCATCGTTGACATCAAGGTCTTCTACATAGTCCACAAAGGCAGAAATACTATGAGGATTCTCATCATAGTATACTCCAAAACCTTGCAGAGCGTTTCTTTCGGGATTGAAGTAGAAAAACGGTTTAGATGTATCTTTCATCGACAAAACAATTTCACCCGTACATGTCACGAGTTCATTATCTGTCAAAATATAGGCTTATATTCCGAGCATTCCTGTTTCTCGACATCATCTAGAGTTATCCATGTGTTGCCTTCGATCGGGTGCTGAATATATTACCTGAGAGTTTTAAACTGTTACTTATGATATCAACCTTAAAAGCTTTGGCATGATAAACGAGAAAAAGGAGTTTTATGAAGACTCAATTTAGGATAAGATATTAGTCTGCTCCCAGGTAACGTATAACACAATTAATGCATGAATATGAAAACCAGAAAGAACAAAAAATGGCTAGGCCGACAGAGTGAGACTGATAAAGCTCACACGAAAAAACATCATCATCACCTAAAAGCTTTGCCATCATCAAAGTCAGTCGAAACATGTTTTTTGCCAGCTTGCAATATCCAAATTTTCGTACGAGACTGGTTAAATTACGAATTGAAAACGGCGGTTACTTCCGGTATTGAAAACGACGGTTAATTTCGTAAAAAAAAAAGACAGAGAAGACAAGAATACTATAGACAATGGGTGTTTGCGAGACCTTATTTCTTTTTTTTTGGTGAAGATTTGCGAGACCTTATTTGGTAAAGTAAATCAGACTTCACCGAGAAACGAAAGATCAAAAAGTTTAAAATAGCCTAAGTGATTTCTCAGTGAGAGCAGCAGTAAGAGTGACTTTAAAGTTCTGATCTGGCATGTGAGAATTTACAGGTTATTTCGAGCTTGAAATATATCGAGTTTTCCTTGCTAGATTTGTTTAAGTTTAGGGATTCCTAATAACCGAGGTTACGTAAAAAACAAAATCATAGGAAACGATAGTACTAAAAAAGAGCAAATATAACTTTTGAACTATCTTTAGATTTATCCGAAGTAATGTGTAACACAATAAGGACAAGGATAACCAGGAATAAACAAGCTAGTGATAAAGCTTACACGAAACCTATAAATGAGAAGTCACACTCAAAGCCAAAATAGCTAATTGGCTTCCAAGACTAGATTAGCCAAGAACAAATCGAGACCTGTCCCTATTGTAGATCAGCTAACAAGTCGTACTTGTTCTTCAACAATGGAGCAGAATTCCCGAGATTTTGTGGCTTTGGCAGTTTTGGCCTTTTCCTAAAGATCGGTTTGGGCATTTCCCTTAATGATGCTAGGCCTTGGCTTGACTTGAGGTACTTTGCATCGTTAACATGAAGATCTTCTACGACGTCCACAAAGGCATAAACTCTATTCCCATGATAGTATTCTCCATTAATACCTTGGATTTCAACACTTTGGAAAGTGCTTCTTTCTGGATTGAAGTAGAAAACATTAAGTCGCTTAGATGATACACATCTATTCGACAAAACTATTTCACCCGTAGCAGTCATTCCAACGACAGAAATATTGTGGCGATCAACATTTTTAATGTCATCCGGCGGCAAAGTGTAGACATATTTCGACCATTCCGGTTTTTCGACATCCGCTAGAACCCAGACGCAACTCAGCACATCAAAATTAATCACACACTCAATCAAACCTAATTTACCCTTATAGTTTATCCATTTAGTACCCCTATAACCATATGGATTTACAAATAAAAAATCATATGATTCCCGGTCAATAAAACTGAACTTCTCAGACCTAACGTCAAAGCAAAC
The DNA here is from genome assembly GCA_902728155.2 of Microthlaspi erraticum. Classification (NCBI taxonomy): domain Eukaryota; kingdom Viridiplantae; phylum Streptophyta; class Magnoliopsida; order Brassicales; family Brassicaceae; genus Microthlaspi; species Microthlaspi erraticum. Next base: position 155,217 of record CACVBM020001862.1, on the reverse strand, counting down.
TATCACATCATAATGTTGATCATTTTCATCATAAGTGTAAGCTAAGTAATACAAAACCCCATTGATGCATATCCCTTTATCGTTAGCCAAAGGATAATGGGTTAAGGGACATTGGATCTTCCGCCACATGGTTTCTCCGGTTCCTAATGTCAGAACACTAAGATCACCACCACATTGAGTGAGCAATACCTTGTGTTGCTTGTCAATTGGATCAAACCCTACAACGCTACTAAACCCTACAAAGCTATCAAACCCTATCGGTTTAGGTAAGCTCACATACTGTGCCGATGTAGGGTTAAATATGACAGGCACTGCATCATCACTCTCTTCTGGTGAGATCCGCACAGGAGAGAAATACATCAATCCAGAGGTGAGACAAGAAAACGTTGTACCGATGCCTCTATGAGTTGAGAGAGTTTCATATGAAAAGTCGCCTCTAGAGATACCGAATTCCCATATGGATTCTGAAGCTGAGGCGTTGAGAAGAAGCTCCAATCCTTGTCTCGATTGAGGGCGAATAAGAGACGTGGACGAGCCCGTGACCTGGTCAAGAACAACTCTGTGAAATATTGATGACGAAGCATGGAACCCCATTGCTTCGACACGCAACGAAACCTCCCTACTGACTTTGCCGGCAATCTCGAGAATATCTCCATAAGGAGATCATTAGGGATTGAATCTGAAATTTCTTCTGCTCGATTCATTGATCCGAGGGAGAAAGATAGACCAGCACAAATCACACGCAGAGACTCTCTAATATAGAGTCGGCTCTAACCTAAGTGGCTAAGACCCTATGTGAGACAAGGTGGTTGTCCCGCACCTTGTGCGGTACAATATTTTTTAATAAATTAATTAAATAAAGATAGTATAATTTTTGATTATACTAATTTTTTGTTTTCGCTAACTTCTTATTTCTATATTTTGATGTGTCTTATTTTTATTTTCTCTTTCTCGTTCTTCTATATAATATTCTTTTTCATTCGTTTAGGAGATACAAAAGATTTCACACTTCTATTTTGTTCTCTTTTATTCTTCTCCAATTCTTTATATAGTCGAGATCTTTTAAAAATCTATCATGGTTTTGTTATCTTTCCACTATGGATTTGCTTTAATTTGTTAATTTTTCTATTTGTGAATGTAATTTAGAAAGGTGGATATAACTTTATAATCAATGATTTTTATTTACGATATTCTTCCATTCAAATGTTTAAAAATGCACCAAAAACTAAACCCTACACCCATCAATATAAACCCTACATCCTAAACCCAAGCCCCATAGTGTAACACCACCCCACCCTAAACCCAAACCCTATAGTGTAACAACCCCCCCCCTCAAAGCAACCCTACACCCTAAATTTAAACCCCACATTATAACGGTACATCATAAACTCCAACCGCATATTATCTTCTTCTTTTACTTCTTTCATAAATTTTTTCCTTCATTTTCTACCATTTTTTCTTATTCTTACCAAACTTTCTATTCTCTTTTTATTTTCCTCTCTCTTCATTATCATCTTTTTATTTCCTGATTTTTATTCGTTTTCTTCATTTTATTTACAATTTGTTTTTCATTTGGCTTTGTGTTCTTAAACTTCGTTTTTTTATCTTTTGATTTTTCCAACTTCTTTGTTGTTCACATATTCTTCAGTTCTTTTCTTCTTCTGTTTTGTTTTTTTTTTGTTTTTTCGTCTTTGTCTTCCAACTTTCATCTTTCCCTTACTATTATTCAGGTTTTTCTTCTTATTTCATATTATATTCATTGTCATTTTTTATTATCAATCTTTTTTTTTCAGTATCTTATTTATCAATTTCGGCTTCCTTTTCATTTTTCTTTATTTATGTTTTTTCATATTGAAACTGATAAAATAATCACTTACGATTTACTATGAAATATGAAACTAATATGATGGATCTTAAACGAATATTGAAAATCCTTTTAGATAAGCTTAGTCGAATTAGGGTTTTATGAGATTTAAGTTGTTTAAAAAAGGAAAGATGTACATACCACATATTTCGTGGAAGAACTGTTTTGAGTTGGTACCATATTTGATCTTCTTGATTTCATTAGTTAACAAAGCATGAATTTACTGTTACGAAGGTAAAGAATTAGAAGTTAGATCCGAATCTTTGCATAAAATTTAAAGAAAAATAATGAATAATCAGTTAATCATTAGAGCTAATAACACTAAGATCCAACAAAAACAATAAACCTACATGACAAAAAGATGAAATATGGACTCCGAAATATTATCATACGTCTAGAAAAAAGAATCGTAAACTGTGTTGATTTTGCAAGTTGCTATCTATTTACTCCCTCCGTTTCATAATAAATGTCGTTTTGACTCTTGAGTTACCCAATGTATCTAGATATATATGGATGTATTAAAACTCAAAACACATTCCTATAAATCATTAAATAGTCCAGATTAATTTTGTCAAAACGACACTTATTATGAAACGGAGGGAGTATATAACTCTCGCCATCTAGGGTGCGGCACTCCACCGCTTCGCCTAGCAGCTGCTTTTTTTTCCACTGTAATTTATAAAATAAGTATTTAAATGTCCTTCAAAAGTACTCGTGGGATCCGGGCGGTCCGGAGGGGACCACCAAGGCAATGCTCTTTATCATTTTTTTAATCCTATAAATCGGTCAATTAGAAACCTAGGTTTTCCTTTTTTATCTTTCCAATTTTTACAATTTCTTCCAAAATTGTGGTGCCTAATATGGTAATTAGAATTATCATTATAAAATATTTTTATTTACTAATATAATTCGTGAAATTAAAAAAAAAAGGAAATTATGAAGATTTTAAAAATAGTATTTTCATTAAGGGTAGCTGGGTAATCAACCAACTGAGAATCAATCTGGTGGCTCTAAACGAAATTTTCACTTCGCAAATAATATATTATAGATTAGGGTACCAAAAGTCGGTACAACGTAATCCAATAAATACCAGCTCTGGTATGGAAAGGATTGAGCAATTTGGTCTGGTTTTGTGATTTCTGTATTCTTGTTATATTGAGCAATTTGGTCTACGTAGCGTTACGGGAAAAGGGAGTTTTATGAAGACTCTGTTTAGGATAAGACATTAGTTTGCTTCTAGGTAACGTGTAACACAATTAGGGCATGACTATGAAAGCCAGAAAGAACAAAATTGGCTAAGCCGACAGAGTGATAACGCTCACACGAACAGGAATGTCATGTTTTATTTGTATAGTTCTCTTTAGTCCCACATCGGTTTCTTGGCTTTAAATTGTTTTGTTTATATAAGTCATTAAACAAAATATCGTGTGTCGAGCTCATTAACGAGAGCTTGTAACCCTAGTGGGGGCTTGGAGTTAGAAAAAATGCATGGGAATCGTGTATCGATCCATGTCGGCCTTCGATTTTTTACTTAAACTAAACGGATATAAAACATATGAGCAAAGATAGTCGAACTTTGTAAAAGTGGCAAGTGAGAGAACAAAGCACTAAATCTTTAAAAACTTGTATTAATAGAGATTTTAGCACTAAAGCACTGTGGAAAATTATCTTCAGGATCGTCAAGCCACCCACCGTCGCTAATCAAAGTGTTGTCCTCTTATATTTTAAAGTCCAAATAAAAATAAATTGCATACAGAAAGAAAGAAACGTTCAAGTCTCATAATAGCAGAGAATAATGGTCAAGTCTCAAAAGAAATTTGTAGCATTATTAACCTCAAGGATCAAACATCACTTTGCTTATAAAAATAAATTCGAAACAAAGCTAACTATAAAACCACTAATCAAACCTAATTCGAACTCTCTACCATTTATTATTTCACCAAACTAATGAAAAAACCTGGCTGAACTTAATCTCAGCCTAAAACACTACCTAGACTAATAAGATTTCGAAGGATCTAAGATCTGGCCAGCGAACAAAACAGTGCCGGTATTATCTTCTCTAATAAAGAAAAGAAATGGATGATCAGCAACAAAACTTATCTTCTTAGGAGGCTCCCAGTAAAGAGAACATCCCATATGCTCATCACAAGTTGCAGCTGCAGCTTCAGCACCTTCTTCGTCAATTTCGACACATGCTTTGTGATACAACGATAACGAACGCAGCCCCAAACGGCCCAAAACACTTGTAGCTGAAAACCCGAATAAGATCTTAAACTTTGGAATTCTAAATTCTGCAACTTCAACTTCGTAACTCGGAATGTGACCATCCACGAATCCAGGGATAGATGCCACTTTCTCCAAAAGATTATCCAATCCATCTTTCTCGTCCGGGAGGTAGAAGTACATTGAGAATTCACGGTTTGTATCATTAGGGCCTTGTCGGTAAGGGAGCTTGAGGACCTTGAAACCCTCGTAAGCTCTTACGTATTGGTCACAACCGCTGCTCATGAATGGCACAGAGACTGATCCACCATTCAGAAGGTGAAACTTTCTGTCTCTTGTACAGTACTTATCAAATGGCGTTTTCCAAGCTCCCTTGAAGTACAATGCGTTTCCGTAAATCATGTTGGTTGCTCCTGTGACGGAACCAGGAGGAAGAAGATCCTTGATGAGATTGTTAGTGTGACGTTCAACAAATGCATTCACCCTCGAACGCACTTCCTCTGCCTTCAAAGAAAAAGAAAAAAACATTTATCAATTTCTTTCTTAATTACTTGCCACACAATTCAAAAACACTTTCCTAGATTTGACTTTGTCAAACACAGTTCAATACGAAACATGAATTATTCAACAATTCAAACAGAAAAATTGTAATACTCGTCTTCACTTCTAGATTGATCAAGGATTAGGATACTAGAGTTTACGGGAAGAGACCCAATTCATCCTGAAACCCTAATTTTTTCTTCCGAAACCCTAATTTGTTTCTCCTGAAACCCTAGTTTTTTCTCCTAAAGCCCAAGTTTTTTTTCTTTCTCTGATAAGAAGAGGGGTTCGAAGTGAAAAAGTTACCTTAGATCGGAAATCTACTGGAGCGTAAATAGCCTTGAAGAAGTTCTCGAAGAGATCCTGAAACTTGGGATCAATCGGAAGTGATTTCTCGATCCAGAGGCCATTCGCCGTCGTGATCTTTGGGCTGCCGCTTGTGCTGTGGTCGGCGAAGACGACGGAGGAGATTTCTTGAAAGACGGCTTTAAGCTCATCGATTGAAGAAGATCTGAGGTAGGAGACGACTTCGTTGGCGATTGATTCACCTTCGGGACCAGCAGCGTGCATAGTTATGGCGGAGTTTATTGACGCCGGCGAGAATACGATGTTCCCTTTGGCGGCCAAAGAGACGACGTGGCTGAAAAGAATCATCGCAACGTCGTTTTGCTTCTTCATGGAGTTTCTGACATCCATCTTTGACTTGCAACGAGAATAGAGGACTCAGAGAGGTAATAGTTGTGATTGTAAAAAGAGTTGATGTCTATCTTAATACAGTATAAGATAGCTACATAAATAATAAAATGTAAAACTTAATTCAAAAAGGAAAAATATGTGAAAAAAAATAATTGGGAATCAAATAATAATAAATCATGTAACTGAAAATACTTAAAATCCAATCACAATTCAATGCTATTCAAGTAATGATCTACTTTTGGAGTTGGCCAAACACAAAAAAAAATTCCTAAAGAAAAGTAGAAAACGGATTAAAGAAATATGGAAGTCTTTACTTGTTAGGCTCTTTTAGTGGTTGAGATGTGATTAGGAAAATCTAACTCTTTTAGGCTTTGTACTTGTGGTTTAAAATTTTTTTGGCTTATAAGTAACTAAGTGTCTTTCGTAAACCTAATTCTTGATGATATCCGAATACTGTACGTCTTGCTGGAAGTGGAAGACTAACTCTTCTTGTTGAAGGAATTAATTGGTTTCTGACTTCTTCATTTCCTAAACCAACTTTTTTACAAGGTAAGATGCAGAATGAAGAAGAACATTGTCGTTCATTCGATGTGATGTGAAAGGTTCGGACGAAATCAATATTAAATGTTGTGGTTTCGAGTTTAGGGGATGTACGGGCTCAGAACCTCCTAATAATTCAAAAAAAAAAAAAAATTCCTCCCCAATAGTATTGTCAGATTGTTTAGTCGATTTAGCGATGCCATAAAAAAGGTTATCAAAACAATCACAGCCTCATGGAAATAGTTTTGTGGCGTATCATGTAATACCTTTTGTATCTCAACTTTTGGTATTTAATTCAGATCCTACATTATTTTGATGGCTGCTTGCTATTCATATATACTTACGATATTTTGTTTTTGTTTTGTTCGCAGGTTGTGGCAATTAATGGACTAAGATAGATTCAAATTAACTAGAGGAACTTCTTGACGAGGATGATATTATTCAAGAATATATGCAAAAGCCTTGACTTGAGTACTACGTTTTTTTTTAGAGGAAAAAAAGAAATGAAATTATTCGTGTGTGAAGGTTGGAGAAGACAATGCATATATGGCCTTTGGTTGTTGAATATCTACCTCAAGATATATACAGTCACTTCTTATGATATCAATCTCAAAAGCTTTGGCTATGTACACGTTTGGACAAAGATAATATTCACGACTCACATGCAATATATCTATCATCGATGAGAGCCAAATAATCTCAAGTAAGGGGAAACAGTCCAGAGGTTAGATTCCCAGGAAGAGTAAAGCAATAGTCATAGAGATAGCCATGTGACAAAGCAACCTATCTTAAAAATATGCAATTGATCTCTCCTCTGTCATTACGGGGGAAAAACAAGTTTTATGAAAACCTAATTAATGATAAAGCCAACAGATCGATCTCTTTCGTTTTTTTGGGTGCAAATGTGAAGAACAGATCTCTTCTCTCTACCTATACTGCTTTGTTTTGTTAATTCTCTTAAACGCACGACGATCTTGTTGCTGGTGAGCAACGGTTATCACGTGATTAGCTGTGGTCTTGGGTCGATGCTTCTCTTCTGGTGAGCTTATAGATGTTGTCTTCATAACAATAAACTTAAGATCTTCTACATGGTCTACAAAGGCGTAAACACTATTTCTACAAAAAGCCAACCCTTCTTCATGCTTACCTTGGATTTCAAAACTTTGGAGATTGTTCCTTTCTGGATTGAAGTAGAAAACATTAAACGGCTTACTTGATTCTCTCATGGACAAAACAATTTCACCTGTAGCAGTCACTCCAACAACTGAAACATTGTGGTAAGCAAATCTATTATCAACCATCAAAGTGTTGTAATATTTTGACCATTCATTTTTCTCCACATACGAAACTCAAGGGTACGCCTTCCATTACTAGCGTCAGCGTAATACACCTTACACGCACCTAATTTACCCTTATAGTTTATCAATTGATCATATAAGTCTTCTCCCTCAAGAAACTTGAATCTCTCAGACCTAACATCAAAGCAAACTATCATCTTCTTATAAAATGTTTCATCATAAGCTATGTAATACAAAACCCCATCGATGCATATTCCTCTAAGAGAGGAAGTCTTATGGGTTGAGGGACATTGGATCTTCTTCCAACTCAATTTCGCAGTTCCTAATGTCAAAATTCTAAATTCACCATCATAACAAGATGAATCAGCCCCTACGAACAACACCTTGATTTGCTTGTCAATCGGATCAAACCCTAAAAAGCTTCTGGAGTTGTTTTTGTCCCCTCCCAGTTTAGGTAAGATCTCATACTGTCCTGTGCTAGGGTTACATATTACATGCACTGTACCCTTATCCTCTTCCGAGGGTGACGACATACGACGGAAGCAGATCAAACCAGAGGCATAGCCACAAAAGTGTGACCACGTGTCTTTAGCGAACTTTAACCGGAAACCGACGTCTACTACAAGAGAAGACGACTTGTCATTTGGATTCTGAGGCTGAGGCGACGAGTAGAAGCTCCACTCATCTTTATGATATTCATGGACGGCGAATAAGAGACGCGGACGAGCCGAGGACCTTGTCAAGAACAACTCCGTGAAGTATGGACAGTGATACATAGAACACCATAGCTTCGACACGCATCGAAACCTCCTGATTGACTTTGCAGGAAGTCTCGAGAATATCTCCACAAGGAGATCATTAGAGATGGAACACATATATCAGAAATCGCAGAAACAAAATCAACAGACGAATCGGAGAGACTCGAGAGAATATATCTATAGAGGCTATATTCGTACGGAGACTAGGGCATTTATTTCGTACCGAACCAAACCAAGATTTAGTAATTTCTGTTCGATTTTCGGTTTAGAGAATACTGTGGGGTTTTTCAACAGAAACAATTCAAATTCAAGTTAGAAGTTTCCGATAGGAAAGAGTTAACCAGAGACTTTTTATTTATTTTTTTGTCTTGAAAGTTAACCAGAGACTTGAAATACATAGAGGGGTGTATTCAACTTAGGTTTTCAAGTGATTATAGGTGATATGATTTTTAGTGAGTTTTTACGTGAATTAGAGAAATCCTTATGTATTGAACTTGAGATTTTAGGTTGATTTGATTTAAAATGACAAATCCTTTGTTATTCAAATATGAATTTAAAAAAATAGTTTAAAATCCGATGTTATTGAACTTGTGATTTTGTAACCACATCTTCTACGTTTTTTGGAGAGGAAAAAGAAATGCAATTATTCATGTGTGAAGATTGGAAAAGATAATGCATATATTGCCTTTGGGTGTTGAATATCTACCTTAAGATATATACAGTCTCAACCTTAAAAGCTTTGGCTAGGTAAACATTTAAACAAAGATAATATTCACGACTTGCTAGCATTCTGCATCACATGCAATATATCTGTCATCGAGGAAAACCAAATAATCTCAAGTAAGGAGGTTATATTCTCAGCAAGAGTCATAGAGATAGCCAAAGCAACCTATATTAAAAATATGCAATAGATTAAAAAAGGTCTCTCCTCTGTCATTACGGGAAAAAAAACAAAAAAAAGTCTTATGAAAACCTAATTAATGATAAAGCCAACAGATATCTTTCTCTTCACCTATACTGCGTTTTGTTAATGCTCTTATACGCACGACGATCATGGTGCTGGTGACCAAAGGTTATCATCATGCGATGGGGATCTTCTTTAGATGTGGTCTTGGGTTCAGGCTACTCTTCTGATGAGCTTATAGATTTTGTCTTCATAACACTAAACTTAGATCTTCTACATGGTCTACAAAGGCGGAAACACTATTTCTACAAAAAGCCGACCCTTCTTCATGCTTACCTTGGATTTCAAAACTTTGGAGATTGTTCCTTTCTGGATTGTAGTAGAAAACATAAATGCTTCACGTGTATGGAAATAAGACGACAAAACAATTTCACCTGTAGCAGTCACTCCAACAACTGAAACATTGTGGTAAGAAAATCAATCAACCATCAAAGTGTAGTAATGATGTTTTGACCATTCTTGTTTCTCCACATCCTCAAGAACACGCATACGCAACTCAAGGGTACGCCTTCGCCTTCCATTACTAAGGTCAGAATAAAACACCTTAATCACACCTAACTTACCCTTATAGTTTATCAATTGATCATAAAAGCCTTCTGTGTCAACAAACTTGAATTTCTCAGACCTTACATCAAAGCAAACTATCATCTTCTTATTATACGTTTCATGATATGCTATGTAATACAAAACCCCATCGATGCATATTCCTTTAAGATCCGGGTAAGGCTCATGGGCTAAAGGGCATTGGATCTTCCTCCAATTCATTTTTCCAGTTCCTAATGTCAGAACTCTAAAATCACCATTATGACAAGTTGAATCAGCCCAGACCAACAACACCTTGAATTGCTTGTCAATCGGATCAAACCCTAAATAGTTTCTCGAGCTGTTGACGTCCCTTCCAAGTTTAGATAAGATCTCATACTGTCCTGTGCTAGGGTTACATAGTACAAGCACTGAACCCTCATCTTCTTCCGAGGGTGACGTATGACGGAAGCAGATCAAACCAGAGGCATAGCCACAAAAGTATGACCACGTGTCTTCAGGGAACTTCAACCGGAAACCGACGTCTACTGCAAGAGAAGACGACTTCTCGTTTGGATTCTGAGGCTGAGACGACGAGTAGAAACTCCACTCAGATTTATGATATTCATGGACGGCGAATAAGAGACGTGGACGAGCAGAGGACCTGGTCAAGAACAACTTCGTGAAGTATGGACGGTGATACATAGAACACCATACCTTCGACAAGCAACGAAACCTCCTGACTGACTTTGCAGGCAATCTCGAGAATATCTCCGCAATGAGATCATTAGAGATGGAACTCATGCTCGGGTATATCAGAAATCGCAGAGAAAAACCAAAACAAGAATCACATAGACTCGAGATTCGAGAGAATATATTTATAGAGGTCGAAGCCTAGGGCATTTACTCCGCACCGAACCAAACCGAGATTTAGTTAAATTTGGTTCGATTTCCGGTTTAGTGAATACTAATTTATAAATATGCAATTGATAAATAATTTCCTGTTTTCTTGTCTTTAAAGCAACCTAATTTATAAATATGCAATTGATAAATAATTTCTGTCATTACGGAAAAAAAAAAAAAGAGTTTTATGAAAACCTAATCTACATAACTAATAAGGCTTGGACACTCTCCTGTTCGAGACACGTGGCAACTTCTTTTTTTCTTCCTTCCTAACGCCAAAACGACATCGTTTCTTCCTTCCTTCCGCCTTACACCAAAACGACGTCGTTTTGTGCCTCTCCCACTTGCTTTCAAAACGATGTCGCTTTCGTATTAAAAAAAAAAAACCACAAATATGTAGATTATATGTAACTAAAACCCTAAAATCTCAAATTCGATTCTCTCAAAAATCAAATTCCATGGCGGAAGAAGAGACGATTCATTGCCTACTTCGTTATTTTGAAAAGAAATGAAGATGTGTTTGATCCCTGATTCCCTGTTCGCCTGGAAGATCGAGTGAGAATCCTCTGAATCTGTGTGGGTTTCTGATCATGTTTTCCTAATTGTGTAATGAACTAATGATATTGTTGATTGGTTTGGTGAATCAATCTAGAAAAACTTTGCTTCCTTAGAAGTCATTTATTTCAGTTGAGTTGCTTCTGGTTTATATTGTTTCCGATTAGCGACAATACACTGTTGTAGAATCCTCTACGTTCCAGTTTTCCTGGTTGCATACTTGCATTGTTTTGTGTGTGTTATAAGGGCTTCGAATTTCGATTGATTATTGTTCGCAAAGAGAGTTTTTTTCCGTTTTTTAGTTGCAGGGTTTCAAATTTGAATTAGAAAACAGAATTATCCAACGGTGAGATCGCGACATCTGAAGAACGAGGATTTCGACAGACTCTTCTCTCTTTTGCTTAGTCTTTTTTAGATTATCATCTAATCAGTGGTATGGGCATCTAGAAGATAAATGTCTCATTTTTGTTTCTCGGAAATTAACCTTAAAAGCAGGTTAAACGCCTAGAGATGCATGTGAAAAGAGAGACTAACGCCTGCGAAAATGTGCACTGACGATTCGGACGAGTTCCCAACCGATACTCATCGTGTGGTCCAAGCGAGCTGGGAAGTATGAGTATAGTGTTACAACCGCAAACTTTTAGGTGACTTTTGATCTCCTCTGTATCAAAATTGAGTGATGTAATGTACAGTGTTACAAGAGTTAAAATCAGTGAGCTTTGTTTACTCTCTGGACATCAGGTTTAGACTCTCAAATGTGCGTTATCTCTGCTTGCATTGACAAGGATATGGAAAAACGAAGGTGTTACTGACGATAATAGGTTTTGTATTCTTCTGCTACTCGATTTGTTAATGGGTTTGCGACTACCATCATTGGGTTTTTGACTTACTGATACCCAGATTATGTCTCTGAATCAGGTTAAGTACAACATATGACGAAGTTAAAGTCTTTCCCATCCCTGCTGCATTGTACCTTTTCAAGAATCTGTTACAGGTGGGCTTTCGTTAGTTTTTGTGTGTGTGTGTGTGTGTGTGAGACTTAGGTCGATGTTTGTAGTTAAATGTAAAGAACTTCTGGCTTTATGTCTTTGGGATGGCTTTCAATGCTGTTAATATAGTTATCCAAGATTTCCATGCCGTTGCAAATAAGTAAATCCAAAACCCATATTCTTCTATTTCTCCATTCATATTTGCTACTAATTAATACACTGAGATTTGCCTTCCTATATCAACATACTTGTGTCCATATAACCAATTATGAAAGTACAACTTCCGTATAGTCTTGGTGTCTAAGAGTTCATTGTTTTATGCAGCTATGTAACACATCTGCTTTGGTATTGAATGGGTGATTTTCTATTTTCAGGGGATTTTTTCATGGCTACTCATTCATTACATTTCTCATGATTCTTAACCATGCTCTCAGGTAAAATCTACTTCAGAGGCTACGCTCTACTTTAAGTGTACGTTAGTGAAGTTTACACATTAAAACACTATGAAGTTAGTGAAGTTAATAATCACATATTTGTTGTTTCTGAAATATCAAGTGTTAATTGTTCACAACTAATTGTTTATCTCATTTGCGTCCTTTTCTCCTCAGTCTCTAACTACTGCATTTGCTATCTTTAGCTTCTCATGTGAGAACGCCATTAAAAATTAATAGAGAGTATTTTTTTCCCTTAGCCAGATTTTTGCTGTTAAATTTTAAACATTTAGCAACAGAACAATGTGAGCTGTTAGAAAGGTGATCATGATGATAAATATTGGATCTTGTGGTTTTGTAATTTCAGAGAGAGAGTGATGAAGGGAGACGTAGGGTGGAGAGAGTGATGAAGAAGAGAATATAAGCAATCATAGTGCCACAAAATTCGATCTATTTTGTCTAGAATTAATTTTTTTTCATCGCTATTTTGAAAATTTACAGCAAAGATTTTTGAACCCTCATAGTTCTTAACGAGACTGAAATTGGTAATTGCTCTCATGGTGAGTTTATATGTTCTAGCCGACTATATATGCTTCTTGGTTTTTTTCACTATCTACCTTCCAATGTAACTTTCTTGTTTTCCCTACGTACTATATACAGCCTAAGTAGATAAGTTATCTTCCTTCATGCATATTTGGATGCAAAAATGTTTTTCATTACATAAATTAGATATCATAACCGGTGTTGAGTTGTGCTTCATATTGATATACAAGATACAAATACTCACAACAACACACAAAAAACTATAAATATATAAACCCGCGCATTGCGCTGGTACTCTCCTAGTTATTGATAAAGCCAACAGATCTCTTTCTCTTTATCAATACTGCTCTATTTTGTTAATGCTCTTAAACGCAAAACGATCTTGTTGGTGATGTTGATCTTCTTTACATGTGGTCTTTCTTTCATGCTTCCCTTCTGGAGATCAGCTTATAGATGTTGTCTTCATAACATTACACTTAGATCTTCCACATGGTCTAAAAAGGCGTAAACACTATTTCTACCAAAAGCCAACGCTTCATCTTCTTTACCTTGAATTTCAAAACTTTGGAGAGTGTATGTTTGGGGATCGAAGTAGAAAACATAAAACGCTCCACACGTATGGAAAGAAAACGACAGAACAATTTCACCTCTAGCAGTCACTCCGACAAATGAAACATCGCGAAAAGCAAATTTACTATCCCTCAAAGTGTAGTGGTATTTTGACCATTCTTGTTTCTCGACATCCTCAAGAACACACATACGCAACTCAAGGGTACTCCTTTCTTCACCAGCACACTTCAAATTATTAATCACACATAATTTACCCTTATAGTTTATCAATTGATCATCCTCGCATTCTTTGTCAATGGACTTGAATACCTCAGACCTAACATCAAAGCAGACTATCTTCTTATAATCCGTTAAGTAATACAAAACCCCATTGATGCATATACCTTTGGAGGAGGAAGGGTAGGGACATTGGATCTTCCTCCAACTCTTTTCTCCAGTTCCTAATGTCAGAGTTTGATGACAAAAGCTATCTCCAACCATGGACAATACCTTGAATTGCTTGTTAATCGGATCAAGCCCTAACAAGCTTCTCGAGCTGTTGATGTACCTTCCCCTTCCCAATTTAGGTAAGATCTCATACTGTCCTGTGCTAGGTTTACATATTACATGCACTGTACCCTCATCCTCTTCCGAGAGTGACTCATGGCGGAAGCAGATCAAACCAGAGACATAGCCACAAAAGAATGACCACGTGTCTTCAGGGAACTTCAACCGGAAACCGACGTCTACTACAAGAGAAGACGACTTGTCGTTTGGATTCTGAGGCTGAGGCGATGAGGAGAAACTCCACTCACGTTTTCGAGAGTGACGGCGAAAAAGAGACGCGGACGAGCCGATGACCTGGTCAAGAACAACTCCGTGAAGTATGGACAGTAATACATAGAACACCATAGCTTCGACAAGCAACGAAACCTCTTGATCGACTTTGCAGGCAATCTCGAGAATATCTCCACAATGAGATCATTAGAGATGGAACTCATGCTCGGAATGATATATCAGAAATCCCAGAGAAAAACCAAAACAAGAATCGCAGAGAGTCGTCGAGAGAATATATTTATAGAGCTCGAAGCCTAGCGCATTTATTCTGTACCGAACTAAACCGAGATTTAGTTATTTTGGTTCGAGTTTCAGTTTAGTGAATACTTTGGGTTCTCTCAATTAAAATCCAAATTAGAAGAAGTTTCCGATATTGCAGAGATATTCCAATAGGAAAGAGTTAACCAGAGATTTGAAATACATACAATTGAAAACATAACAGAGAGAGAAAGAGAAGAAGCAAAACAAAAGTAACTCTCTGTATGCAGCAACGGGCCAAATGAAACCGCGGAAGATGATACCACTACCGTTATAAATAGTTGTCTCTAGTTATCGTGAAAGACATACTTGGATTATCTAATAAAGAGCTTTTCTTAACAGAAGAGAATTCTCAACTTGTTTCTTTGAATTTGGTATTCGATCTCTCGAATCAACAAGAACAGATAATGTTTTTATCCGGTATTTCGAAAGAATCTACAGATTGAACTTTCTTTTGTTACTCTGTTTAGCTTCCGTTATTCAAAATCAAGATTTCAAATACTTCATTAAAATCTAATGTCATTCAAAACTAAATGACTTTTAATAGTTTTGTGTAATGAGTTGAATTATTGACAAGTAAATTATTAAAAATAAAATCCAAGCTAAAAGAGTATAAAATCTAGAAAATTGGTTTTAAATCTATATATCAATAACACCCCTTAGATAGAAAGAATCAAAAGAGAAAAAAAAAAAAAAAATCTTACTCTAACAGACTTTTTAATCTGAAAGTTATTTCATATAGGCGATTTTAAATTCCTAATTTTTAGTGGTTGAGATCTGATCTCTGTTCTGTTGTTTGCATCACTGGTTTTCCGTCTGTGGCGTAAGCCACAAGAAAGGTTTGTTGTTACATAAAACCCTGGCTTTCTTGATCTGATTCCGGATTGGCCATTGATTTTCTGGTTATGCAGCTCTGGTGACGATAGTCTGGTTTTTTAAAGTGTTTATGTTTTGGTTTACCAAATTTGTAACACGTTATTGTTCTGGAAGTGTTTTTCTTGATTGAGCGCTCTCTCAATTGATTACTGCAACAAGTATGCAGTATATTAAGTAAACCGAATATCGGTTATGTTGGTTTAATGTAAAGTACAATCTTATCTTGGTTTAATTTCCCTTAGTTTAGCATTGTAGTATATAGTCAACTTTTACTGTTGTAACAAACTAACGAAGATAATACAAACAAACTTTTCTCTCACTTTTCTGGGTTAAGCTTTCTCTCTCTAGCTGAGCTCAAGCTTCGTTCAATGTTTGTTAAGAACTATGTCGAATTGCCAGTTTGTACTTGTGACAAATGTGAGTGTGATGCTGCGTGCTTATGGGAGAAATTGCAGCATAGGAGCCGTGTTACGAAGTTCTTGATGAGTCTTAATGAGTCGCATGAGCAGACTCGCCGTCACATTCTGATGATGAAGCCTATTCCAACGATTGAGGAGACTTTCAATATAGTCACTCAAGATGAGCGTCAGAAGCTTCTTCGACCCGTGTCTAATGTGGTTGCCTTTAACATGAATACTAGTGGTTATGATGGTCAAGGTCATGGTGATGATCCCAATCTTGTGGCTGCTTATATGGGCAGAGGAACTCAGAAACCTGTTTGTACGCATTGTCGAAAGATGGGACATACTGTTCAGAAGTGCTTCAAGATTCATGGTTTTCCTCCGGGATACAAAACAAATACTTATGCATCGAAGCAGCAACCTTCTGGTCAACAGAGAATGCCTCCGGCACCATCTTCTCAGTCTCAGTCTCACATGCCTACCTATTCAGCTAATGTTCAGTCAGCAAATGCCATTGCGAACGTCTATGCTGATGCAGGGGGATCTTATGCTTATGCACCTGTTCCAGTTGCTAGTGGAGATACTACAGTGAGCATTCAGAATTATTCTCCACAACAACTTCAAGACTTAGTGGCACAGTTTCATTCTCAGGTGAAAGTTCCGGTTCCTGTTGCTCCTCCTTCGCAGACGGCTACGATCACAGATCATGGGGTCATGGCTCAGTTTTCTACTTCTGGTAATGTTTCATTTCCTTCTACCAGCCTTCGTTATGCAAACAATGACCTTACCTTTCAAAATCATAGCCTTTCCTCCTTACAACAACTCTTGCCTAGTGATGCTTGGATCATAGATAGTGGAGCCTCTAGTCATGTATGTTCTGATCTAGCTATGTTTAGCGAACTTACACCTGTAGCTAGTGTCACTGTCACTCTTCCTAATGGTACTAGAGTTCCTATCACACACACAGGCACAATTCATATCACTGATTCTTTGATTCTCTATGACGTTTTGCATGTTCCTGCATTTCATTTCAATCTCATCAGTGTTAGTTGTTTGGTTCGTACTTTGTTGTGCTCTGCTCATTTCTATCCCACTTGTTGTTTCATTCAGGAACTTTCTCAGGGCTTGATGATTGGAAGGGGTAAACTATTACACAATCTATACGTTCTGGATACTCCGACGCATACTACCTCTTCTTCATCATTGCCTTCTTTCTGTGGTTCTGTTTTGGTTGATGATAATGTTTGGCGTCAGCGTCTTGGCCATCCTTCTCTTCCTACCATGCAGAAGTTGAAAGCTGCTTTACCTTCTAGTGCTATTGTTTCTGATTCTTTTCATTGTTCAATTTGTCCTTTAGCTAAACAAAAGCGTCTTGCGTATGTTTCTCATAATAATTTGGCTTCTAAGCCGTTTGATCTAGTTCATATTGATATCTGGGGTCCGTTCCATATTGAGTCTGTTGAAGGATTTCGTTATTTTTTACTTTGGTTGACGATTGTACAAGAACGACTTGGTTATACATGTTGAAATATAAAAGTGATGTTGCTTCTATTTTTCCAGCATTTCTTACTCTTGTTAATAATCAGTTCAATTGCCAAGTAAAGTCCATTAGATCTGATAATGCACCTGAATTGGCTTTCACTGATTTACTTCATGAAAAAGGCATTATTCACCAGTTTTCTTGTGCCTATACTCCTCAGCAGAACTCAGTAGTGGAACGGAAACATCAACATCTTTTAAATGTGGCTCGTGCATTGCTTTTCCAATCTAATGTTCCCTTGAAGTATTGGAGTGATTGTGTGCATACTGCTGTGTTTTTGATCAATCGCATGCCTTCTCCTTTACTTGGCAACAAATCTCCTTTTGAATTGTTGATGTCCAAGGCCCCTGATTTTAGTCTTTTAAAATCTTTTGGCTGTCTTTGCTATATGTCCATCATTAAGACCCATCAAGAACTTCGTAACACGGCTCCTATGCTGCAATTTCTCCCATAAGCACGCAGCATCACACTCACATTTGTCACAAGTACAAACTGGCAATTCGACATAGTTCTTATGCTCTTCCCAAAGAATAATCAACTCTGTATAGTAAGCGGAAACATCCATTGATCCTTGTTCCAATTTACTCAGCTTCTGCTCAATATCATAAACCCTAGGTACATCGTCTTGTTTGAATCGAGAGAGCAAATTATTCCAAATCCCTTCAGCAGTGGAAATGAGCAAGAGACTTTGCCCAATCTTCTTGGATACAGAATTCATCAACCAAGTCGCTACAATATCGTTACACCTAGACCACGCACCATAATTCCTATCAGTTGGAGGAGGACGAGAAATCGTACCATCGATGAATCCCAATTTGTTGCGCACATTCAACGCCATACGCACGGATCTGCGCCAAGAGTGAAAATCCGACGGCGTAGAGAGTCGATCGGAGACTAAAACAAGTTCGCTGCTGTGCAAGAAATATGGATTATCGTATTGATCTGTTCCCGTCGGTGCTGTCACATTCAACGGATCGGAGCCAGAAGGCGGAGCTGAAGAACCCATGGATTCGAGCTCAAAAAAGAAGAAATCGAAGAAATGTGTGACGATACGAAAGAGAAATCGCACACACAGAGGTCAATCAAAGAGAAACAAAGAAAATCAGAACGGAAAAGCAGTATACGATTCCGAGCAAAAAAGTGCCAAAAATGGCGAGAAAATCGAACAAAACAACGAGAAAATCTGCGGAATAAGGAATCGCGCTGCTCATTGAAGAAGAAGAGATTCAATCGCGGAAGAAAGAAAGATCTCTGATACCATATTAACAAACATTGAACGAAGCTTGAGCTCAGCTAGAGAGAGAAAGGTTAACCCAGAAAAGTGAGAGAAAAGTTTGTTTGTATTATCTTCGTTGATTTGTTACAACAGTAAAAGTTGACTATATACTACAATGCTAAACTAAGGGAAATTAAACTAAGATAAGATTGTACTTTACATTAAACCAACATAACCGATATTCGGTTTACTTAATACTCCCTTCTCTTCTCTTCACCCATGTCAGACATTTCCGCCATTAGGTTTTATTTGATGTTAAGGCTTACGAGCATATATTAGACATTCAGTGATGACCCCATAACCATAAGAAGAACATCTATACAATCACGGCCTCATGGAAATAGTTTTGTGGAATATCATGTAATAGCCGTGCCTACCGTTATATTATATCGAAAAAACATTGGCCTACAGCCTCAAAATTTTGAAAAAAGAACATAGAAGCATATTGGTGGTGCTATTATTTTATCAAATATATGCTTATATGTTTGTCGTTTAGAGTATAAGTATGCTATTTTCATCTATTTTACTTCTCTGTTTTTATTTAGTTATTAATCATCGATCCCTATTACAGTTGAGTGACTTAGTTAACTTATCTATAGGAAACAAATTTGTTACAGAAGTTTATTTTGAATAGTGATTTGTGGGAAAGAAAATAACAAGAATCAAGTTATGAACTGTTTTGTGTGTTTAGTTCTTTATTTTTATTTTTTTTTATCATATGACAATGTTTATTATAGTAGACACTTTTCCTTTTGATTTCTGTAGATGAAAAGTCACATCTCAGCCAACATAACTAGACTCTATCTTATATAGATAATGAAAGACAACTTCAGCCACTACTCTAATATAATGCTATATGAGCTTTTCTCATAGAGAAGAAGCTCACTGAATAAAAAGCAGAGATAATACAACTTAAGATCCTCTCTGGGTGGTCTACATAATTAATCATCGTTTAAAAGAGACAGGGATTTAGATGATGTTGCAGCAATGCAGCATATGTTGTCTTCACAGCATTAATGAATATTATGGCATGAAATAACGAAAGAAAGTTTAATATGTTTAAAACTTTCTTGGATTATAAGTAACTAAGTGTCTTTCGTAAACCCAATTCTTGATGATATCCGAGCACTGTATTGGTTGATCTAGTGATGCCCCATAACCATAAAAAAGGACATCAAAACAATCACGGCCTCATGGAAATAGTTTTGTGGAGTATCATGTATAATACCATCTGTATCTCAACTTTTGGGATCTAATTCATATCCTATATTATTTTGAAAACTGCTTGCTATTCATATATATACTTACGAAATTTTGTTTTTGTTTTTGTTTTGTTCGCAGGTTGTGGTAATTTTGGACTAAGATAGTTTCACATTAAATAGAGGAACTTCTTGACGAGGATGATATTATTCAAGAATGCAATTATGCAAAAGCCTTGAATGGATCATGGATGAGTCTTAATTTTTTATGCTTTATGCTTCAGACCTACGTTTTTTTGCAGTGGAAAAAGAAATGCAATTATTCATGTGTGAAGGTTGGAGAAAATAATGCATATATTGCCTTAAAAGCTTTGGCTAAGTAAACGTTTAGACAAAGATAAATAGATAATATTCACGACTTGCTAGCATTCTGCATCACATGCAATATATCTGTCATCGAGGAGAACCAAATAATCTCAAGTAAGGAGGAAACAATCCATAGGTTAGATTCTCAGAAAGAGTCAAGCAATAGAGTCATAGAGATAGTCATCTGACAAAGCAAGCTATCTTAAAAATATGTAACTGATAAATAATGTCTCTCCTCTGTCATTACAGGAAAAAAAAAGTTTTATGAAAAAACCTAATTAATGATAAAGCCAACAGATCTCTTTCTCTTTACCTATACTTCTTTGTTTTGTTAATGCTCTTAAACGCACGACGATTATGTTGCTGGTGAGCAACGGTTATCATGAAGTGATGGTGATCTTCTTTAGATGTGGTCTTGGGTTCAGGCTACTCTTCTGGTGAGCTACTGAGCTTATAGATGTTGTCTTCATAACATTAAACTTAAGATCTTCTACATGGTCTGCAAAGGCATAAACACTATTTCTACAAAAAGCTGACCCTTCTTCATGCTTACCTTGGATTTCAAAACTTTGGAGATTGTTCCTTTCTGGATTGTAGTAGAAAACATAAAACGCTTCACGTGTAGTATAAGACGACAAAACAATTTCACCTGTAGCAGTCACTCCAACAACTGAAACATTGTTGTAAGAAAATCTATCAACCATCAAAGTGTAGTAATGTTTTGACCATTCTTGTTTCTCCACATCCTCAAGAACCCACATACGCAACTCAGGGGCACGCCTTCCATTACTAACGTCAGCATTAAACACCTTAATCACACCTAATTTACCCTTATAGTTTATCAATTGACTAAGCTCGCATTCGTTGTCAATGAAGTTGAATATCTCAGACCTAACATCAAAGCAAACTATCTTCTTGTGATGTGTTTCATCATAAGCTATGTAATACAAAACCCCATCGATGCATATTCCTTTAAGAGGGGAAGGCTTATGGGTTAAGGGACATTGGATCGTCCTCCAACTCATTTTTTCAGTTCCTAATGTCAGAATTCCAAAATCACCACCATAAAAAGATGAATCAGCCCCGACAAACAACACCTTGAATTGCTTGTCAATCGGATCAAACCCTAAAAAGCTTCTCGAGTTGTTGCTGTCCCTTCCCCTTCCCACTTTAGGTAAGATCTCATACTGTCCTGTGCTAGGGTTACATATTACATGCACTGTACCCTCATCCTTTTCCGAGGGTGACGACGCATGACGGAAGCAGATCAAACCAGAGGCGTAGCCACAAAAGTATGACCACGTGTCTTCAGGGAACTTCAGCCGGAAACCACGTTGTACTACAAGAGAAGACGACTTGTCGTTTTGATTCTGAGGCTGACACGACGAGTAGAAACCCCACTCAGATTTTTGATATTCATGGACGGCGAATAAGAGACGTGGACGAGCCGAGTACCTGGTCAAGAACAGCTCCGTGAAGTATGGACGGTGATACATAAAACACCATAGCTTCGACAAGCAACGAAACCTCCTGATTGACTTTGCAGGCAATCTCGAGAATATCTCCACAAGGAGATCATTAGAGATGGAACTCATGATATATATCAGAAATCGCAGAGAAAAACCAAAACAAGACTCGAGAGAATATATTTATAGAGGGCATTTATTCCGTACCGAACCAAACCGAGAATTAGTAATTTTGGTTCGATTTTCGGTTTAGTGTTAACTTTGGGTAATCCAAATTAGAAGTTTCCAATAGTGCAGAGAGAGATATTCCGATAGGAAAGAGAGAGTTAACCAGAGAGACTTGAAATACATACAGAGAGAGAAAGAGGATAAGCAAAACAAAAGATCAATTTCGAAATCTTTTTTTTTTTCTAGACATCCTTGGCAATGAGATCACCGTTGAGCAACTCTCTGTAAGCAGCAACGGGCCAAATGAAACCGCGGAAGATGATCCCACTAGCCAAAGGAACATCGATGATGATCTCTTTCATCGCCGGCTTCTTCTCCCCGCTGATCGCTCTCAAGTAGCTTCTCCCGACCCACCCGATCCACCCGGCGATGTAGAGGAAGAGAATCCCTGGCGTTATGAACTCTCCCCAATGCCGCTGGTCTCCGTTCACTATCAGGTGCGGTAGTCCGTCCGAGCCACAGAGTAGCCCGTACTTGCCGTAGTTGTCGAACCTAACCAACCAAAATTTCATATCAGAAAACAAAATTCAAAAACCTCCACAAAAATCAATCATAATGCTACTCAATTTCCATTGATAGCAACACCAATTTCAAATCAATCTACATGAATTTTCGAATCAGAGTTATGAAATCATGGATCTGGGAAACTAAAAAAAATGAACCTAAAATCGGAGAATCCAGAACAGGTGAAATTGAGATCTAAATTATTCTGGGGATTTGGGATTTGTGAGCTATGGAGACGAACCTGCGCTTGGTTTTCTCGATCTGAGCGTTGAGAGCGAGAGCAGGGGCGCTCTCAGGAGCGTAGAGCTTGAGGGAGGATTCGAGTTTTTTGATCTGTTGCTTCTCTCTCTTGGCGAACTGTTTGGAGTCCTTGCAAGGGGTCAAGCCTGAGATATCAGCGACGGCTGGCATCGGAGCTGAGAGGAGGATGGAGGAGAGAGCGACGGCGGCGGAGAAGGCCTTCATGGACTGTGGCTGCGTCGCGGATTTGTTGTCATCGGAGGAGGAGCAGACGAATCTCGCGGCGGATTTGGGTACGGATTGGGTGAGAGATTTGTTGGATCTCGGGTTGAGGACGAGATTCGTCGGGATCGTGAGCGACATCGTTGTACTCGATTACGGGTTTTCTCTGGATTTGGGGGGGTGGATTACAGAGAAGTGTGAGAGATGAGAGCTTTAGATTCTTTAGAGGACAAATAGGATTAGTGGAGGGAGAGAAAGATAAGAGAAGAGGTCTCGTGGTGATGAGGTGGCGTGTTGTGAGTGGTGGATAAGTCACACGTCATGGATAAGAGATTTTCCCGCTGATTTTTGTAATTTTCTCATCTCACGTTGAAGATATGTGGACTACACACGACACTATATCTATCTGATTACTAGTTTACTACTGATACTGCAAACTTCAGCTTTGATTGGTCAACCACATATTAAGGGTGGTCATTTCGTTTTTTTTTTGTTGTTGAAAAATTCTACCTGAATTCTGACCGATGTGAATTCGGTTTAGTTTAGGTTTGTCTGTAAAACTGTAACACAAGGTATTTCGGTTTATGTTTACCTTGTGTTAATCTTCTTTTTGTAAACTTTATAATTTTTTTTTTTTTGAATTACTAGGAGGTTCTGGCCGAAGCTCGTAATTCCCTAGGCCCGAAACCACATCATGTAATATTGGTTTCGTCCCAAGCAGCACTCGATGACCTCTAAGCTTTGCCTAGGTTCCCTTTACCAGTCGAGCTATAGCCACTTGTAAACTTTCTAATTTACATTCACGATTGTGAAATTTCATGAGTTTCCATCACAATTCACAAACCAAGTGACAGTTAAAAGACTGTTTACCAATGTCGATCTTGATACGCATAATAACGGTTTCACACTTATGTCTTTCATGAACGTTGCCGAATGGATGGAAACTGCAATTCCACAAAAATGTGTGATAGGCAAAAAAGCAGTTGAATTACAAAATCGTTTTTCATTTCGCTGGTTACGAATCATGTTACATATCTTTTACAATTGACTTACTGTAATATTTGAATAGTTACAACCATTTTTAAAACAAGATCTCTTGAACTGAAATACGAATTTAGTCATGGAACTTATGAACAAAAAACTCAAACTACTAAACACTAGTTATTAAGACTGTTCACTTCTTTTTCAAAGTTAAAACCCCATCTATTATTCTTTTTATTTTTATTTGTGTGAAAACCTCATCTATTACTTGAAGGGCAAAAGTAATTAATATATTTCTTCTTCTCATTTTCCCATATATATTGGTAGTTAGTTCCGAGATGAGATTTTGGTTGATGTAAATCAGGTTTCACTCGTTGAACTAGTAACACTAACTTCTCATATATTTTGATTGGTCGGTTTCTCTTGAAATCATGGGTAAACAAATTCTGATAAACCATAAGGCTCTCTTATTTACACAACAAAGGCATAAGGAAATACACAAATTAAGAAGGTTACAGCAGCTGACAATAAATCAAACAAAATCATCTTCCAAGAGAGAGAGAGAGAGAGATGGAAAATCAGACATTGTGTGAGTTGTCGTGCTTGGTACGAGGAGATGACGGGGGAGAGGAGGTGGTGGAGATGGTTGCACCGGGAGGTGGAGCAGGAGCGCCGTACACCTGAGGATTTGTGTGGATCTCTCGACGGCCGCGAGATTTCCCGAGGAAGTAACAGCCGAATCCAAGAAGAAGACAGAAGAAAATTAGAGGAAGAGATATGACCACCACCAAACCCATCGATATTGAGATCTATTGTGATCTATCTTCTTTCTCTGATTGGTTTTTTGCTTTTCTTGAACTATTGGTTTTGCTTTGATTCTATTTCATATAGACATATTTATATATACATGTGTGATGTGTAGGAAGAATCCGATTCTGTCTGGTCCGCAACGTTTATGTCTTGAAAGCTTAACGTTCGAATCACAACGGTTATCTTCTCTTTTGGTGGACCCTATATACATATTTTATACTTTTAATAAAGACGATATTTATAATTATTTAGAGCTCTTGATTGATAAACACTTTATTTGACCAATCCATGCAATTAAATGTCCAGATTTTTGATCCATAACACTTGATTTAAAAAAAAACACTCATTAAATAACGATGGATCGGTGGTGTTATTGGATGTTTGTTATTCAATTTAAGATTATAAATTATGTTTCTAAATTCAGTGTTATTAGATATCTTATTTGTAATTTACTAATTTATCATCAAAAGATTTTTCAAATTATTGTTATTGAATCAAGATTTTAACTCTATTTTAAAATCTAGTATTATTCAAAATTAAATGACTTTTAAAATCTTTATTTATTAAATCATTTAAAATGAATTATTACAATGTAGTTTCATGTGTACATTATTACAAATAGAATCCAATCAATATTCAATATTGCAGATACTTGATTTCAGAATCAACTACAGTATAAACTCTATAAATTAATACTCGATAAATTAATAAACGCGATAAATTAATAAATTCTTCCGATCCCGAGTTGGGCCGGTGTAAAATATGACATAATTCGATAAGATAATAAGATAATAACTTTTTCTAAACTCCTATGTAAAATATGGTCCCAATAATATTATAAATTAATAATTATCATATAAAAAATTTATATATATATATATATATACCTAAAATATCTAGTTGCTAAAATATGAATCTCTCACACACTAAACATTATGAAATTTATCACAATATGGTAAGTATGAGAAAATGTATTAAGCAAACATAAAGACTTCAAAAAAGTTAAGAAAATTTACGTATACGTGGAATTTTTTTTATTAAAATGGAAGGAAAAATTAAAAGATTACTAATACTGAATTTTCTTTTTTTTAAAATATTTTTTAGTCAAAATCTATATATTAATAACTCTATAAATTAATAAAATATCAAAGTCCCAACATTATTAATTTATAGAGTTTCTACTGTATATTGATTTTAAATACATAGATTGAATAACACGACTCCAACATAACTCATTTTTCTTTATATTTTATTACCATGATTTTTTATTTGGTTTTAGAACCACAACTCATAATTCAGACAAAAAGAGAGGCTCTTGACTAAATTTGTGATCATCAAAAAAAATCTTAAGGGGAAAACAGCAGTACAAGATTTTACTCATCATTCAAAACCGAGTTTTTTTGCTTTTCCATTTGATTTGGAAAAGAAAAACCATAATACAAGAATCACAAACCTATCACCGATCTGATCAATCATCAATGTCCCAAGTGCAAAGCTTCATCGACGGCCAAAGCCAATGCAGCAGCAGCTCCAACATAAGTGTGTGGAGTCAGCTTCAAAAGCTGAGATTTTGCATCTTCAGGCAAATCCAAACCTTTGATAAACTCTCTTATGCTTTCTTCATTCACAGCTCTTCCTCTTGTTAGCTCCTTTAGCTTCTCATACGGCTCTGGAACACCGTATCTCCTCATCACCTTTTATAACACCACATGACAACATCCGTGAATCAGCTATACATAGGCAAAACTAGGTCGTCAAAGAAGACTAAGAATGTGAGAGAGAAATTTACAGTTTGTATCGGTTCAGCGAGGACTTCCCAAGTTTGATCCAAATCTTCATTCAACCGAGCTTCATTAACCTATTTCAAGAACATTCTTAGCCTA
The DNA here is from genome assembly GCA_902728155.2 of Microthlaspi erraticum. Taxonomy (NCBI): domain Eukaryota; kingdom Viridiplantae; phylum Streptophyta; class Magnoliopsida; order Brassicales; family Brassicaceae; genus Microthlaspi; species Microthlaspi erraticum. The sequence continues at coordinate 128,755 of CACVBM020001862.1, read as the reverse complement.
TGAAACAAGTGGGAACATTTCTTTAGGGCTTACAAGAACAATACCTGAAGCTTCCCGATCCCCTGAATCGCGCTCTTGTAAGCGAGAAGAGAGTGTCCTAAAGCTCCACCCATGTTTCTCAACACAGTTGAATCGGTTAAATCACGCTGCAGAGATTGTTACATTATTTCAGGCTTAGTTTCATTTCCATCGCTCTAGCAAAGTATATAGAGAAAATGCTCTAACCAACCTGCATTCGTGAAATGGGAAGCTTCATGCTGAGGAAAGTAAGCTCTGCGTTTGCTTTGCCTAGGTTCCCTTCACTGTTCTCAAAGTCAATAGGATTCACTTTGTGAGGCATTGTCGATGATCCGATCTCACCAGCTTTTGTTATCTGCTTTCAAAAAAATTCAAACAATGAGATGAATGATTCTCTACCATTCACATTCACATTCAAATGATTCAAGCTTTGTTTTTGTTTTTCCACTTGCCTGCTTAAAGTAGCCTAGAGATATGTAGCTCCATATATCTCTGTCGAAATCAATCAAGATGTTGTTGAATTGGCTTATTGTGTTAAAAAGTCTAGCCATGTAGTCATGAGGTTCAATCTGCAAGAACCGCAAGAACAACCAATCAGTGAGAATATCTTTATGAAATTACAAAGAAACTCGTTTGCTCAAGAGAACCTATATATACCTGAGTGACATATGGGTTAAATGCTAATCCGAGAGAAGTAACAAACTCCTCTGCAACATGAGGCCAGTCGATATTAGAATACGCAGAGATATGAGCGTTGTAGTTCCCAACAGCACCTGCAAATTTCCCCTTGATCTTGGTTTCTGAAAGACATCTCCTTTCTTCGCTTAACCTCACAGCGAAAATCGCCATTTCCTTCCCCAAAGTTGTAGGAGAAGCTGGCTGCATTTACAAGGAAATTGACAGAATCAAAATCATAACCAATTGCATTAACACAACGATGTAAATCGTTTCTTTTTGACATCAGTACCTGGCCATGAGTTCTTGAAAGCATGGGGACGTATGCAAATTCCTTAGCCATGAGAGAGATTGATTTGATCAGCTCATCCATGGTTGGAAGTATAACAGAAGTAAGTGCTTCTTGAAGCATTAAACCATGGGAGAGATTGTTGATGTCCTCAGAGGTGCAAGCAAAATGGAAAAACTCAAGAACCTGAAATTGATTCATCAAAGAAATTGGATAAAAGAATTGGATCAAGCCTGAAAAAAGCTAAGTAAGAAGAAGGGTTTCAAAACCTTGACAATCTCTGGATGTGATTCACACTTTTGTTTCAAGAAATACTCCACTGCTTTCACATCGTGATTTGTTACTCTCTCGATCTTCTTAACTTCCAACGCATCCTCAATGCTAAACCCATCGATTATGCCTTGCAAGTAGACCTCGGCATCTTTGGTAAAGCTTGGAACTTCCGTGACTTGAGGGATTTTCGAAAGCTTCAGAAGCCATTTGATCTAAGAACATATATATAACCAATGAATGAGATCACAAAACCTTGACTTGGGAGTAACAAAAAGCTTAAATTTGAGAAACAAGTACCTCGACAAGTACTCGGAAATAGATCAAACCAAACTCGCTCATGGAAGAGGCCAATTCCTTAACTTTACCCCAGTAACGACCATCCAAAGGCGATAAAGCTGTTAAATTCGACATCTCCAAGTCCCTGGAGCTTGCCGCAGCAATTGCCATCACCTAGAGTATCCATTTGTTAGCAATTCGCATCCGAGCAATTAGATTTCGACATAAACAAAATCGGGTTAAAGAGCAGATTAGTGTGGGGGAGGGAAAGTTCTAACCTTTCTCGAAGTCATTAGCTTGAGTGAATCAGTAGAAGAAACAGAGAATGAAACTCTCGGAAGCGGATGGTGAGAAGCAAAGGAGAGGGATTTCGATGAGTTTGAGAATGTTCCGGTGGGTGTAAGGCCGAAACAAGGGGTTTTGCTGTTGGCTAAAGCCATTGAAGAAAAGTTGAGCTCCATTTTGTGATTCCAGAATTAGATGCACGACGAAGAGAGTGAAACAGCTTTGGCGCACAGAGTATTTAGGGTTTTAGTGGGTTCCGGTTAAAAATTACAGCCATGCGGTTTTTTGGTAAATTTTAAAATTTTACCCATGTTTTCCCCTATTTATTACTGTATCAGGTTGACTGAGCATTGTCAACATCAGTCTTTAGCTTGTTCAAAATTCTTTGGACACTTTTGATTCTTTTCTTTTTTTTTTTTTGTTGCTCCAACATCAAACTTTCATTGACCAATAATATCTTGGTTTTAAGTTTAAACCAGTGATTAGACCGGGCCGTCTGGTCCGACCGGCTGAACCGTGAACCAATAATGCTTGGAGGAGCTTCTTTGAATCCAATTCAAAGTATGACGTTTTGATAATTGATTCAAGTTCCATCTCAATGCTTCTGCTTCGGTATGTAACAGGGAACTTGTATTTGGTCGTTCTCTCCTTTCCTTGATGGTCTCTTAGTACCACCCAGCCTATCGCACAATGCCTATTTTGTTTAGTCCATGCTTCATCTGTCCATGACTATTACATTTGAGCCAGTTCAGTGAGGGCGGTCTCCATTTCTCGCTTCTGGCTACTACCGAGAATCTAAAAACATAACAAACTTAAACTTGCTATCCTCTTGTTGATTGAAAGGATCAAAGGAATGTGATATAGGTGAGGATGAGAAGGCCAAAGATCAACCATAGACTCTTCATCACAAGTACACACATTTACCCTCTTGGATATTGATACTGTTATGTTTAGATGTTTGATCACGTCTTCTTCATATAGAAGACAAACTTGTTTTCAGTTTTAGCATTTGAAAACCCTTTGTATTACTCTTTCATGAAATTAGAAGATATTCATTCATCACAGATAACCAAATCCAAATAAATATTTATATGTATGATCCAATCTTGAACAGATTATTCCAAAAGCATATTAATCAAAGCATCAAATCCAAATTGTATTCACCTTCTTCTCATGAAGTCAAACACCAAGCCATAGAAAGGAAACACTAAAGGCAAATAAGACAACGATTTACTTCTTAGAGAAGACCAAAACCACCCCTAAGAGCAAGAACCAGATGAAGAACAGAGCCTCCCTCAATGTTGTACTCTTTCGCCGTTTTGTCATCAGCCAGCTGTTTTCCGGCGTAGATGAGCCTGCAAAAATATCCATCACATGCATAAGCATCCCACAAATGCTAATGCCAAAAACACAAGAAAGCAAAAGAGCTGCAAAGAATCCGTTTTGACTGAACCGCTACCAAACCCCTAAACAAGCTAAGACAGATAGCTCGATGCAACAAGAACAACATAGAAGCTACAAAGATAGACAAAAACTTTGCAGCTCAATACTTTTGAAGTTAATTGGGAAAAAAGAAGTGTTATTTATACCTTTGTTGAACAGGAGGGATGCCTTCTTTCTCCTCAACACGTTCCTTGATCCGATCAATAGTGTCGGTGGGTTCGATGTCAATCTCGATTTCTTTACCAGTGAGAGTCTTGACCTTGATCATGGTCCCACCCCTGAGCCTCAAGACCAAGTGAAGAGTCGACTCTTTCTGGATGTTGTAGTCTGCTAGCGTTCTTCCATCTTCTAGTTGCTTCCCAGCAAATATCAGCCTCTGCTGATCTGGTGGAATCCCCTCCTTGTCCTGTTTTCGCAACAATCCCAATCAAACGACCTTTTTGTCAGTAAAAACATCAACTTTGATCAAATTTTATCAATCTCACAAACAATTAGAGCAATTCAAATCGAGATTCTTCATCCAAATTACCAACAAGTAGATACAGGAAATATCTACTACTGGGGGAAAAATCCTTCAAATACGAAATTAAGCAAACACATGAAAGAGTAAGAGTGATCTTAGGGTTCTTAAATTCGATCAATCGAGACTCTGAGATCGCTTCACCAACCAGCAACTTATTATCGATAACTAGAAAACAGAATCCGAGAAGGAAAACCTAAAATCAATGAATTATTCTTATCCTCCAACGATTAGATATGAAATTCACAGTCCAAAACCCTAGAACCCTAAAAAGGCGAATAGACATGGAAGAAGTAGGAACAAGTCGGAATTCGAAGTGGGAGAAGAGGAGTATAGACCTGGATTTTGGCTTTGACATTGTCGATGGTGTCGCTGCTTTCAACCTCTAGGGTTATGGTTTTGCCGGTCAAGGTTTTGACGAAGATCTGCATTTTTTTTTTTTACTTTTTTCTCGCTCAGGATTTTTGATTTCTCTCAATCTTGCTCTGATTTAGCGTTGAGAATATATATACGCGAAGCTCCATAAATATGTAAAAAAATAAATAAAATAAATTGGAATTGTTTGAGGGATTTGGAATAAATCCACTTACGAAAGATTTCGTGATAAGCGTTTGGTCTACGCTATTTCTTCTTATGCTAATTTATATATCTAATATATTATTTGCACGAAGTGAAAATTTCGTTTAGAGGCACCAAATTCAATCTCAGCTGGTTGATTATCCACATATCTTTAATGAAAATTTATTATTAAATCTTGAAATTTTTTTTTTTGTTATTATTCACGAATTATATTTTTCCTTAAAATATTTTAGGATAAAGACCATAATTACCATATTATCATGCCACAATTTTGGAAAAAAAGGAAACAAACCCTAAATTTTTTGATCGACTTTCTCCTATATAATAGATACCAATAAGCAAAATATCACAATACATTTTTCTTCTTTTTAGACGTGATTTTTAATTTTTGAGTTCTTACTTCTTCTGATTGATTGTGAACTAATTTTTGAGTTCTTACAGCTTGAAGACGATATCACGCTGATGTCTCACAATCCTTTTTAGACGTAACAGGTAATTTATTTTTGCAAGCATGTTCTATGTATATAATTGTTTAACTGTTATAATCTTAGATCTATTTTTTGTAATTGCATCACCTTTTAGGTTACAAAGAAGAATTGAAGGTTACAGATCATAAAGAGATAACATATGGGAAGCACAATTGCACAAACTTTCAAAAGGTGATTAAAAATAGCCTTGATATTTCTGGGGTATTTCTGGTTTGGCATTCCTCTTTGAGTTTAATTTAATACAATACTTTAAGAAAAAAAAGTTTTTTTGTTACCATCGAGTTAGATGTCGTAGAAATTTTTTGTAAAGGTAAGCAAAAGTTGTTCCAAATAAATATGTTTGTATGATAATCATGATTAATCAATGACATTCAAGCTCTTAAATTGGTTAAGCTGCTTCGTGTATTACAGATACTTCTATATAACTAAGTTGGTTTTAGTTGTGGATTCTGCTCTGTCTGAGGTTCAACATATCTTACAAGTAATTTAGTTAAATTGTACAGAATTTATTTTCTGCATATGTATGTTTCGCTATACATGTTCCCCTTTAGGAAACATGGATATCAGCAAAAAACATGGATAGTTTATTGGCGAATGGACTGTTGGAATCAATGCGGGAATGAGTTTTACTGAGATATGGAAGTAAGATATTACATTCCCACTTTAACTATAAAATGTAGAAACTATGTTTTCCACACTGTTTTCTTTCTTTAACAAATTTACTGGCATTAACAATGTGATATCAAAGTCACATTTTCATATGCTTAGTTTCTTTCGTTTGGTGCAAACATTAATGAATCATGGAACTATTTTATTTCGCGTGTTTTGCAGATTTACTTTGGATATGATCTCTATTTCTTAATCATGTTCCTTCCTTAGTGTGGGTCATTGAATTGATTAATTGAGTAAGGTGTGACTCTGATTCTTGGCATCTTGCTAGAGATGGTGATCATACTAGAATTATATTTAAGGGTTAAGATTTTTGTAGAATTTGTTTGATAATCTAGAAGAAACCATATTCTCACTACATAAAATGTGAATCTAAAATAAACACATTAAAAGATAGTAAGTATAAGAGAATCATAGTAGCTTTGAAACATCAATATGAATTTCTTTTCCTTTTATTCAACAAATATAACGTCAATTTGGTGTTGTTACTTGTGCCTTAACGGAACAAAGTCTTATGGTCGTGGGTGAATTGTGGTTGATCGATATCATGGAAAAGCAAGAAACTCATCTACTTGAAGCGTATGATGTGGTCAGTGATCTCTTAGTGGAAGGAAAATGATTTCTACGGATAAGAAATATCTAAGCGAGAAGGCACTTAACTTCAGATTCTGCAGCCAAATCCGAACAAGAAACAAAAGAGTTTCTGATTCAAAGTAGCTCGCAACAGAAGAATCCCAAAACTAATAAGAGAAAGCTCTCAAAAACGGATACGCGAAAGAATCTCTCTACTAAGAAATTGTTTTTTTTTTGCTGTATAATTTCGGAGTTACAGATTCTAACAGTAACAAAAAGAAAGAAACATCTCTGAAATCTGAATAGACATGATCACTATTGAAAACTCATAATATGTCATATAACTTTTTGAATTACTAATGTAATGTTTGCCTAGATTTCCCCAAACTTAAGAATTAGGCTTTTAAACCGATTCATGTTATCACGCACATGAAAGAATATTAATATTATACATATGTTTTAAGCTCTTACATTCAAAATCTGATGCATCATATATTTGCTCTCCTCTCTTTTTTTTTGGGTTACTATAGTGATATAAAATCATATTCATACAAATTTTCTTTTTTGTCTTTTGAATATGTATTTGTCTAATAGTTTGTATTCCTAAAAAAAAAAAGATAAAGAAGAAGAAAAAAAACTGGTAAATAAGATGTTACAAAAGTCTAAAAGAAGAAGCTAAAGACATGAAAATCAATAAAAAAACAAGAAGAAGAAGATTGATAACAGAAAATGATGAAGAAGAACAAGATGAATTAAGAAGAAAAACCTGAATAAATAGAAGGAGAAGACGAAGACATGAGCATAAGATTAAATAAGGTATGAGGAGATGAATAAGAGAAATATGAGAAGATGAGAAAAAATAAATAATAGAAAATAAAGAGGAAGACGAAATTGATAAATAAGATGTTGAAAAAAAAGAACAAGATTGATAATACAAAATGATGAAGAATACACTATGAAATAAGAAGAAAAACTGAATTATAATAAGGAAAAGACGAAGACAGAAAAAACGAAAGAAACAAAACAAAAGAAGAAAAGAATGAAGAATGTGTGAACAACAAAGAAATTGGAAAAATTAAAAGATAAAAAATGAAGAATAAGAACACAAAGCCAATTGAAAAACAAATTGAAAATAAAAGGAAGAAAACAAATAAAAACCAGGAAATAAAATGAACGATGAAGAGAGAGGAAAATAAAAAGAGAATAGAAAGTTTGATAAGAATAATAAAAAATGGTAGAAAATGAAAGAAGTGAAAGACGAAGTAAAAGAAGAAGATAATATGGGGTTGGGTTTACGATGGACAGTTTATTTCGATTGGCGTAAGGTTTAGTCTTTGATGCATTTTAAAAATTCTGAATACACTACATTACCGATTAAAAAAACTGTTAAGAAAAAAAAATAAAAATAAAAGCAAATCTATAACCAATTTGTAAAACGTGGGGTTTGGATGTGCGGTTTGGGGAGGGGGTATAACGTGGGATTCAGGTTTAGGGTGTAGGGTGGGGGAGGGGTGTTACGTTGTATGGTTTGGGTTTAGGATGTAGGGTTGTTTAAGAAGGGGGGGGGGGGGGGGGTGCTACACTGTGGGGTGTGGGTTTTAAAGAAGAAAAAATGATATGTGAAGAAAAAAAGATAAGGAAGAGATAAAAAAACTAGAATAATATGATGTTAGAGAAGAAGAAGATGATAAAAGATGGAGAGAGGGGGAATAAAAAGGAAGAAAAATCGAAAAAAGAATATAAAGAAAATTAGAAAGAAAAAAAAGAATAGAGAGCTGGAAGATATGAAGATATAAGAAAAGATTGAAGAACAAAAATTGGAAGAAGAAGAATAAAAAATGATGAAAACAAATATAAATTGAAAGAAAAATAATAAAGTGAGATAATTGGAGAAGAATAAAAGATAGCAAAATAGGAAGTGAGAAATATTTTCTATTTCTCTAAACGAATAAAGAAGATTAAATAGAACAACAAGAAAGAGAAGACAACAAAATACACATCGAAATTACAAAAATAAGAAGTTGGCGAAAAAAAAATATATATAATCAAATTTTTTACTATTTATATTATTAAAATCTTTAATGAATTAATGTATTTAAAAAAATATTTTACCCGCACAAGGTGCGGGACAACCACCTTGTAAAAAAGAAATAGTAGATTTCCTATTCAAAAGGAACAAAATATTTACAACTTGACTGGATGAGACTGTTATTAATTTTTTACTTTTAAATTTTATAGACTGTTAAAAACTTGACTGGAGTACATGTTATTAATAAAAATGACAAAATAAATTAAAACTGATTAACACTAAGTTCGGGTATACTAAAAAAAGTTAAGTCTTACAAACTGATATGTGAAATGTAATATTGGGCCAATAGTCACTACTATAATAGAATTTATATACAGTATGCATAATGGCATAATGCATTGTAGATTACGATATTTAAAAAAAAACTCAACAGTAACTTACTGAAGCAATATTTTCGATTTGTGTTAACTAATTTTGGGACAATATAATGGATGATAGATTAAAGCTTATATGATGGAAATACAGTATAAACTCTATAAATTAATAATGTCGGGACTTTGATATTTTATTAATTTATAGAGTTATTAATATATAGATTTTGACCAAACATGTTTTTTTCAAAAAAATAAAATTCAATAATAAGAATCTTTTAAGTTTTCCTTCAAATGAAATAAGAATTTTCCTTTATACATATATTTTCTTAAATTTTTTCTTTAATTATTTCTATATTTACTTTATTGTTTACATTTTCTCATACTGCTACATTGTTTTAAATTTCCTTTTTTCCTTTTATTTTTTATGTGTGAGAAATTCATATTTTAGTAGGTAGATATCTAGATAAAAAAATATATATATAGAAATAATTTTTATATGATAATTATTAATTTATGATATTATTGGGACCATATTTTACATAGGAGTTTAAAAAAAGTTATTATCTTATTATCTTATCGAATTGTGTCATATTTTACACTGGCCCAACTTGGGACCGGAGAAATTTATTAATTTATCGTGTTTATTAATTTATCGAGTATTAATTTATAGAGTTTCTACTGTAGAAGTAAAAATGTAGGTGTTAAACCGAACACACAAACATTTAAAAAATGTCAAAAGTTTGTTTTTATTTGTGTTGTTCACAGTTGAAATTATCTTATAAATATATAGATAGCCACATAAAAATATAGACATTCTTAAAATATTTTATGAAAACGTATACTACATTCATAACTAAAAATATTTTCACATAGCCATATCATAATATAACATAACATAAGCATAATTAGACAACTAAATAAATTGTCATAAAATTATGTAGAAATATATAGACAACTACATAACCATATAGATAATCATAGAAAATAATATCAAATATACACATATATTGACAACCAAATATATTGTTATATAGATATGTATACAAACATATCAAAATATATCAAAACATATACATTCATATACAATTAAAAACATTGCAATATACATATGTAAACAACCATATCAACATAGAGGAAATCATTTATATGATACAATTTATATGTAGCAAGTTATGAGAAAAATTTGTTATCTAGTTGTACCAGAGTCCAGAGCCAAACACTGGCAGTATTTAGGATTTCTCAACAAATACTCTAACGGGAATCCGAGCAATCACATTTTCGCCGTGGAATTCGATACGGTACATGGATTCAAATACAATCGCTTCACATCAGTTACGTACACATTAGTCTAATGTTGAGCAAAAAATATAAAAGATAAGTAGGTCAAAGTAAAGGAGGATATTCTTAAACTCAGCCTGATAGTCTGCGTTTGTTAAAATCATGTTTGAGCAATAACATTAATTTATTTAACATCGTCCTAGTACATATGATGCTCGCATGAAAAAAAATCCTATTATTTTACAAATTATGATATCTACCTTACATGTCTATTTTCTCTACAACTGACTCCACCCTATCAAAAATTCTGGACTAGATAACATGGCGAGATACTACCATATCTATTACGTAACCGCGCTATGAATTGGTATAAACTTTGTATAATACAACCCGAATGATTTTCAAGACATCAGTTTATGTTGTTGTATAATCTCAAGTCAAAACAGTTACTTTCTGCACCACTTTGAAAGTCCGATATGAAAACTGAGTTATGTCACATGTTTCAGATTGACTACTTCCTTATTTTACAGATAACCGCTTTCTTCTTTGCACATCTTCATACTCTTGCTCACCAAAGATTGTCATATGCTTCACCAGCTCGAATGACCTGAAATTTACCAACTCCGAATAGTGAAGTTGCATCCAAACTCTTTTATTTGTGTTCATTAAAAACTTAAATGTACAACTACAACACATGAATTGGCCTTATTTCTAGTCAATGTTATTTAAATAACATGAACTCATGAAGAGGTCTCTCAGTGGCCCAATAGATCAGATCATTTAAAAATTAAAACCCAACTAAAAGTTATTTTCTCAATTCTTTATTTTCAGATACCAAAATATCTTAATATTAATATTTTGTTTTCATGTATACATTTCTTGCTCTTTAGGCAATTTAGGATTTTTTCACATAATTAAATACTTGAAACTCACAGATAGAGCTTTTCCAAAATTTGGTTTTACTCAATTGAAATCAATCTATTCAAGCCATATATTATCCAAGCAACATCCACAGCAGAATCTGGCAAGTCCATGATGCAACTGAAAAACAAAAACAACAAAAATTACAGATAGCTTTTACAAATTCATGCATGTAATAGTGATGACTGATGAACAGTTGATTCTTATCCATATCTTGTATAGTACTATATATAGCTGTATGTGTATTATGAGTTTGTCGAATAAATTTGTGACGTGGCTTGCTCTTGTTTACTGGAAGTTGATGAATAATCTCTTAACGTTGTACCATCGATCTCCATGAAATTTAACAAATGAAAGGTCGAATGATCACGAGAAATCTCATCTTCATATACTTTTAACTTTAAAGCTACTGATAATGAATAAATTGACCTATCTACTTTATTTTAACATACGCTTTATATTCTTTCAAATAAGGTGATAGTCCATGACTTCATGTTATTTTACATACAGTAATACGTTAAATCTTATCTTCTGAGATAAAATTCCTAATATCATAGCAAAATTGATTATGTTGCTTCAAAAGTGGAGCGAGACTCTTTTTAGCAAAAACAAATAAAAAACAATAGAGGGGACATTTCATATTTCCAGAACTAGCCCAACGTTAGAAAAAGCTAGATGCACAGTAAAAAAAAAACAAATTAATTCTTATGTAAGCTTTTGATTTGAAGGTATTAAAAAATAACGAGAAGATAACACTTTTCCACAGGAAAAGGAGAAAAACAAAAAGAAGAGTTCCGTATAGAGTAAGAATAAAAATAACAAATTAATAAAACCACGTCAGGAAATATCCGGTCGGCTCATTCTTGGTAATACGTGAACCGAAACCGGTTCAAGTCCTTCAGGGATCTCCACGGTCCAAATCTTCGCCGGCTCCGCCACAACATCCACCACGACAATTCTTCCGTCACCGGTAATGACACAAAGTTTTCCGGCGACTGCTGTAACTTGCCGAGCTACTTTAAGCATCTCCTCTCCATTTTCCACCACCGTAACTTCTCTCCACTCTCTCTTCTCCTCGTCGTATTTTCTGACTGTTCCTTTCGTCTCATCCACCGAGTAAAGCGAATCCTCCTCCATCGCCGTCACCGGTCCTCTCCACCCAACCAGCATCTCCTCCGGCATCGATTCCCAGTCGTCCGTAACGACGTCGTATATGGCTCCTTCTTTAATCGCGTCGCCTTTTACATTCACCATTAGAAGCTTCTTTCTCCATCCAACTGCGTCTATGGCTTCCCGGCTAAACCGTATGTCTCTCATCTCTCTCAATTTCTCCCAATTACTCCGATTACGATCCTTGAGATCCAGTTTCTCGATTGATTTCGCGACGGTTGACGAGAATTGCGAACCCATCCCACTCGCCATGTAGATCACTCCGCCGCAAGCTCCGGTAGCACACCACCGTCTCGGAGATCCAATTGGTGGACCGGAGGTCCAGGTAGCTGAGACCGGATCAAAAATTAGAGGGTGAGAGATGGCCGGAGAGAGTTCTTGGTTACTTCCGGCGATGAGAACGAGTTTTCCGGCGACGGAGACGCACTGGATCGGTAAATTAAAGGAAATATACGACGGATGACGGTATACAATCCGGTGAAGAGGTGGGTCGGGTGGAGGTGGAGGAAGCGGATCCCATTTCGAAGAAACCGGGTCGAAACACATAAACCGGATAGACGGGTTGACCCGGCCGTGACCCGGAGCCGGATCCAAACTTGAATCGACGAAAAGCGCGTAGAGAGACGTAAACGGAGGGAACTCCGGAGAGTAGAGGAGATGGCGCCACCGTGTACAAACGGCGGCGAGTAGCGACGGCCGGGAGACGAGGGAAAGGCAGATCTCTGATATGTGATCGGGAAGTCCTTCGATTAAGGCGTCTGTTTTTCTTCTCTTCGCCGACGGTAATTCCGCGGCGGCGGCAGCCATTGATCCTGACCGTTTCAGTTGCTTATTCTCTCTCTCATTTTCTTTTTGGCTGATTTTCATATTTTTTATTTTCTTCATTTGGATTTAATAAATGAGATAAATCATAAATAAAAGAGGCGTGAACTGTATAATGAATGGGAGGGAAAAAGTTATGTAGAGCCATATATCAAAATCGAAAAGGCCAAAGTTGGAAACTGTTAACATCTCAATAATAAATACATAAAGCTATAACTCGAAAATATTATTACTACATTAATAGCATTCATGTATATGATAAGAATCAAGTGGGTATTAAAGATAAGTTATGGTGTACTTTATTAGTATAAGATTAACAATCTTCAAGTTCCAACTTTTTCATTGCTTGTTTTTCTGTTTTGTAACTTTCTTATTATCCTGGAAGTGTATATATTACGTTTAATTTATTTGGATAAATTGATCAAGTATCATTTTCATCCTTGTGCCATGTGTTTAAAGATCCATGTTAATACTATGTTTACAAACATTTTTTGGGTAATTTTGTAGTTGATTCATTGATAATTATAACAAGGTCCAAAATCTCCTTTTAATAGATTCTTATTCTATTATTTTCTCTTTTGGAAGAGAAAAAAAGTGACAAATACAGCAATTTGGTACGTTCGCTCCTGGAGGTATGTGTAATTCAGATTCAGTCTTCTTTTACCAATCTCTCAATAATGGATATGCTTTGAATTTTAATGTGCATCAACTGTTTTCTTTATCTGGAATGATAAGACAGAGTTAGTTTGATAGATATGAGATGCTAAAGAATAATGCTTTCATACGCTTATATCTGATCAAGTCTATTTTTTATCTAATTTTTTTTTGTAGTTACATCTTGCGTACATGAGTTAGTTTACACATAACAGAAAGCAGAGATCATTTGGAGAACAAAATTTGCCAAAACCTATATGAAGATTCAAAATATCAAATCTGAATGAAAATGCGCAATATATAGATCACGACAATTTTAGCTATTGTCAAGATCATTATCTCCAAAAACCAAAAATACAAAAAAAATAATAATAAAAATAAAACTAAAATAATTTATTCCCTCAACAAGTTTATGAACCTGTGATTATGCTAATACCAATTGACTAAAAGTTAAATAGTTGACTACCCCAACTTCTAGAGATCTGGTGTGTGGCACATTTACATTACAAAACAGTAACTTAAACAAGTAGACTAGCTGAAGAACTGAAAGTGGATAATCGTGGATAAGATGTAATTTCCATAAAATGTAGATTTATTTATAACGAAATGTTTTGCGAAATAGAACATTACCAAAACCATCATAACACGAGTTACAGAACTTACGGTGATCACACAATTAGGTATAAACATGCAATAACGATCCTTTCTAAAAAAATTTTTTTTACTGTTGGAATTCTATTGATAGACTCATCGGATGTTTTTTTTTTTCGTTTTCTTCATTTCTTGGAACTAGTTTTCACGTCGTGTCTGGCGTTATTTGCAAAAACTCTTTAAAAACTACTTTCTAGTTTCTTCAACATAATACTCCAGTTCATAGTGACTCATACAATCCATCATTTTATCGGCATAAAGTGATAAACTGGACAAATTTTGTTGGTTCACCTGTGACTATATATTATTTTCTTTTTAAAGATAATTGTCAATTTTAGTTGGTCTCTGTAATAAAAAGGCCTCGGTCACCGCCAGCAGGTGAACATGCACGTTGTTTGCGTGAATAACCTGGCGACATTCTTATCAATAGTCTTCGCCAACTGCAACAGTAAGAGCTCTTTGCCTCTTTTCCCCATGTTTTCTTCTGTTACGTTCTCTCCATAGAGTGTATATCATCGCCTGGAATGCATAACGTAGGTTAGTTATTTTGTTCGATCCTTAAGGTCCTTAAGGACGCCAACGATCGAGAAATTTCCATTATGTGTTGAAAGCTCTGCCTAGAATGCCTTTGGTTGAAATCTCCCAGACCTGAGCAGAGCAGGGACATGCCAAAAAAGTGATATTTGGTCTCCATTGGGTGATGGCATAAGACACAAGATGTATCGATATTTTGGGGGGGGAATTTTCAAAACTAATTTTCAAAAATATATCTCTATGTTGTTTATTTTTAAAATTACATTTTTTTCATTGAGTAAAAGGATTCTAAATCCTAAAATATAAACCAAAACCCTAAAATATAACATTGAACCCCTAAATCTAAACCTTAAACCGCAAAATCTAAATCCTAATTTAGGATTAGTGAACCCAGACATATATATTAAAATTAGGAAAAATGTATTTTTGAAAATTTACACACTATATGTGTAGTTTTGAAAATTTGTACCTCAAAAGATCAAAAGATGCATTTCTTAAAATTTCTCATATTTTGGCCCGTGGTTAAGGGATTATGCCTTGCTGTCCATAAGAGAAATGCATATTTTGGAGGGGCGTGAGTAAACCAGACAATCTTGTCCGACTTCTATTTTTACTTTATAACTTTAACTAGATTTATCAATCAATAAACAATAAAAACATAATTTGCTTCTCAGGCTCAAAAGCATTAAGGTCGAGTTCTATTCATCTAACGATTCTGAGAGTTATTCAAAATAATTCGACCTTTCAACCTATCTTGAACTATCACTCGACTAAACTATCACATTGTCAAAAATAATAATATATAAGGCCACGAATTCTTCATATTACCTAGAATCTCGGACATTGGAATGAGATTTAACGTGTAAATTAGATTTTGTGGTCCTCCTTTGACATCAGAATGGCAAGCTGCTAATATCCGTTGACCGATTAAAATATTCCAAATTAAGGGGAATCATATAAATTTTTATTGTTAATTAGTGAGAAATACATAAGATTCCGTTTTTGTTGAACTACGATTTACATCTTTAACAGAAAAAAAACCTACGATATGCGTATGCAATATTACAGCGAGACATGCAATGTATCTGGATGTATCCCAATTATCTTTAGTTTATTTATTCAGGGAACAAAGGTTCTGGTGAAGTTTGTAAGCATTAAATGTAGAAAGCTGCTCCTTTCATGGAACAGCACGTATTTATTTATATAAAAATATTATTGATTCAATAAAGATTGGTGTCAGTGACAAAGACAAAAGAGTGTCGTCGTCTTTCTCATTTATTATTATCATCCAATTGAGTGGCTCTAAATTAAATTGCTTCTCTGTCGTCGTCTCTTGACTCTTGCCCTTAACTAATCTCTCTTCTTTTCTAGAAAAAAACTTTTTTTTGTTTGTATTTTAGGTAGATATTTTTTTCGTTTTCTTTCTCTCTACGACAAAACTTTTAATCAGAAGAGAAATCTAGAAACAAAAAAAAATCACACGTACATAAACTTATCACATTATTAGTCAACCAGCAGTTCTTTTTTTTTAAATCGTGCTTATCAAAACATATAGTATGAGAAAATATGATAGTAACAAATTAGTTACCTGTTGACTTTATAAAAGCGATATCCGGCTTTGATCTTTAAGAACATTATTTGAATATTGAATACTTTTTACTTTATTTGAGAGGATGTTATTAAATGGTTGAACTTCATGCATTTTGCTCGCATGTCAAAGTCTACGTACAGCGTGTTGACTACAAAAGGAAATGTCTAAAAACCGTGTCTAAATTATTTGAGAATTCGCTATATGTTTACACTCTCGTGTTTCGATGTTGGAGTTCATAACTATGTTGAAACTTGGTTACTAATAAGTCGATTTTGTTGCAGTGGCTAAAAATCAATCTTTGGATTAACCAAACGTATATCCGGTTAAGTTGCTTATGCACTGTATACTCTTCGATTCACTGACTTAGATCAACACATGAAATCCTTCATATACTTTTAAGTTTATATATAGTATCAAAACCAGGTTTGGAAAATCCAGTCTCAATAAGTTTATTACAGCTCATTAAGGAAATGTATAACTGCAATCAATAGTTTGTCACAACCGTCATAAACATTAGGAAAATGTTTTTTTTTTGATAAAGTACATTAGGAAAATGTTACGTATTGACTATATGATTATTAAAATAAAGTCGTTACGTTTTGGGCCGTGTAAGTGCATAAGTGGTGTTATATTCAAAGGGATTAACGTGTGGAGGAGAGACGGAGATGTATACCTTCATGCATGCCCGCCATGTAATAGCGATATGACATACACATTGAATCGTGCAACACGAAGAAAAGGTTTCCTAATTAGTTGTTACAGATATTCGGGTTTTTTGTGTGTGCAACAACTGATTTTATAAACTTAGCTAACAATACAATATTTAATAAACTTATAAACTTAGCTAACAATACAATATTTATCTTGCTCGGTCTTTTTATTCCTTCGTTTTGCTCTTCCCAATCTACAAAGGTTTTTTGTTCCATTTTTAGACTTCTATAATTTTCTCTGTATTAAATTGTTCACGCAAATTGTTAACACGTGTTTGGTGAATTAAAAAAAAAAACTACTAGTATTAGAATCTGTGTGCAAAGCTTCGCTGTTAGTTTCAACTAGTCGAAGATAAGTTTCGGTTTGATTCATTTGATTCAAAGGGAAGAATGATGACACAAGAGATGACGTAATTGGCAAAAAGGTAGGTTTGTCGTGTAGTGATGTTTAAATGAGAGGCAAGGGATTGATTAGCGATTCGGTATGGCTCAAAGCTTTTTGTTCGGTCCCAACATGTTTTTTTCAATTTTAAAACTATATGTAAGTAAAATAATTCAAGTGTCTCTCGCCTCTATTATTTTCTCTCGTTTTTAATTGTTCTTTCTTTCAAATTACTTTTGAACATCACAAAATAAAAAGAATGTGGAACTACAAAATTCATCAAAAAAAAGGAAAACGTTCATATGCTAGGACTCAAGTACTGAGAGATTAAATTCCGTACAAAGTCTCAGGTGATGCGACAAGATAAATCATCAAAATCAAGTAATTTTCCATTATTCTTACATGAAATATGTGTGTTTTTTTTTTGTTTAGTATTGAAAATTATATCATGATTACAATATTTGAGTTAAGCTTTTTGTGTGTGACACATATAGCTTTTCGGATTTTTTTTTGTAAATGTGGTCTTCGGACATATCCCTCCAGGCTCCAGTTCACTTTGACCTCACTCCTCTTCTTCTTTTTTTTAAAAAGGATTTATAATTTATATAGTACATTACATAATTTCATAACATATCTTTATACTTTTGATGATTATTGCTCCAACATTCAATAATCTTGTACGCAAGGCCCCAACATTCAATGAGTACTTTTTTCTTTGCTAACAGAAACACTTTTTTTTTTCTTTTCCACGCGTACTCGTTCTTATGCAGCTTTTTCATACCACTTATTTTTTTACTCTAAAATGACTCCCAATCAGATCCCAAAAATAATTTCTTCTTTAGTCACTTAAATTAACCGTAAATATTTTTAGTTGCATGCTCAAAAACATTTTATTGTAATGTTAAGTTTACAACTTAAAAATTAAAATAGATTAGTGTAAGACTATAAGTTGGCAGTTTTTGATAAAGAAACATGTTATGATAAATCGAGTCTACACTTGGCAGTTTTTTTTCTATTTCCCCTTGGCATCATTTCTTAAAGTGTAAAATAAGCATAAATAATGATGCCTTGGGCCCTTTACAAATTTTTTAATAAATACAAACAAATGATGCCTTGGTAAATCAGTCGATAAGAAGCCCATTAAGATAATTGTAGCACTCCTTTGTGTCCTTCTCTTAGTACTCCTTTGTGTCCTTCGCAGTCTTCATGCAAAATTTCTCCCCATGCTATATATTCAAATAAAACAAGATTACGCATAGCGATTCTAGTGAAATGGGATAAGGAAGAAGAGAGATCAATGAATACCTCTAACATAGTTACATGTAAGTGACAAACAATGGGTGTTAGGCTAACACTAAGTCTTTACTTTGGTTCAAGGATCTGGTTTGCCTGCAATTGCAACATCATCATCATCTTGATCGTCGTCAAAATCATATTCCTCTTCACTTAGTTCTTCATCGCTAGACTTATCTACTGAACCTTTTCCTGGTTTTGCATACTTCTCACAGTATTCTGAAAACCAAGAACCAAATCCAAACATTACACAAGCCCAATGACCCACTAAACTCCCTTAAAACATCGCTTAATCAACCCATTATGGAGACCGTAAACACCTAGAACCTATGGTTAAGTCTTGACATTCACCTTTTTGGTTAAGTAGAAACAAATGATCCTAAACTTTAACTTTATCTTCATCATGAGCTTTCTCACGAGAGAATCAAAGACGGGTTTATATAGTGTAATATCTCTTGTAGATCATTACATAATGTCCAAGATGTACTAAAAATCAGTACTCACACTAACTAAGCATAAGGTATATTCATTAGAACAAAGAAAAGCAAATGATTAAGAGGAACATTAAGCTTAAAACTGGTAATCACACTTTACGAAAAAGTTCAAGATACTCACAGTTCTTGGTATCCTAAAACCTTTGAACTCCCATCAAACGAAAGAAAAAGCTACAAGAAAGAAACTAGCAGTTTTTCAGAATTTCTTACTTAAACTCTTTAACACTTACAAATTAATTGATAACAAGCCCATTAGATAATTTTAGCTCATAATATAGGCCCAATATGGATCTATTTCACCTCTTGCTAATGAGCCATAATATAGGCCCAATATCCGACGATTCAGGAGAAGCTTCAAAACTCAAGCTAAAGAATATTGTTCAAGGTTAACACATGTACTCGTTTTGATTTTTTTTAAAAAATTTTCGTTTCGGTTTCTCAGGTTGCTTCTGGTATATATAACCTAGAACATCCTTGAAAGTCTCCATGATAATGCGTTTTATGTTTTAATATCGATTGAGGTTTTATGTTAATTCTCGAACTATGGACTAGTGTGTTTGATGCTTGACGAGATTGGGAACAGAAATAAGTCTAAGTGAAAGTTTTACTTGTGAAATCTTCTTGTTGATTGAAATTGTGAAGATGAGAACGTTTCAAGTCTACAAGGACAAAGAGATGAAACTAGAGTAAACATCAAACTCTATTCTGGTTAGGTTATTCTTTTGGGACCACAAGGAGAAAGACAGTCTGCCTTATCGTGAATTCAAAAGCCAAGGAAGTGTTTGTCCAAAACAGAACATCTAAAGGAGCCTTTATTCTATTTTTATCAAATCAAGCAACTTGTATCTTGGTGTGTTGGGGTTTAAGCTCTTAAAGAAAACGTTTTGAGCCTCTAAATCCTAAGAGAGATCGCTCTCCAGGTCAGATAAGTGCATCATGATAGGTCGTACGAAAGTATTTGAGTATTCATCTTTCAACGTCTTAGTTGCTTTGCAGGAGGCTCATTGTTGTATATTCTCAAACTAAAAGGTTTGTCACTTTTCTATTCTTGTGAATTTCACACTAACACCAACAAGATGCCATTTAAGACCCGACGACATACAAAGACATATGCGAATCTTAGATTTAAACGTAACTATCCTAGTTCATTAGCCACATATATACAACAATGCCATTTAAGACCCGACGTACAAAGAGATATGCGAATCTTAAATTAACCAATCCCAATTCATTGCCGACATACAGCTCATTGATTTAGACCCAACGTACATACCGATATGCGAATCTTATACCTAACCAGTCCCAATTCATGGCCGACGCACCGATTTAGACCCAACATACAAAGCGACAATCGGACAATGCGAGGACAATGACAACTTCCCACTGAAACTTAAAGTAAGCACGTGCTTACCAACATAGAAAGCTGACATGCAACAATAATGACAACTTTAATTAAAACACGTGCTTTAAGCCATATTATTTATACAGAATAGGAGGAGCACCTGAATCACACAACATATAAACCAAAAGAAGAAAGAGAAACTCAAAACCTTTTCCTTCTCATTTGAATCAATGGGGTCAAAGTTTCATGCTTTTCTGTACCCATTTTTTGGTTTTGGACATATGATTCCATATGTTCATCTAGCCAACAAACTAGCTGAGAAAGGTCACCTGGTAACTTTCTTGCTTCCCAAGAAAGCCAAGATACAACTCGAACCTCTCAGTCTGTTCCCGGACAGCATTGTCTTCGACCCTCTTACCTTCCTCATGTTGATGGTCTCCCTCTTGGCGCAGAGACAACCGCGGATATCCCAAACCCTTCCGGGAATTACATGTCCGATGCCATGGCACTCTTGCGCGGTGCATCGAAGCAAAGGTTCGTGCTTTGAAACCAGACGTCATTTTCTTCGATTTTGCTGACTGGGTTCCAGAGATGGCCAAAGAGTTTGGAGTCAAGAGTGTGAATTACCACATCGTAGCCGCAGTTTTGTTGCTATGGCTCTTGCTCCTGGCGCTGAAATAGGGATTAACCAACCACCGGGTTATCCTTCCTCGAAAATGGTGTTACGTGGGTACGACGCTACCCTCTGTTCTGACTCGCCATTTCCTGCGCAAGGATTCTTCGTGGGATCGCCAATAGTCTAAAGAAGTGCGATGTAATAGCCATAAGAACATGCGCAGAACTCGAGAGTGAATATATTGGTTTCATCGAAAGAGAATGTCAAAAAAAAGTTCACTTAAGCGGTCCACTGCTCCCTGACCTGGAAGAGAACATAGGTAAGACACTAGAAGATCGATGGAGTCATTGGTTGGATAAATTCAAACCAGGCTCGGTAGTGTTTTGTGCGTTTGGATCCCAAGTCTTTATGGAGAAGAAGCAATTCCAAGAACTTTGTTTAGGAATGGAGCTTACAGGTTTACCGTTTTTGGTAGCGGTTAAGCCGCCAAGAGGCTCGTCAACGACTCAAGAAGCCTTACCAGAGGGGTTCGAAGAGCGGGTTAAAGAGCGTGGGATCATCTGGGGAGAATGGTTGGACCAACCTTTGATATTGTCTCATCGATCAGTAGGTTGCTTTGTGAACCACTGTGGATTTGGTACAATGTGGGAGTCTTTGGTTAGGGATTCTCAGATTGTGCATATTCCGAATTTGGCTGATCAAGTTCTGACCACAAGATTGTGTGCTGAGGAACTCGAGGTCTCTGTGAAGGTGGAAAGAGAAGATTCCGGATGGTTTTCTAAAGAGAGTGTGAGAGATGCGGTCAAATCTGTGATGGACAAAGATAGTGAGATTGGGAATCTTGTGAGGAGGAATCATAAGAAACTGAGAGAGACTTTGCTTAGTCCTGGATTGTTGAGTGGTTATGCTGATAAGTTTGTTGAAACATTGGAGAATGAAGTCTAACAACACGAAATCGTCTTGAATGGAGTACTTATGCAACTTTCTAAAATAAAATATTTGTGTCAAGACTTATTTACATTTCTAATGTTTACTTCTAAATAAAATTTCAACTAGTTTTGAAAAGAAAAGTTATTGATTACATACTCTTACTTGGTAGAAGAAGTATGCCTCTCCCAAGCTTATGTGGACCATGTTTTTCTGTCACATATCAAACAATGAGAATTCAAAGTAATATGTAGAGATTAACTGTCCACATAACCTATGTTGGATTGGTCTTTCCAATTTTAACATCCGAAGTATACAAAGATTAGAGATAGAGTGGCTATACTTCCTCATTCAATTGAACAAAAAGAAAAGGCCAAGACTCTACAGAAGATATCAGAACTTATAAGCTTATTTTTTTTTGTCATGTAACTTTGTTTATTTTGCAAAACCTTTCAACTTCTTGTTTTTCCATCTATTGATTTCTAATTCTTTAAGGACTTAGCAATCATTAAGTTCAATACAGTTGAATAGAGTTTAATTCTTTATACAACGATGTAAATTGTTCAAACAAGAAGATGGGTACATTGAAATTTTAACAAATTCAAAGCTAGCATGATTTTGTAAAAGACTTTTGGTAAAATGGAGATAATATATAGAGCATCTTTTTTTTTGTATCCACAGCTTTTAAAACAATTTGGTCCCTCCATCCACTTTTCAACATTGGTCCCGGCAATGCTATGACAACATCCGTATAATCAAAGCCAACAGTCTTTTATTTTTATCGTGCGATTTTTTCTTTTCAGTCTATAAAATTTGCAGTGTTGACTATTATGGACATGACTGGTTTAAACGCTTCGGTTGTGGTTGCAGAAGTTTGCAATTGCGAGAGTTTGCGGAAGCGAAAGTTTTCTATCAAAAACGTAATTAAACTGTTTGTACAACTGGTATAGCAATTCATAGCGGTTGCGTTTACGGGATATTTTTGACTGCTTGACTACTAAAATAATCATAATATATAATTATGGGTTGTTTGAAAATAATTAAAATACCCTACATATGTTTAATTATTTGAAAAATACCATAAATTTTTTCTGTTTTGAAAAATACACTTTTTGCATGTAAAAAATTGTTTCAACCATATTTAACAAAATATTACTAAATAATTATTAATTAAAAAAAAATCGAAAATATTATTATGAATTGATATTATTTTATTTTGGTTCAGTTTTTTAAACTTTAGAATTTAAAAATTGATAAATGTAGAGAATTGTTTTAAATTTTGGAATCTTATATAAACAACTTTAGTATCACAGATAATCTATTATTCATAAACATTGACCATGATATAAACCCACAAAAATAAGAATACAAAATGTTTTAGCAGATAATTAGGAATAGAAATGTTCATTAGCTTAAAATGAAAAACTTCAAAATCAAATCATAATCTTTTGTTTTTATTATTAAAATTGATTTTATTAAATACTAGGAATCAAACCCCCGCGAAATCGCGGGGGCAAAGTATTATTACATATTAATCTTTAAACAAAAAATTCAAAAAAGAATCTGATGATATAAAAATATGAACTTGCCAAAAAAATATATTTAAATGTTATTTTTTTTTAACACTGAATTAATTGACTTATCTAATATACTAATCGAATATAATGTTAAAATTTTATTATAAATGTTTTTTTTTTAAAATGCAACGTTTTTATATATTTTCAGTTATTATTAATACAATTCCGCTGGATTTCTAGTTAGTATATACATATTTATTCGAAAAGAGATATATAACAAAATAATAGAGATCAGAACACTTAAGTGAATAAAGAATCTCATGATTAAAAGATTGCAACAAAATAAGTAATTTAGTTATGTTAAAATATTTTACTCAAAATGTTAAGACTTTGTTTTTTTTTTTTTTTATAATGGGCTTTAAAATATTAAGACTTAACAAATGATATTTTATAACAACGGTTAGGAACACATTCACCGAGTTAATACTTCCAAATTCCACCGGCAAAAACAACGTCACATGAATCACACACTCTACAGTGAGAGACATCACTGTTAAATTGTGAAAAAAGCGAAATAATAATACTGATGCCACTATATTTTTAATGTCTCTTTTGTTTCAATTTTAGTCTACTGAAATGAATTAACACTAATTGAAAGAGAAAATAGAAAAGGGAGATAAACAATATAGTAATAATCACTGAGATATTCATTGCTAGCAATATCCCCGGGAAAGCACCATTGGCATCGAAAATATGAGACGGAGTCACGGCCAAAGAAAACGAACCAAATGTGGTGTCTAATCTCAAATAAACCATCAACAACAACAAAATAAAGCAACATCGATAGAGCGAAACCGCATCGACCAGATCTACAGTTTTAAGAACATAGCGATGAAAGTACTTATGAGAAATATAGAGTTGAACAGTCACCAGTATTAAAACGAACACGTACATGCATAACAGAAAATGGTAATTGTGTAGATAAACGGTTATAAAGTCGGGAAACCGTTTATAACGAACAGGTACAAACTGTGAAAGGGATTTATTCAATTTAAGAAAAAAAGTGTTATACCTCTTTCATCCCCTATCAGCCATCAATGGTGTTTAAACGGTTGAAAACTACATCTTCTCCACATCTTCATCTTTATCATTTCTTTTATAACTTCTTCCTCCTAATCTTCTACATATCTATATATATCTATATGTATACGTACATTTTACACTGTTTCACTACATGTGCATGTCATCAAATATGTTTTTCTTTCTCCAAACCCGCAATATTCACCTTAAATATTCTAAAATGTTACATAAACTAATCGCACCATGCCCAGCCAAAGATAATCGAGGCTTGTTCATAGGATACTATGACCTCATGGCACCGTTTGAAATCATATATTTTTACGGTTATTATTATTATTATTTTTTTTTTTTTGGGTAAAAATGTAGATGCTCTTACGTTTGTTATTTATAATTGTATACCCACACAACAATACCATATACTGAAGCTAGTACTTTCACACTTACCTGGGTTTTGATAAACATCAGTACCATTCACGGAAAAATAGCACGAAGAATTCCGGCTTCACGTGGATAAATTTTCTTCTTACTACCTCCGATAAATCCCTTATACTCAGTAAGTATAGTTTTCACCCAATCTTACCTTTCAGACAATAACCCATCAATACACAATATCAGAAGTATGTAATGTTTGTATTAGGGACTCCTGTATGTCCAAATCGTCACAAAATTATACCTTTTAATTTTTCAAAATTAAGAAACTTAAGCACGTGAATGAGTTTGAGAAGATAACATTTTGTTATTTAGATGAGTTTACACACAGACGCTAAACAAACCATATATATTAATCAATTTAATCTCGAAGATAAGGTCACCACAACTTACTTAAATTATTCAATTATATTTTCTACTTTGCAAATGTATTAATCCTATTATCAACTCCCTACTTTGCAGTTTTACGAGACTTTAATTTACCGGATAACGTCTTTCATGCAAAGTCAAATTTTGACGATGTGACGTACTTTATATTCTCGTGGCTTAAGGGAAAACTCTGCCTTGGCCAGCATGATATCACGTACGTCTTTGCATGGGCTCTTATTTCTCAAACATTTATGTTAAACCGTTTTGTGTGATATGTTAATTACCAAGGTTTTGCATAGACACAGTAAAATGGCTGGTTTTGTAGTATTAATTTGCCTCTCACCTAACGGCTTTAGTTAAACATTCTCAAGCCTTCTTCATCTCTACTTTGGTTTCGAAACAAAAGCACAGTTTGTTATGGATGGCTAACCATCTAGAAAACATAGCAGAGTGCATTTATTTTTAGTCGAAAGAGTTTTATCAAAACAACAAGTTGGGTGGATATCTAAAAAAGTAAAAGAGCAGTTATAATTTATAATCGTGACGGCGAGAAACGACGATGCGAATAACAAATTTGGAGAAAAAGGATCCTAAATAATACAGCAATGATGAGAAAAAAATGGACAACAATTTTTTTCTAAAGTTATTTCAAAACTTACCGACTGTGCTGATTCTAAAATCAAAACTGAAGAATGAAAATATATACATTCACGAACTGCAGGGCAACCAAAAGGAAGAAACGTAATATTATAACCAAACATTTCACAATTAAACCGGCGCTTGTGGCCCGGTGGTAAAGGACCCTCAGCTGAGGTACCCGCCACCTGGGTTCGAGTTCCGGCCACAACGGATTTAACATCCCTTCCATTGGGGCGCTGGACCCCACTTGTGGGGATAGTCGGGAATGTGGCTGCCCGGATACCAGAGTTATCAAAAAAAAAAAAAACATTTCACAATTATACCAGACGTCACACATCTTCATCTCTTTCATCTTCTTCACCATATTCTAATCCTTTTTTTTTCTCTTGTAAAATTACATTATAGATAGTCTCAATCTAGGGTGAAAAATAGTGTGAATGTAGATAAAAAGAAGAACGATGAAGATGGTATGAATGTGGGGATAAAAATCAGGAACAACGGCAAATTGACGAAAGTGATTGCTTAGAAATAGCCACCAAAAAGAGAGATTTGAACTGCAAATTTGATTGGTGAAAAATCAATTGCTATGAGAATTCAGCAATTAACGATAAAGAGAATTTCAGAGAAAAATACATACCCAAGTAGATGAAATAAATTTTCAACCAAACAGATGAATGTGATTATAAAAAAATACAGTGATTTTTTTTTTTGTAACATCTGCTTATATTATATTAAACAGTAAACGGATAGTACAAATATTATAAAAAATACAGTGATTATGAGAGAAAAAGTACAAGCAAAATCAGAAAAAAGGTTGGAAAGATTCTATTTGAGGGATGAAAATGTATTAAACAATATATATAGAACTCAAAAGGCACCATTATCAAAAGTTGCAACTGTTTATAGCGAAAATGTGTGTCATAGAAAGACACAACTCTTTAGATGAGTGGTTACATCGAAACGGTTAAGAACAAAAAGGCACAACAATATGATCTATGTTGTGAAATGAGAGAATGGAATTGTCTTATTCATGAGTAGAGGAGCTCTTTATATAGAGTACAACATAGGGTTTCAAAGGAGAAGAGACAAATAGAGAAGTGGACCTAGTGGGCTAATGGGCATCCACATATTACCCATAACACTCCCCCTTGGATGTCCATTATCTAAAATATCTTCTAAATGCGTAAATTGCTGCCTCGTTAAAACCTTTACTAGGAAAACCCAACGGAAAAAACTTTAGCTAAGGAAAAAGAGTGCAGCGTCATTACTCCCCCTCATGAGAACATCCGTCTAAATCTTTGAGATGATTCCATCCAATATCATGAATTGTTTCTTGAAAACAGCAAACGGATGTGCCTTGATGAAGAAGTCTGGAAAATCTTCTCTTGAACAATCTTCAGAACTTTGATATCGCCATTCTTCAGTAGTGCATGGAAGTAGTTGATGATTCATCTTGATCATTTCTTTTTTCACTTGATATCATAAATGGATGACAAGGAAAGTAGATATACTTTCATCTTTAAACTTCTTTTAAATGTTTCTCATTTGTGTGTTCTTTGTTGCCTCATTAAAACCTTTCATGGAAAAACCCAATGGGATAAAAACCACAATAAGGAAAAAGAGTACAACCACACATATCATCTTATATCTCCCCTTTGGAAGCATCTTCTTCAAGAGATGCATTCCAATAATAATATCATCTTTTGGAGATTGCTATAAGTATAACCTCAATGAAAGTCATTTGAACTTCTAGTATATGACATCTTTTTCTATAAACAATCATTTCTTGTTTTATTTGGACTTCTGACCAAACTTTCTCTTTATATACATTCATGTAAATGTCTATCTTGTATATATGAGTTATCTTATGCTCATTTTGTTCTCATCTTTCAGTTATGAAAAGACCAACACATTTTTCAAATATAATTTAAAGTGTGGTACTTCAAACCAAATGTGAGCATTTTTAATGCAAATCTTACAAGGATCTTTTGAGATAATATATCTTTTGTTAAACTGTGAATATGAGATATCTTAAGACAAATTTGTCTTTCCAATATCTTTTATCTAATTTCGACAATTCTTCAAGAATTTCGATAATGTTTAGATTAAGATCTCTTTTGATCCAACCTTAATATTTTTATAAATATACAGTGGGTACTGATTATATATGTATGTATATATATCACTTTTGTGATTGTACCCCACTGAGAGATATTTCTCTTCATTTGATCAAATAATTAGAGTTCTTCATAGTTTTGATATCATTAATTCTTCAGGAATTATATCCTTCAGGGACTTTTATAAAAGTGTCAAATTCTTCTTTCATTGCCACACTTAATGAACTTGAAAGTTGCATCCACCACATGCCTATTACAACCCACTTGTTTTACACTTTTTAAGGTGTAAGGACTTCTGGTCCAAATGCATTTCTCTTTCTAAGAGATTTTAGTTTTATGTCTATTGCTTCTTTTCGATTTGGCCAAATCATTACTTTGTGTACACAATGCAATAGACTTTGTTTCATGATCCTCTTTCTCATTCATAACATCAACTGCTATAATGCATGCAAATATTTTATTTACGACGTCGATTTGCTTTTATGGTTCCATTTTATTCCATACATGACATAATTAATTCTCGAGATCTCTTCTTTGTCTCAGGTACCTGAATTTGTTTCTTGTCATGTTTAATGTCTCTTCTTGAGATCATTTCAAAAACATTTGTTTCCTCGGTTTAACCATTATTAATTTATGCTCATTTTACTTTACCGATGTAACTAATATTTGGAACCAACAAGTCTATCACACTTCATGCGTTCTTTAGACTTACTAGCAGTTTGATATTGTCCTTCTGGGAAATCAATTTCTTATTAGAGCATTTACAGCTGGTAAGTGACTCAACACTATATTTGGGTCAGTAATTGTATCTGGCAATTGATACAGTAAGTTTTGTGAATGAATTATCTTTTAGACTTTTATTTCACATACTATTGTCTGAGGATCAATGATAATTCATTCTAACTTTAATCTTTCTCCAGCTGTTTTATTTTCTCCCCCTGATGTTGGAAAGACTGACTCACTAAAATGACAGTCTACAAATTGAGTCATATTTAAATCCTTCATGGATAGCTTCAGATATTATCATAGGAGATTAATATCCAACATACATTTACTATCCCTTTCGAGGGTCCATCTTATATTGTTGTGGTGGAGCATTATGAATGTATTCTGCACATCCATAGATCTTTAGATGGAAAACTTTGGTTTCTGACCTAAACCAATTACGATGGGGAGAAACTTTAGTTATTCATTGGCTTTATGCGAATTAATGCTTTTGCATTATGTGTAATTATGAACATTTGCTACTGGATGTTCAACATTTATTCTTACAAACATGTTTTTCTCAACAAAGATTTAAGATGTGATTTCACTAGCACTACCAAGTAATCTCGCAAACTTCAGGTTGCAGATATGTAATATTGAGATATACATGATGTATTTTATTTCGCATAATATCTTGAACTGAAATGGTCTAACCAGCTCATGCCAAACTATGTTATATTCTGTAAACTTCTAGTTTACTACATAACATTTACATCTCCTATATAATATTTGTCTATGATAAGGCATTAGATAGTGTATGTTATTTTTTTTTCAAAATAATTTTACACCATTGAGTTACATTATATATGATTCATCAGGATTATTTTTAGTGTAAACATAATCTTCTAGATGTTCCACTTTCTAGTGATTGAGGGATTCATCCATTCTCCCCCTCGAGATGATGTCACTTCAGGTTCATCAATCTCGAATGAAATCCTAGTATAAAATCAATAATATATCCAACTTGAATCATGTTTTATATCTTTGATACTTTAAATTATTTATATTTTTATTATGTGTTTGATTCTTTTCACTTCTGGGATTTCAAAGATATAATGCATCAAAAAAATTGTTTACTATAAGCAAATACAAATATATATACTCTTCTGGAGATGTGTATCTTTTATTTGCTGCCATCTTTATTTTCTCACTTCTTGTGTGAATTTGATTTCATGTAATAAAACTCTTTGGTTTTGACCTTAACATGAACTATAAAAGATTCATATTCATGTCTATGATCATATCTTTAATCATTCATATCATATTCACTCAGGAATGGATCAAAACCAATTAGACAAGATTCAAGATGTTCATTAGTAACTCATTATTTTATCAAAATAATTTCTTAAACTTTCTCTATAATATTTTGTCAGCTGGACAATATATGCCTTTTATCATCATTGATTTATATTATCTTCCAGATAAAATCATTTATAGACTTCAAGTCTTGTAATCTTAGATGCAAATAAAAGATATTCAAAGGATAGTAGAAAAATAAATAAATATTATCAAACAAATATAGAAACAAAGTATAATAATATAATAATAACAAAATATAAATAAATAGTATCAATAACATTACCGTTTTACTATCAAGTGACAATTTGAGTTTGTCATATTTTGTCTGCAAGACAATAATATTTAAAATTTCTTTGTTATTGTGTCTACTGGACAACAATATTTTAAAAATATTCCTTAAATATATTTATGCTATTGTGTCTGCACGACAACAATATTTTCATAATTTCACCTTATACATTTTTATTAGTAATATATTTTCACTTATAAACTTCAAGTTTATATGGTCTAAGATCCAATAATTATCTTTAGATAGTTCTATTAGATCATATCATTTCAGATGATTGTTCATTTGCTTTAGATTGCTATATTAGATCACTTCTAGTGATCATGTCTTTCTTTTTACTCTATGGTAAAAATTATTCCATTTTAAGATCATTAGAAATGTAACAATAGATAAATACACTCATAAATATTCAGCAAAATATTTTGTATATAATCTACACATAAACAATGATAATATTAATTACTCAATCATTCACCAATTAGATTATTTCCATCATACCATTAGGTTCTCAATTAAAACATGTGATTAACAATCAATTAGAACATGAGACAACAAATGTATAAATACTAAACCAATTTGATTAACAGATCAAATTTATTAATAGGACTAGTCATATTTTAAACAAATAGCCAAAAAGAAACCGAATGAACTGATTTCTATTTAAAACCAACTCTTATCAATTCGAAATAATTTATTGAAATCAATTAAACCAATATAAACAAATACGTTAGTCAATATAATCATCAATCAAAACAAATTAATTCAGTCAATACTAATTTAAGACGAAAATTTAAAGCATGGTCTTATTTGATCAAATGGTCAAAATAACAATTTAATATAGTCAAGTGATCAATGCAAGAATATTTCAAATTAAAGCAAACAATGCAAATTAATTCAAATTTCTTCAATTTCCAATAATTATTCAATTTAGCAATTAATTAATTACGAAAATAAATAAATAAATGTGAAAAGCAAATAGATAATAATAAACAATATAAAACCCTTTTGGGATATAAATAAGTTATAAATCCTGCAGGGACATATATACAAAATAAATAAAATATAAATCCTTCAAGGATATAAATAAAAATAGAAACAAAATATAAATCCTTCAAGGATGTAAATAAAATATAAATCATTCAGGGATAGAAATAAAATAAATAAAATAGAAATTCCTTCAAGTATATAAATAAAATATAAATCCTTCGGGGATAGAAATAAAATAAACAGAAAATATAAATAAAATATAAATAAATATGAATCCTTCAGGGATATAATAAAAATAAATAATATATAAATTCCTTCAGGGATAAAAATAAAATATAAATCATTCAGGGATATAAATAAAATACAAATCCTTCAGGGATGTATATAATTGAAATATATAATTCCTTCAAAGAAAAATAATATATAGATCCTTCAGGGATATATATATATATATATATTTATAATATTAATCCTTCAAGGATACAATTTAACCAGACAAAAAAAATATATATATTCTAAAAATTGCATATGTATATATTACGAAAATAAAATAAATATATATAAAGCATATGTTTGCTGAATCCAAAATATTATCAATAAGTAATATAGATTAAGTATTGATAGAAATGGATTTTAGTAGAATAAACACAAATCAACAAAGTAATAGAGATTACTCATTGAATTTGTGAATTCACTATAAGAACTATTAGAACTTTTAGAACTTTTGATTTAGAGAGAAATAGAAAGCTAAGAGGTAGAGACTCGTGCTGATAACGTGTTGTGAAATGAGAGAATGAAATTGTCTTATTCATGAGTAGAGGAGCTCTTTATATAGAGTACAACATAGGGTTTCAAAGGAGAAGAGACAAATAGAGAAGTGGACCTAGTGGGCTAATGGGCATCCACATATTACCCATAACAATCTAGTTAATAAAATAAATAGTCTGCATCGAGATGTAAACAGCAAATGGATAACAGAAATATATCTTCTCTGCAACAAGAACTCAGCGAAACGAGCCTGAGCCATCGGTTAATATCAAAATGGTTCACAAAAACCATATTCTTCCGTTGTTTTGGTGCAGCAATAAAGAATTTTATGTCGATGGTGGGGGCACGATATGATTCGGGTCAAAAAGACATGACCATTCCCTTACCATTTTTTCGACACAAACTTCCTTAGTTTGCAACGTTTGTGGTTTGTTGAGACTTGAGAATAAATGATCCCACATACGTTTGATCCATAATATTTGAAAGAAATTTATTCAAGTTAATATTAATTGTATTTAGAAAAATAATTTGATTACGATCATTTGGAAAAAGTTGATGTGGAAAAAATTGATGTAGTAGCCACAAAACACTTTCAATTTCTTCAGATCACAACTAAATCTCTTCGCTTAAATCATTCGGTCAACAATGGAGCTTTGGTGTTCTATCTCCAATCCCCACTAACGATTGAATAGAACAACAAACTACGATTTAAGATGTAAGAAAGGGAGTGATAAAAAAAATACAAAAAAATGAGAGAAGTAGGGAGAATAAATAAGAAAACAATTACGACAGGTGAAAAAAAAAATTGTAACTAAATGATCAAATGATCTTACACAAATATATATAGAAGTGAAAAAGTATCACTAAAATGTGCAACGTTTCAACAATTTAGCGGTTATAAGTGAAAAGATGCGACTCGAAAAGACAACTCTTTGTATAAGCGGTTATAGATAAAACGGTTAAAAACGAAAAGGCATGACAACAAAAGGCATTTGTTCAGTTTGCTATTATATATAGATTTTTCTATTAAATTATTCAGAAACTTCAAATTTGAATAATTATCCTAGTTTGAAATTTCAAATTGAGAGATATCATACTTTTTTTTTTCAATCCGCAACCGCAAACGCTTGCGGAAAGAAGCTTTTGATTTTCAGCGATATAGAGGTACAATGTGATATTAAGCGGTTCAGAGCGGTTGTTGTGATTATTATAAAATGTTAGTAACCGCTACCAACCGCTGCGTTTGCGTTTACGCGTGGTAGCGGGAAACCAATCATCACTCTAATAACACTCGCATTCACATACCGTATGTATATATTTTTTTTGCTAGAAATACCGAATGGTAAGTTCTACGAAGCTACTATAGCTTTTGCATGATTTTAAAACCCAAAAAAAAGTATGCATGGTTCGATTTTGAGAAAATTAACGAATTAGAACTAATTCAACATAAATAAAGATACATCTTATGATTACTTGAGTCTTCACTTGGCAGTTTTTTTTCTTTTTCCCCTTAGCAAACATTTGTTAAAGTGTAAATTAAGCATAAATGCCCTTTACATAAAAAAAAATACAAACAATATTCGTAAATCAGTGAATAACAAGCCCATTAGATAATTGTAGCCCATATTAAAGGCCCAATGGGAGCGACTCCGACGACGAAATCGTAAACACGCCGTTGATTCAGCCGGTGGATCCATGGAAAGTGAAGCGATTCAAGAGGAGCTTCATATTTTAGAGCTCGAGCTAAAGGATGTTCAAGGATTACATTTCTTCTTTCAATTTTGCTTTTTTTTTTTTTTTTTTTTTTTTTTTTTTTTTTTTTTGGTTTGTGTTCTTCAAATTTGCGTTTCAGTTTTGTTGGGTGAAATAAATTCACTAGTCGGTCGCTCCTTAAACTCTATTATAAGCTGGAGATATGATCGACTGACGATGTGATCGACCGGTCAGTCCTACTGCAAGTTTCCTAAAAAGCCTCAAGCATCGACATACCTCTATAACGAGGTACGACCGACGATATTCATTAATGATTTAACAACGACTAACAGTCTACCAACGACCCAGGGTTTTATGTAATTTCCCAAGCCTATTGGAATTATATAAAAGGACCGACGTAACCTCCTAATTAAATGGAAATTAAGAGGAACGACCGACAAGGGAAATAGAAAGTTACGATCGACGTCAAAGCCCAACTCGATAAGGACTAGGACCGACGAACACCTATAAATAAGAGGTCCTAGAACCAAGAGACTCATTCAGAAAAACACACAAAAACCCTAATAGCTACTTGTTCTTTGCCTCTCGACGAGCAAGCGACGAACAACCTAGATACGACGAACTACGATCTACGACGAGCGACAGACGAGATTCTCTTAGTTTAATCTTTGATATTGACTTGTTGTAGCTCGATATTCAATTGATTAATAAGATATCTTCTCCTGCGTCATTCCGTTTATTGTACTTGCGAACCGGTTAAATTTTGCCCAAACAAGTTTCTTAGGTTGCTTCTGCTATATATAACCTAGAACATCCTTCAAAGTCTCCACGATAATGCTTTTCTATTTTAATATCGATTGAGGTTTTGTGTTAAATTCTCGAACTATGGACTAGTATGTTTAATTCTCCTTCCCGAACACAAATTTGTTAATGGGTTTGGCTGCTCTAGGGATTTCAGCATACATGCTGACTTCTACTTCTGGCAAGGAAAATGAGAAATTTGTGTACAAGGCACTTGAAAAGGGTGAAGATGACCTCAAGATACTTTATGTGACACCAGAAAAGGTATCAAAGAGCAAAAGATTCATGTCACAGCTTGAAAAGTGTCACAATGCTGGTCGCCTCTCTCTTATTTCAGTTGATGTAAGTGTTTCCTGGTTTCAGTTTCGTTCTTAGTCAATTTTTTTTTTTTAACATTATACCTGTCTTCTCACTTTCTGGCTTTAGTTTGTATTACCAAATACACACAATTGAATACGAAACTATCTTTTGAATATTCAATTTACAATGTCTTGTTGCTTTGCAGGAGGCTCATTGTTGTAGTCAGTGGGGTCACGATTTTCGCCCTGATTACAAGAACTTAAGCATTCTGAAAACTCAGTTTCGTCAAGTTCCCATGGTGGCTTTAACAGTATGTTTTTTTATTTCTTCTTCACAATTGCTTCATACTTTCTCCGTCCACTTTTTTTGTTACATTTGGGATACTCTATGAGCTTTAGTCACTCA
Source organism: Microthlaspi erraticum (assembly GCA_902728155.2). Taxonomy (NCBI): domain Eukaryota; kingdom Viridiplantae; phylum Streptophyta; class Magnoliopsida; order Brassicales; family Brassicaceae; genus Microthlaspi; species Microthlaspi erraticum. Next base: position 93,404 of record CACVBM020001862.1, on the reverse strand, counting down.
ACACTATGGAGCTTGCTCCACCTTGCTGTGCTTATCAGAATGACCAATTTTCTTGTAACCGAGCTCTCTGAAATTACGTACTTGTTAGTATTTTCAAAGTATTCTACTTCAGTGGGTTGTGGAATGTCAAATTCTGTGCTTATCCGAATGACCAACCTTTCAAATATTTTGTGGAATGTTTGATTAATTCATTTTTCATAATTCCTTATGTCTCTATCGCAGCCAGGCAACTGCTACACAGAAGGTCCAAAATGATCTGATAGAGATGCTGCATATTCCTAAATTCGTCAAATTTGTTAGCAGTGTTAACAGGCCAAATCTCTTTTACTCGGCACTCTTAGCAATTGCAAAAGGAATAAAAGAAGAAAAAAAACAAAAGGAATAATGTTTGTTTTTCGGTAAAAACAAAAGGAATAATGTTTTTACGTTAATTGTAACTAAATTGTTAGATCACCCGCATAAGTGAAAGGAAAAATCAAAAAAGAAATTTAGATAGCGGAATTTTTTCTTACCTTAATTTCTTAAAAATGAAAATTATTTCTACAATATTTTGTTGTTTCGTAACTTAAATGTTATTTAATTTTGTTTTTGTAAGCTCATATATAGTTATTTTATAGTATTTGTAAATCTTTTAAGTAGTTACGTAGGTCCATACTCATATTTGTCGAGATATTTTAGTATTTGCAATTAACACAAATGTAGAAATGACTAATAACTCTCTATAAAAAATTGCTGCCCTACAAAATAATTGTTTTTTTTTGCTGCCGTAAGCAAATTGTTCTTTTATTACCACATAGGCACGGCTATGCATGTACACAACTCCCCGATTTAGACACACATACAAAGCGACAATGCAAAGACAATGACAACTTCCCACGTCTGAAACTCAAAGGAAGCACGTGCTTTACCCAACGTAAAAAGCGACATGCAATGATAATGCTGTCCGGGAAGAGACTGAGAGGTTCGAGTTGTACCTGAATCATACAACATCTAAACCAAAAGAAGCAACAGTTCTTCTGTAAACTGAGGAGAAAGAAAACTCAAAACTTTTTTATTCTCTTTTGAATCAATGGGGTCAAAATTTCATGCTTTTCTGTACCCATTTTTTGGTTTTGGACATATGATTCCATATGTTCATCTAGCCAACAAACTAGCTGAGAAAGGTCACCTGGTAACTTTCTTGCTTCCCAAGAAAGCCAAGATACAACTCGAACCTCTCAGTCTGTTCCCGGACAGCATTGTCTTCGACCCTCTTACTGTTCCTCATGTTGATGGTCTCCCTGTTGGCGCAGAGACAACCGCGGATGTCCCAAACCCTTCTGGGAATTACATGTCCGATGCCATGGCACTCTTGCGCGGTGACATCGAAGCAAAGGTTCGTGCTTTGAAACCAGACGTTATTTTCTTCGATTTTGCTGACTGGGTTCCAGAGATGGCGAAAGAGTTTGGAGTCAAGAGTGTGAATTACCATCGTATCCGCAGTTTCTGTTGCTATGGCTCTTGCTCCTGGCGCTGAAATAGGGATTAACCAACCACCGGGTTATCCTTCCTCGAAAATGGTGTTACGTGGATACGACGCTACCCTCTGTTCTCGCTTCGCCAGTTCCTGCTCAAGGATTCTTCGTGGGATCGCCAATAGTCTAAAGAAGTGCGATGTAATAGCCATAAGAACATGCGCAGAACTCGAGGGTGAATATATTGGTTTCATCGAAAGAGAATGTCAAAAAAAAGTTCACTTAAGCGGTCCACTGCTCCCTGACCTGGAAGAGAACATAGGTAAGACACTAGAAGATCGATGGAGTCATTGGTTGGATAAATTCAAACCAGGCTCGGTAGTGTTTTGTGCGTTTGGATCCCAAGTCTTTATGGAGAAGAAGCAATTCCAAGAACTTTGTTTAGGAATGGAGCTTACAGGTTTACCGTTTTTGGTAGCGGTTAAGCCGCCAAGAGGCTCGTCAACGACTCAAGAAGCCTTACCAGAGGGGTTCGAAGAGCGGGTTAAAGAGCGTGGGATCATCTGGGGAGAATGGTTGGACCAACCTTTGATATTGTCTCATCGATCAGTAGGTTGCTTTGTGAACCACTGTGGATTTGGTACAATGTGGGAGTCTTTGGTTAGGGATTCTCAGATTGTGCATATTCCGAATTTGGCTGATCAAGTTCTGACCACAAGATTTTGTGCTGAGGAACTCGAGGTCTCTGTGAAGGTGGAAAGAGAAGATTCCGGATGGTTTTCTAAAGAGAGTGTGAGAGATGCGGTCAAATCTGTGATGGACAAAGATAGTGAGATTGGGAATCTAGTGAGGAGGAATCATAAGAAACTGAGAGAGACTTTGCTTAGTCCTGGATTGTTGAGTGGTTATGCTGACAAGTTTGTGGAAACATTGGAGAATGAAGTTAACAAGACGAAATTGTCTTGAATGGAGTACTTATGCAACTTTCTAAAATAAAATATTTGTGTCAAGACTTATTTACATTTCTAATGTTTAATTCTAAATAAATTTTCAACTAGTTTTGAAAAATAAATTTATTGATTACATACTCTTACTTGGTAGAAGAAGTATGCCTCTCCCAAGATTATGTGGACCATGTGGTTGAATTAAATCTCTAGTTTTTTCCGTCACATATCAAACAATGAGAATTCAAAGTAATAATGTAGAGATTAACTGTCCACATAACCTATGTTGGATTGGTCTTTCCAATTTTAACATCCGAAGTATACAAAGATTAGAGATAGGTGGCTGTACTTTCTCATTCAATTGAACAAAAAGAAAAGGCCAAGACTCTACAGAAGATATCAGAACTTATAAGCTTAAATTTCTTTTGTCATGCAACTTTGTTTATTTTGCAAAACCTTTCAACTTCTTGTTTTTCCATCTATTGATTTTCTAATTCTTTAAGGACTTAGCAATGTTTAAGTTCAATACTGATGAATAGAGTTTAACTCTTGAGTGAAAGTTTTACTTGTGAGATCTTCTTGTTGATTAAAATTGTGAAGATGAGAACGTTTCAAGTCTACAAGGACAAACAGATGAAACTAGAGTAAACATCAAACTCTACTCTGGTTGTTATTCTTTTGGGATCACAATGAGAAGGACAGTCTGTCTTATTGTGAATTCAAAACTGAACATCTAAATGAGCCTCTCTAATTTTCTCAAATCAAGCAACTTGTATCTTAGTGTGTTGGGGTTTACGCTCTTAAAGAAAAAGTGTGGAGCCTCTAAATCCTAACAGAAATCGCTCTCCAGGTCAGATAAGTGCATCAAGATAGGTTGTACGAAACTATCTTTTGAATATTCATCTTTCAACGTCTGGTTGCTTTGCAGGAGTCTCATTGTTGTATATTCTCAAACTAAAAGGTTTGTCACTTTTCTATTCTTGTGAATTTCACACTAACACCAACAAAGATGCCATTTAATACCCGACGACGTACAAAGAGATATGCGAATCTTTAGACTTGACCTATCCCAGTCCATTGGCCACATATATACAACAATGCCATTTAAGACCTGACGTACAAAGAGATATGCAAATCTTAAATCAACCAATACCAATCCATTGCCGTCATATATGTACAACTCATTGATTTAGACCCAACGTTCAAACCGATATGCGAATCTTATACCTTACCAATTCAGGGCCGACATGTATACAACTCACCAATTTAGACCCAACATACAAAGCGACAATGCAAGGACAATGAAAACTTCAATTAAAACACGTGCTTTAAGCCATGTTATATATACAGATTAGGAGCACCTGAATCTTACAACGTCTATACCAAAAGAAGCAACATTTCTTCTGTAACCAACTGAGGAGAAAGAAAACTTAACAGCTTTTTTATTCTCTTTTGAATCAATGGGGTCAAAATTTCATGCTTTTCTGTACCCATTTTTTGGTTTTGGACATATGATTCCATATGTTCATCTAGCCAACAAACTAGCTGAGAAAGGTCACCTGGTAACTTTCTTGCTTCCCAAGAAAGCCAAGTTAAAACTCGAACCTCTCAGTCTCTTCCCGGACAGCATTGTCTTCGAGCCTCTTACTGTTCCTCATGTTGATGGTCTCCCTGTTGGCGCAGAGACAACCGCGGATGTCCCAAACCCTACTGGGAATTACATTTACGATGCCATGGCACTCTTACGCGGTGACATCGAAGCAAAGGTTCGTGCTTTGAAACCAGACGTCATTTTCTTCGATTTTGCTGACTGGGTTCCAGAGATGGCCAAAGAGTTTGGAGTCAAGAGTGTGAATTACCAGATCGTGTCCGCAGTTTCTACTGCTATGGCTCTTGCTCCTGGCGCTGAATTAGGGCATCACCAGCCACCGGGTTATCCTTCTTCGAAAATGGTGTTACGTGGGTACGACGCTACCCTCTGTTCTCTCTTCGCCAGTTCCTGCTCAATGCTTCTTCGTCGGATCGCCAATGGTCTAAAGAAGTGCGATGTGATATCCATAAGAACATGCGCAGAACTCGAGGGTGAATATATTGGTTTCATCGAAAGAGAATGTCAAAAGAAAGTTCTCTTAAGCGGTCCACTGCTCCCTGAGCTTCAAGAGATTGGTAAGCCACTAGAAGATAGATGAAGTCATTGGTTGGATAGATTCAAACCAGGCTCTGTAGTGTTTTGTGCGTTTGGCTCCCAAGCCTTTATGGAGAAGGAGCAATTCCAAGAACTTTGTTTAGGAATGGAGCTTACAGGTTTACCGTTTTTGGCAGCGGTTAAGCCGCCAAAAGGCTCGTCAACGACTCAAGTAGCCTTACCAGAGGGGTTCGAAGAGCGGGTTAAAGGGCGTGGAATCATCTGGGGAGAATGGTTGGACCAACCTTTGATATTGTCTCATAGATCAGTAGGTTGCTTTGTGAACCACTGTGGATTTGGTACAATGTGGGAGTCTTTGGTTAGGGATGTTCAAATTGTGCATATTCCGCAATTGTATGATCAAGCTCTGACCACAAGATTGTGTGCTGAGGAACTCGAGGTCTCTGTGAAGGTGCAAAGAGAAGATTCCGGATGGTTTTCTAAAGAGAGTTTGAGAGATGCGGTCAATTCTGTGATGGACAAAGATAGTGAGATTGGGAATCTTGTGAAGAGGAATCACAAGAAACTGAGAGAGACTTTGGTTAGTCCTGGATTTTTTAGTGGTTATGCTGATCAGTTTGTTGAAGCATTGGAGAATGAAGTCAACAACATGGAATCGTCTTGAATGGAGAGTACTTATGCAACTTTCTAAAATAATGTTTCTTCCGTATTGAAATATATATGTGTGAAAGACTTATTTACATTTCTAATGTTCACTTCTAAATAAAATTTCAACTAGTTTTGAAAAGAAAAGTTATTGATTGATATGCCTCTCCCAAGCTTATGTAGACCATGTGGTTGAATCAAATCTCTAGCTTTTTTTTGTCACATTTCAAACATTGAGATTTCAAAGGAACAATGTAGAGATTAACAATCCACATAACCTATGTTGGATTGGTCTTTCCAAGTGACATTATCAGAATTTTAACATCCGAAGTCTAGCAAGATTAGAGATAGAGTGAGTGGCTGTAATTCCTCATTCAATTGAACAAAAAGAAAAGGCCAAGACTCTACCGAAGATATCAGAACTTATAAGCTTATATTTTTTTTTTTTTTTGTCATGTAACTTTGTTTATTTTGCAAAACCTTTCAACTTCTTGTTTTCCCATCTATTGATTTCTAATTCTTTAAGGACCTAGCAATCTTTAAGTTCAGTACAGATGAATAGAGTTTAACTCTTAATTAAACGTTGTAAACTGTTCAAACAAGAAGGTGGGCATGCACATTGAATTTCTAACAAATTCATAGCTAGCATTATTTTGTAAAAGACTTTTGGTAAAATGGAGAGAATATATAGATAACTCACACTTCACTTTCTCAAATATTGCATCCGTAATTTTGTATCCACAGCTTTTAAAGCAATCTGGTCCCTCTCCACTTTTCAACATTGGTCCCGACAATGCTATGACAACATCCGTATAATCATTCAAATCAAAGCCAGCAATTATTTATTTTTATCGTGCGAATTTTTCTTTTCACTCTATAAAATTTGCAGTGTCGACTATTATAACACTTGCATTCATTCGCATACCGTATGTAAATTAATTTGCAGTTTCTTTTTTCTTTTTCCCCTTATCATAATTTGTTAAGTGTAAATTAAGCATAAATGATTCCTTTGGCCCTTTACATAAAAAAAAAACAAAATACAAACAATATTCGTATTTCGTAAATCAGTGAATGGAAAAAGCCCATTAGATAATTTTAGCCCATGTTATAGATGATTCCTTTGGCCCGTCACCTCTTGCTAATGAGCCGTTGCCGACTTATGGGAGCGACTCCGACGACGAAATCGTAAACACGCCGTTGATTCAGCCGGTGGATCAATGGAAAGTGAAGCGATTCAGGAGGAGCTTCGTAGTTTAGACCTCGAGCTAAAGGATGTTCAAGGTTTACATTTCTTCGTTTCAATTTTGTTTTTGGTTCGTGTTCTTCAAATTTGCGTTTCGGTTTCTCAGGTTGCTTCTGGTACATATAACCTAGAACATCCTTGAAATTCTCCATGATAACGCGTTTTCTATGTTAGTATCGATTGAGGTTTTATGTTAATTCTCGACTTCGTAGCCTTGAGAACTATGGACTAGTGTGTATGATGCTTGACGAAATTGGGAACAAAAAGAAGTTTTAGTTCTGAAATCTTCTTTCTTGTTGATTGATATCGCTCTCTAGGTCAGATAAGTGCGTTGATAGAGCATCAAGATAGGTTGTACGAGAGGAAGTCTGAGCTAAAGACATTGTTGAAAGCAGTGGCATCTTCAGGAAGCCCTGCTGCATCTAGTGCCTTTGACGCTAATAATGCTGTAGAGAACTGGTCCGAGTCATTCGAGTGGGATTCTCGTGCTGATGATGTTAGGTTCAACATTTTCGGTATATCCAAATACAGGGCTAACCAGAGAGAAGTAAGTGACTTTGTGCATTTGTTTTCACTTGTGCAACACTTCGAATTCTTATGTCCATGTTTACAGAAATTAGTCATCTTTTGCCCTTGGATGACAGATAATTAACGCTATAATGACGGGAAGAGATGTCCTGGTGATCATGGCGGCAGGTGGTGGGAAGAGTCTTTGCTATCAACTTCCGGCTATACTTCGCGGTGGTACAACTCTTGTTGTCAGTCCATTACTTTCGCTAATTCAGGATCAGGTTAGTACTAAACTTAGCAAGATCAGTTTGTAGTGCCACCTCGCAAAGAGACTATGGAACAGTTAGATTTATGGAAATGTTAACATTAGATCTTTAGGTATGCTTTGGTTAGGTGTGTTTTAAGACCAGTTATTGTTTACGATTGTTCAGGTTATGGGTTTGGCTGCTCTAGGGATTTCAGCCTACATGCTGACTTCTACCTCTGGCAAGGAAAATGAGAAATTTGTGTACAAGGCACTTGAAAAGGGTGAAGATGACCTCAAGATACTTTATGTTACACCAGAAAAGGTGTCAAAGAGCAAACGATTCATGTCAAAGCTTGAAAAGTGTCACAATGCTGGTCGCCTCTCTCTTATTTCAGTTGATGTAAGTGTTTCCTGGTTTCAGTTTTTTTACTTAATATGCTACCTTTCTTCTCTCTTTCTGGATTTAGTTTGTATTAACAAATCCACACAATTGGATACGAAACTATCTTTTGAATATTTAATTTTTCAATGTCTTGTTGCTTTGCAGGAGGCTCATTGTTGTAGTCAGTGGGGTCACGATTTTCGCCCTGATTACAAGAACTTAAGCATTCTGAAAACTCAGTTTCCCCAAGTTCCCATGGTGGCTTTAACAGTATGTTTTCTTTTCTTCTGCTTCATACTTTCTCGGTCCACTTTTTTTTGGTTACATTTGGGATACTCTATGAGCTTTAGTCACTCAACAGTAGGGAGCTTGCTCCACCTTACTGTGCTTATCAGAATGACCAGTTTTCTTGTAACTGAGCTCTCTGAACTTACGTACTTGTTAGTATTTTTAAAATATTCTACTTCAGTGGGTGTGGAATGTCAGATTCTGTGCTTATCAGAATTACCAACATATCAAATATTTTGTGGAAGGTTGATCATTTCATTTTTCATAGTTCCTTATCTCTTTCGCAGGCAACTGCTACACAGAAGGTCCAAAATGATCTTATTGAGATGCTGCATATTCCCAAATGCGTTAAATTTGTTAGCAGTGTTAACAGGCCAAATCTCTTTTACTCGGTACTCGTAGCAATTACTTTTATTACTATACTTTTCTCATTGGATAGTTTGTAGGCGTGAACATGAGCAGTAAGTTTATTGTGTTGCAGGTGCGAGAAAAGTCGCCAGTTGGTAAAGTCGTGGTTGATGAAATTGCAGAATTCATACGGGAATCATATTCTAACAACGAATCTGGAATAGTCTATTGTTTCTCTCGGAAGGAATGTGAACAGGTAATGGTGGAGAAACAAAGCTTTTATATTGTTCTATTGAACCTTGGATCGGGAAACAAAGCTTTCATATTTTCTCTTACAAGCAATGGTGATAGATTGCAGGAGACTTACGGCAGAGAGGTATTTCTGCTGATTACTACCACGCAGACATGGATGTTAATGTGCGCGAAAAGGTTCATATGAGGTAATCAATATTTCTCAAAGCAAGTGGTGGCTAGTGCTTACCTTGGAACATAGAAACAAGGTCCAGCTCTGATGCAGCATGACTCTGTTTCTGATGATCCAGTTAGTGATGTGTGGATTGCAACATTGCCTGATTTTGGTTGTTGTTTCATTTTCACAGATGGAGTAAGAACAAGTTGCAGGTCATTGTTGGAACGGTATGTATATTCTCCCGTTATCATTTCATTATTTTGTGGTACAGTGATCTACATTCATCAACTCTTGTTATTGCTTTTCAGGTTGCCTTTGGCATGGGAATCAACAAGCCTGATGGTTAGAAGTCCTAACTTTTGTTTCAGTTGATATTTGATAAGCTCTGACTTTCAGTTTTCCTCTCTGCCGATTTCTTTCTCTTGTGTGTTAATGTTCTCTCAATGTTATATTACCAGTAGATGACTTAAAATCTCATGATATCTAAAAACCCCCGTCCTTCACATTTTCATGAATCATTTGTTCTTGTTTTCTTTTCCAACTGATACATGGGGTATTTTTGTAGTCAGGTTTGTCATCCACCACAGTTTGAGCAAATCAATGGAGACTTACTATCAGGTTCCAGTCACTTGTCCACTAAAACTCAATGAAGTTATGAGGTTTCCTCTGATCACCGTTACATGATACTGCAGGAGAGCGGTCGTGCTGGTCGTGATGGCCTCCCATCTGACTGCATCCTATTTTTCCGTTCGGGTGATGTTCCCAGGCAGGTAAGCTTCATTTTTACTGCCCCGGCTTGTCTGTGCTATACATATAAATATTTCTGAAATTTCATTGATGCTTTTCTTTCTTCCCCAACAGAGTTCCATGGTCTTCTACGAGTATTCTGGGCTGCAAAACCTCTATGATATAGTACGATATTGTCAGGTACGCTGCTTTATTTCCTCTTTCCTCAAGAATGACTTTCAAGCGATTTGTGTACCTTGCTCACCCCGCTTTAGAGTGACTAGGTTATTTTCTTTTGTTTAGTATTGTATCTTGTCTAGCTTCAAGGGTCATGATCTTGAAATGTTATAAATTGTACATTATCTTATGAACCAGAATTTCTGAATTCCCTTTTTGCAGTCTAAAACAAAATGTCGTCGAAGTGCTTTTTTCCGTCATTTTGGGGAGCCATCACAAGATTGCAATGGTATTCTTGTCTATAGACTATAGTTGTTCATTAGCGTCAAGCGATTCTTAATTTCTGGTATGCTGATTGTTATTCTGCATTCTGTTAGGAATGTGCGATAACTGTGCCTTGTCAAGTGAGGTCAAGGAGGTTGATGTATCAAGTATGTCCCACTTACAAATGCATGCTGTTTCTCTAATATTCATTCTTGTACTACTTGTTTGGAATCAGCTTGAAAGCGTTTCTTATTTTTTTCTGCCAAGTTTTTTTTCGCCTTATTATTCTGTTTCAAGGATTAACACTACATTTGAAGTTTCTCAGCATTCATGATAATGTCGTAATGATTTTGCGGGTGTCATGAATTTTTGCAGACTTAGCTAAGCTCGTGGTGTCTATGGTGCAAGAAATGCAAGCTAAGGATCAAAGAGTGACCATGTTACAGCTGGGAGATAAACTCAGAACTAAGCACAAGGATCTAAGTTAGTCACGTTTTCTTATTTCATTAGTTAGAACTGCAAAAAACTCTTCAAAGCCTTTATCTCTTGCGCTATGATTTTTCTGATGTTGTTTATCTTTTACTTCTGTGGTTAACCCTAGGTGCTGAGCTAAAGAGAGAAGAGATAGAACATCTCGTGATAAAACTGATTGTTGACTCGGTACTGGTAAGATCATTATCCATGTTGATAGTTCTCCTGTCAGATTGTAATTCCGACACGTGATAAACCCAACATCTCTGTATGATTGTGCCTATAGGTTCTTCAGGCTGTTTTTGAGTTTTGTTTTTTTTTCTTACGTTTGTGCAGAAAGAAGAATTTCAGCACACGCCATACTCGACAAACGCTTATGTAACAACGGGACCATTGGCCAACCAATTGTTACAAGGTAAGGAATTAGGAAAATGACTTCTTTTCACGTTCGCGTAAAACATCATAGGCTTCGGGATTTGAATGTAGTTGAGTCAATAATCGGAAGCAACTGTTAAACGTATCATTTATGGGTTTTAGCCTCTAAACAAATTTCATTTATTTTGATATTTTGGCCATTACTTGGGTAGCTCGTGCCTTCTTTTTCTAATTCTCTCTTTCCATTGACAAAGCTCTTGCTTGAAACAAATCATGTCCTTGTTTTCTGGAACAGGAAGAAAGACGATCAAAACGGAAACCTCAAGCAGACAAATGAACAAGAAATCGAAAAGAAGTAGTTCATTTTCTGGGTTAGAGTTCAAGCTTGACGAGCTACGGAAAGAGATATCTTCAGCTAATGGAAGCATACTCCCTCACGCGGTCCTCTCAACACAGCAGATTAGCTTGATAAGTTCCCAAAAACCAGATTCATTACAAGAGGTGAGTTTCCGCTATAATTTTCTGTTTTCGCGTTTTAGTTTTTTTTTTATGCCTGATGGCTTCCCGTTAAAGCTTTGTTCATTGGATTTGCAGTTGGAGAAAATTATAGGAAAATTAAAAACAGGAAAGTATGGCGACAGGATTCTTGAAGCGATGAGAAACGATGGAGAGACCGCCTCTGAACAACTTGTTGAAGATCCAACAAAGGAAGAGACATGTGAAAGGAGATCAAGTAAGAGAGCTAAGACCCAGAAGGATGTTGTTTTGTTAGAGAGCAGCGACGACGAAGAAGAAGAATAAGCTTTGATAAACCAAACGTCTTCTAATTCACTCATCGTAGAATTTTAGTTCTACTCTGTTGAAGCTTTACACTATTCTAATGTCAGAAATTAACCGATATGATTCTATGCATCCACTAAGTATTATGAATTAGCATTAAGGGATGCTTAATCAATATAATAAACTTACATATCAATCATTATGCGATGATACAAAATGATTTTGTTTCTACTTTCTTGACAAGTGTCTCTCAAGTGTTTTTCTTCATCTGAGAGTGAAGCTTTGTCCTAAAACCTTGAACACAAAACGAAACAGTGTCTTGTATTTTCCCCACAAGCCCAGTTCCTTGGCTTTGCTTCTTTACACTATCAATCAAAAGGCGGTACTCCACTAACGTAGCCTCTGGTAAAGGTTCTAAGAACTCACACTTGGACAAGATCTCTGGAAGAGGAACACCAGAGACGAGGTTAGTATCCAGTTTTGCTCTGCTTTTCTTTGTTTCTTCAGGTTCTTTAACCAGAGGACCATCGAGAGCTGAAGGAGACGCGCCGGGTATCACTTCCCGTGTGAATGGTAACGATCTCGCGGGTTGTAAGCAGAATTCTATCCACTGGTGGATTAATGGAGATGGGCCTCGGACTCGTCCTCCCATCTTTTCTGCGTCTTTACCAGAGACGGAAACAGCAGGGATCGCCTTTGAAATACAAATAATGCTTCACGGGTTAGTGTTCTGATATGCTATATGGTACTTGGGACAAGAAGCATTACGAATATAATAGGAAGGATTAAGAAAGTTTTGAGACGGTGCTTACCCATAAATCAGCCCATAAGGTAGCACCAGACTTTGGAACAATCACTGTAACATTAGACATACGTTTTGCCACAGGGATAACATCACTGCTCCACCCGACAGTGACCCAGACATCTCCGACGTTGAATGCTTTTAAATAGTTGTCACTGTCAAACAGTCTAACCTATAAGCAAAAGGACAAGAATGATTAAAGCAGACATTGTCATCTTTCTCAACAAGTAAAGAGTTTGTGTGGAAGATGTCAATACTAAACTTATGTGTGTGTTTAGTGTATAGAGAGTGTAAGTGAGAAAAAAAGAGTAAAAACAAGATTCTGGCACAAACCTGTTTCATCAGCGATGCTAGATTTTTCTCCACGGCGATTTTTCCCCCAGCGACTTGTGAATCCAGGTCTATCGTGTTGTATGATGCTCCCATGTATTTGAGAACAGCACCAACAACCTCTCTAGGACAATTCACCATTGAGATCCTCCCTGCAAGCTCGGGTCGCCACAAATCCTCCCAGTCCTAAATCCGTAAAAATGTTGAGTAATATTCACTTCCTTTTAAACATAGGCACACAGCTACAAGACTGACATTTCAACGTAGTCGATGAGCAAAAGCAACAACAAAGCACACCAACCTCTATTGGAGCCAATTTATACTGCTGAAACTTGCTCTTCTTGTATGCAATTACCATGCTTCCCCAGCGGTATGGCACAGCCCACGTTTCACCGTCCGGAGCTTTTTCTCCCGCAAAATTCCTGCGGAGATAAATCTGAGACTCTCTAAGTCATGAAATGAGCCCACACGAAACATTATGACTATCATCATCATATCAAGTCTCTGAAATTCTTTCACAAAGACTGATATTCATATTGTTAAACCACTGATTTTAAATCCTCACCTTCCATTTATCACTTAAGCTTTTATACCAGTCTTGATCTTCTACCCCTTTCATTGGCTCAATCAGCTTCTCCTTGATTGCGAAACTAAGCCAAGAATCACCAACGCTGATCATATCAGCTGCTCTAGTTGAATCAGACCCCTTTTTCCCTTTTCCACTAGGCTTCGATAAATCACTGAAAATTTCTTCAAGATTTGATCGGAATTTGGCTTTTAACCTCACTCTCTTCCCCTGTGAGCTAATGAATTCCTAAAATTTTCAATCCAGAGAATCAAACAACAGACATTTCAACTATAAGCTATGATGCAATCATGCAAATGATGACGAAAACTGCTCCAAACCTTGATCCATGATGGTGGCACTGAACCACGGAGAGCAACGACTTTTAACGGCACAGTCAGAGAGTACACTTTAGCCTTGTAAGCTTCGAAATCTGCTTCCAATCTTCTCTCTTCATCTTCATTTAGAGCTACATGATTCTCCTCACCTGCTACAGCTTCGGAGTCGACTTCGTTCTCTGTAACTGAATGTGAAACGATCACTGGCGAAGGTAATCGAGCGGAGGCCGGAGAGCAAACGCGGAGGCTTAAACAAAGGAACAACACAGTCGATGCAGAGAGACGAACGATACTCTCATGAAACCGTTCGCCATGAGAAAATCGCGCAACAGAAATTCGAGGAGATGAATGTCGGTTTCCTCCGCCGCAGAAGAAGGTCGCCGGCGGTTTCATGGAAAGAGACGCCGCCGTAGCCATTCGTCTCGAAGGTGAGAGACGACAACAGCAGCAACAATGGCTGCTTCTAATCTCGACCGGTTCAATCAAACCGGTTGTGGGCTTTTACTAAACGGCCTGTAAATTAATATAGTGGGCCTTGAAAATGGGCCCAATCATGGTTTTCCAAAACTTACACACAATTCAGATTCAAGCTAGCTAAGGTCTAGCTGGCATAATAATAGATAAAGAAAGCGTCGGTTGGCACGTGCGGGAGGTCATGATCGGCACGTGCGAGTCCCACTTCGTTGTTCTCTTCATTGGTCGTAAGCCGATGCTTTGGAGAAGAAAGCATCTCACAAATTAATAAACACTCTTCACACTCTCTCTCACTCTACTTTCTCGCTTTCTCTCTCTTCAAATCTTACCATAAATCACACACACACAAAATAATCGATTCCTTTTTTTTTTCTTTCTTCCTTAGTTATAATTTTTGCTTTACAGCTCAATCAATAGTCGTCGTTTTCTTCTTCCTCTGTCCTATTCTTCCTTCTTCATCTTCCTCCTCGCGGATCCATTTCTTAGAGGTTCATCTAAATTTACTATCTTTTGCTCGAAAGTTGTAACCTTTGAATCTGTTTTGATGTTTGGGAAAGAGTGTGGGGTTTTGGGTGTTTTGCCCATTTCGATTTTTGGATTAAATCTTTACTTCTTCTTGTGTTAGGACTGAAATGGTATCTGGGAATTTCGTAATCTCACCTAAAATTGAGCTCTTTGAGCTCGTGGTTAGTGATGAATTCGGGGGTTTTGGGAGAATTTTCACTCTTGCTTTTTCTGATTTTTAGAAATTGGCAAGTGGGTTTGATCGGTTTGAGTTGAGAGCTTTGATTTGCAATTGAGAGTAACTTGTTCGGTTGTATGCTTCTAGTATTATAAATTAAGTAGACAATTGTTTTGTGATAAATGTTGTTAAATTTGCTAGGATTGGTAATTGTAGAATCTGATAAAATAGCTAATTTCATTTGTTTTCAGGACTTGGATAGAAACATGGGATCATCAAATAGCTGAGTGACTATATATGTTACAAGTGCAACATCCGGGAGAGGCTGTTCTTTGAAAGGACTTTGTAGTAATTATATTATGCTTGGACAGTGCCATGATGCGCATCTGTGAGATGAAAAGCTGCTGCTCATGGCTTCTTTTGATCTCATTGCTTTGTGCACTATCAAATGAAAACCAAGCGATTAGTTCTGACGGTACAGCGATATGGAATCGCTCTATTTAACCACTTATTGCCTTTTGGACCTTTTATAGAGAGCTTTAATCTTTCTTTTTTTTTTATGCTTCAGGGGAGGCGCTTCTGAGCTTCAGAAGTGCAGTTACTGGTTCAGATAGTTTCATCCATCAGTGGAGACCGGAGGATCCAGATCCATGTAAATGGAACGGAGTGACATGTGATGGAAAAACGAAAAGAGTTATATCCTTGTAAGTTTTGAAAAATTTCGGGCTTTCTTCTTTGGTATCTGTGGTCTCTAATGTTTCTTGTTTTCGCAGGAATATTACTCATCACAAAATAAACGGACCTTTACCTCCTGAGCTTGGAAAGCTGGACCATTTGAGACTTTTGTATGTCCCCTCTAACTTTAAGTCATTTTTCTTTTTTTCTTTAAAGTATACTGTTATGCTGATCGTCTGTGTGATGTTGCAGAATGCTTCACAACAATCGTTTAATTGGACCAATACCTAAAGAACTGAGAAATTGCACAGCATTGGAAGAAATGTAAGCGCTTTTCCATGCTTATTTCACCTGGTATCTGAGATTCCAATTCCCTTTATTCATGGTCGTCAATATTGTCCAACTGTTTTTTTGTTTTGTTTTTGCAGTTACCTGCAGAATAACTACTTAACTGACCAAATTCCAGCTGAAATTGGAGACCTGCCTGGCCTTCAAAAGCTGTATGGTGTTTTTTCTTCCATATATTTGCAAATGCATGGGTGTTTGGTCTCTCCAGTATCTATTAGTTTTTGTTTCCATTTACTTCTCTTACCATGTAGGATCATGATAACCTATGTTGGACTGCAAAATATCTTCTCAAGCTCAGTTATTTTAAGAACTTATTATGCATCTACTCTTGATGAACCTATGAAGGAACTAAAATTTGACAAGATAATATAGTGTTTTCTTTGGTTTCACTTATTTTTACAAGTGCTTTTCCTCTTCTCTTGACTAAAACTAGTTTTTCCACTTTCAAGGGATATCTCAAGCAACTCTCTCCTTGGAGCTATCCCTGCTTCGCTTGGGCAGTTGAAAAAGCTTACTAGCTTGTGAGCATCTTAAACTCTAATTTCCGCTGTAATTTGTCATATTACAGTCCTTTGAATCTATCTATTTCATTCTTCTTATGAAGCAATGTCTCGAACAACTTTCTGGTGGGGCAAATACCTTCAGACGGAGTGCTCTCTGGATTTTCTGCGAACTCGTAAGATAATAAAACCCTTTTCTTTTTCTCTATGCAGAATTTAAAGGAGAATCTACAGTTACATTTCTACAGCTGATCTTTCTTAGATTTGGTTATATTTTGGGATGATATTTTCAGCTATAAGAACCATTTAACTAGCATATATCAGTGTAGATGAATTTAAAAAATGATTCTCAAACTGATGCATTGCCCCTACAGCTTCATTGGAAATCGTGATTTGTGCGGAAAGCAAATTGACCTCGAGTGCCATGATGATAGTGGAAACCCTTCTTCAAATTCCCAGTCATCAAGTAAAGCAATTATTTATCCTAGTAATTGTTCTGGTCAATATACAGTTTTTTTTGTGGCTCTATCAATAAAATTTATATATATATTTGGTGTCTCCTACATTATAGGTCAAAATCAAAAGAAAAACTCTGGTAAGCTGCTTATTAGTGCTTCAGCAACCGTTGGTGCGCTGCTCCTAGTGGCACTCATGTGTTTCTGGGGATGCTTTTTATATAAAAAGCTCGGTAAAGTCGAGAATAAAAGCCTTGCAATGGAAGTTGGTGGAGGTGAGCCGTGTTGAGTTTAAGCTTCTGTAGATATTATCTCGTATACTATTGGGAAATTTCAAGTTTCTCTTTTTCCCTAAAGGTTATCACTTTGTCAATTCAGGTGCGTCTATTGTAATGTTCCACGGAGATTTGCCTTACTCTTCCAAAGACATCATTAAGAAGCTGGAAATGTTAAACGAAGAGCACATCATCGGGTGTGGAGGCTTTGGAACGGTGTACAAGCTGGCCATGGATGATGGCAATGTTTTTGCCTTGAAGAGGATTTTGAAGTTAAACGAAGGGTTTGATAGGTTTTTTGAAAGGGAGCTTGAGATTCTTGGGTGCATCAAACACCGTTACCTCGTGAATCTACGTGGATATTGCAATTCGCCAACGTCAAAGCTACTGCTGTATGATTACTTGCCTGGTGGTAGCCTTGATGAAGCACTTCATGGTAATGACCAATCTACACTTTACAACTCTCTTCCATATTCTGAATGAAAGATTCTCTGAGAAAGTTTGTGTTTTTGTATTAGTAGAGAGAGGCGAGCAATTGGACTGGGATTCGCGTGTAAATATCATCATAGGAGCTGCGAAAGGGTTATCATATTTGCATCATGATTGTTCTCCTAGGATTATACATCGTGATATAAAGTCGAGCAACATTCTGCTTGATGGCAATCTCGAGGCTCGGGTATCGGATTTTGGTCTTGCCAAGTTGTTGGAAGACGAAGAATCTCATATTACAACCATCGTTGCAGGCACGTTTGGGTACTTAGCTCCAGGTAAATGCCCTTTTAAAGGAAGTCTTTCACTTACATGAAGATCTGATCTTTGAAATGCTGAGAGTTTCCTATTGAACAGAGTATATGCAAAGCGGTAGAGCAACTGAGAAAACCGATGTATATAGTTTTGGGGTTTTAGTTCTTGAAGTCTTGAGTGGGAAACGACCAACTGATGCTTCCTTCATCGAGAAAGGCCTTAACGTTGTTGGTTGGGTATGCAAATGAGATCCTTTTGTTCTTCGATATTTTGATATTTTGATTTGACAAACTTGACTGAAAAGGCTTTGGCTTGGTTGATAATATTTGCAGCTAAAGTTCTTGATCAGCGAAAAGCGGCCAAGGGAGATTGTTGATCCAAACTGTGAGGGGATGCAGATAGAGAGCCTTGATGCTCTTCTATCAATAGCAACACAGTGCGTGTCTTCGAGTCCAGAAGAGCGTCCCACTATGCATCGGGTTGTCCAGTTACTTGAATCAGAGGTCATGACACCTTGTCCCAGCGACTTTTATGATTCCAGCTCTGATTGATTTGCATGAATCCACCAGACGAAAACTCAGAGAAGAAGTAAACAGAGTCTGGTTTCTTGGGAAAATCTTCGAATACCCCCAGTGTTTCTATTCAATCTCCGGTTTTGCTCCCCAAGAAAATCCTGCAAATGCCAATGAAGAGCCAGTAATGGAAGATAGTCTTTGTGTTATGTTGCCATTTAATTTTCTCCCTCCAAGTTATACAAGATTCGAGCCATTCATTTTCATCTCCTTCTCCTATTTCTTCCGATTTTTTTGGTTAAAGACTTCTATTTGAACATGAAATTGAAATGTATAGTTGTCACCTTTGTAGAAACACTCCTCTCTGTCTCTGAATTGTTCATCTTTTGAAATAATCCACGTTTCTTTTTCTCCTTCCTTTCAAGATACAGTCTCAGAATCAATCTTGATTCAGTTGCTGAAACTGATATCGATATCAAAACTGAAGCACTGGCTTATACAAGACAGGCAACACAATAGGGTTTCAAATCAGAGAGGCAAGTATATACAACATACAGCATGCAAAGTGCTTTGACTAAACAAGTTGGGAGACAGTACACATCAAAGACAATAGAAAGAGTTTATTAACAATTTAACATCACACAAAAACAGAGTTAGAAGCAATGTATGGTGTAAGTTGTAACTTTTACTATGCTTGGACTTTCACACCGTATAAAGACTTCTAGGCAGCCTTCTGCACTATCTCGAATGGTTGCTCCACCAAGATACAGCGTTGTGATTCCTTCTGCAGCCCAGTAACTGAACAACGTCTCCACATTTACTCTGTAGTCTTCAGGGAAACAGGCTAGGCTAAGGAAGCAGTGCTTTAAACACACTGGCAAATCTTCGTAGCTCAAACACAATACTCGGTACACCGAATTGAGATTCTTGTTATCTAAACCAGATCCTCCTACGATGTTAGGTCCAATGTTTTCATATACTTTTTCCCACTCGGGAATCGAATGTTTCCCAGCTAACAAACCTCCCAACACCTTAACAGCTAATGGTAGTCCTCCACAATTTGTAACCATTTTCTTACCCATAGCTTCCATTTCTTCCACAGCCATAGATTCTGCACACAGTCACAAGGGGATATCTTTCAAGATTTGAGCCATAAAGCAGATATAAATAATGGTTTTGATCAATTTGTACCTGTTGTATCTCTACTAGGAAATGCTATCCTTCGACATAGTGTCCAACTTTGTTCATGAGTAAGGCTTCTCAGTCTAAAGAAAGAACATGTTGGATCTGCATGTAAACCTTCATTGCGAGAAGTAAGCAATATCTTCCAGCCTGAAAAATGTTTTATAGGATCATGATATGGATTAAGAGGCATATGAACAATCTGTGTATCTTGCTTTAACATTGTAAAAGGAAGCGACTCATGTATATAACAGCTCACCGCCGTTCTGTGGAAACACTGCTTTGATTCGGTCCCAATCTTCTACATTCCATACATCATCAAGCACAATCAAATATCTACCAGTTTCCAACAACTCAAAAAGTTTACACTGGAGCGTATGTTTATCCATCCCTAAAACGTCTGAATCATGCTGTCTTAAATCATGCAAGATCCTTTGCAAACATGTTTCTGTGTAAAATCCTTGGAAACACAGACCCATGTGAACCCATCAAAGTAACGGCGTACCATGTCGTGATGGAAAACCTGTCTAGCGAGAGTGGTTTTACCAATACCTCCCATACCAGATATAGAAACCACTTGAATGTTGTTATTCCCAACCAAACGCTCAACTAAATCTTCAACACTCTTTTCCACCCCGACAAGATCTGTCTCCGAGTTCTTAGGAAATGTTTGTCTGATCTCTCTTTGTCTATGCTGCAGAGGCAGCAAAGAACCACCACCATCAATGATTTGTAGTATTCCAACGCTCTGCATCTCTCCAATCACATCAGATATCCTCATAGTTATGCCTTTGATATCTGAATCAAACTTCCTGCGATCTGGTAAGAAGCAAGCGAGCCTTCTCATTGATTCCTTGATCCCTTTTACTTTTGCTCGTTCTTCATTCAGTAGAAAAGTTTCAGTTATATCCTCAGCATCATACACAATGTCTTTGACATCATCCAAGAAGTTTCTCACTCTGCCACTGTCGTGTTTCTTGGCATCTGCATCGTTCAACAAGGACTGTAACCTTCCCAGCTGACGTTGTAGCTCAGAAACTTGCTCATGAACTCCCTGAAACCGCTCAGATTCTCGACTCAGGAGCTCCCAGAGCTTCTGTACTCCGAACAACACAACTCCCTCGGCCATGATACTCTCCTGCTCAACCAGGAACACAAAAGTCAACAATTACAGATGGTGGGACCAACCAAAAATGACAAAGTTGAAAGATTCTCGGGGAGATTTCTTGTGAGGCATGGCGTTAAAAATTGATCAAAGAAAAACCACAGGGGTTAATAATTCAATCTCGTGGTTGACAACACAATAAATGGATACATCCCGAAACAAAGGTTTCATAATAATCCAGAGATATTTTCAATCAAGAATCCAAGATGCAGACCTAAGATTCTAAAGCAGATTCTAGTATTAACACTAAGAAAAAGCAGATTCAATCTGATAGGTTCTTATCACAATCAAGTCCAAATACAAAAAGCAGCAGATTAAAGCAAAACAAGAGAAATTAATAGAAATTTACCTCTCTTATGAATCAGCAGTGTGACTAGCTTCAGCTCACAGCGTTCTTTGGAAGAAAGAGAGGTGATTTTTTATTATTTTTTTAGAAGGACAAGTCAAAAGATAGATTTTGAGTTTTTTTTATGTCTAAAAACAAAAGATCCTCTTGTCCTGTAGTACTCTTTACTAATTTGACTAGAAGTTGACTGTGATTTGAAGGGCAGCGGTAGAGAATGTAAAAAGACCAGTTTTTGCGATAGATTCTATATAACACAAGAAAGTTTTTAACTTTCAGTTTCTTCATGTTCCGAACTCAACATCCAATTTGTAGTCTGATTCAGCATTGATTTAATCTCATCCATTTTTGGGTGTGATGATGGATCTCCAACAATAAATTCATGAGCAACACCATCAACCTCAACGGAGCTACAACCAGGAAACTTCCTGATCCCCAAATCTTTCATTTTCCTTCTCACATTCGTTACATCTTCCCATCTATTAGCACATGCATACACACTCGCAAGCAGAGTATGAGCACTCGAATCACTAACCTCCACTCTCTCAAGCTTCTCCGCTACTCGTTCAGCTAACTCCACATTCCCATAGTTCCGAGCAGCACTAAGCAAAGAGCAGTACACAGGAACCAGAGTTTCATCGCTTTCGTTTCGCATCTTCTCTATCAATCCCTCAGCTTCATCCAGCAATCCAGCTCTGCATAGCAAGTCAATCATACAGCTGAAATGCTCTGCTTTCGGCTGGATCTTATGCACACTGGTCATCGAATCGAAAACTCTACGTCCTTCTGCTACAAATCCACCGTGATTACAAGCTGTTAAAACCGCAACAAAGGTTATATCGTCTAATCCAACACCGAGATTCTCCATCTCCTCATACAACTCCATTGCTCTCCCTGACATCCCGTTCATGGCAAGACCGTAGATAAGCGACGTCCAAGAAGCCGTGTCTCTCTCCTTCGTCTCATAGAAAACCTCTAGAGCTGTCTCTATGCACCCACATTTCGCATACATGTCCACAAGAGCTGTACCAACCACTTTATCCACCCTAACTCCGTTCTCATATATGTAACCATGTATCCACTTCCCTTGCTCTAAAGCTCCCGTCTGCGCACAACCTTTTAAAAGAGAGACTAGCACGAAGTTATCAAGCCTAACTCCCTCGGTTTGCATAAACCGAAACAGCTCCAAGGCCTCGTCAAACCGGTTAAACTGAACATACCCATTCATCATAGCTGTCCACAGAACAACATCTTTCACAGGACTCCTCTCAAACAACTCTCTACCTTCATCAACTCTACCATTACTAACGTAACCAGAGACCATACTAGTCCAACACTTAACATTCTTGCTTCTCAACGAATCAAAAACCGCTCTAGCCTTATCTAAACACCCGCATTTACAGAACATGTCCACCAACGCATTCCCAATCTTGACACTCATTTCAAACTCCGCAACAACATACCTGTGAATGCTTTCACCAATTTCAAGACTCTTCAAAGCAGAACAAGCTGAAAGAGTGCTCACAATTGTACCTTCTTCAGGCTTCAAATTACTCTCCAGACTCATCCGTTTGAAAACAGCAATGGCGTCTTCAAACCTCCCATGCCCAACGTAACTAGAAATCAGCCCGTTCCAAGAAACAACATCTCGTTGAGGCATTTCGTCGAACACTTTGTGAGTGATCTCCATCTTACCCAATGATGCGTACATTCCCATGAGTGAATTGCATACGTAAGCATCGAACTCGAGCCCGGCTTTCACAGCGTAGCCATGGACTTTCTCACCTTCTAAAACCTTCCTTAAACGCCCAATTGATTTCAGAACAACCGGTAAAGTGAAATTATCCGGGTACAAGCCTTTCCCTCGCAATTCAGCGAACAAAGCCAACACTTTCGTGAAGCTTTTAGTCTCGGCAAACGATTTGAGCATCTTATTGTACATCAGAAGTGATGGAGTTTGTACAGAACCCATATTCGCGGCAAAAATACTCCCTTCACACAGACTTGAAAGAAAAGCTACAACCTTTGTGGCGTTGAAGTTTTCTTTTTTATGTCCCGGCGTGAAGCTTTTTAAGGTTAGTCCCATTGAATATGATGAAAGAAGAAAGAAAAGGAAGGAAATTGAAATGTAAAAGTCGTGACCTTTGAAGTAAAACTGATTATTTATCAAAACAGAGAAACAGAGTCTTAAGATCCAAACCTTATCTTTATTCAAATAGAAGTAAGCATTACGAGAGAGATACTGAAACAAGAAACTGAAGAGAGAAGAAAGATCATTATCAACCATTTCAGAGTAAAAGTTAACAGAAGAAAGTAGAGGACCCATCAAACAAAAGATACAATAGGATTCTCTCACAAACTGCGTGAAGAAATCGACTCAAGAGTAACTTATGAAGTTATGATGATATACGTAAGAAAAAGGAAGAAAAACACAACAATACAGATCATATATACTTGTGGAAACGTATCATACTTTATGAAAGTAGATATATATGTATATATGTTAAAGAAAGAGACTTAGGGTATGGTTTGGCTCTCCTGTTTTGGGTTTGCCTCCTTTCCTTTGATACATGCTTTTTTGTTATAGGCTTCATTACTGCTTGAGATTTGCTTCCACAATCTTGCTTGCAGGAGCTTTCTCTTGTTTCTCCACATAAGCAGATGGAAACCATCCGGCTTTGCCCTTGTATTCTCCTTCTGACCAGCCTGTCCCAGCCACCTGAAATTTTGTTTCATCAAAACACAGCAAGATTGTTTATAGATCGATCTTTCTCTGTTTTGTATTGTTAACCAAAAGGGTGGCGGGAAATGTACCTGTCGGACGATTACATAATCATCAACCGCTAGACTCAGTTCACCTGGCGCTTGAGCATCAAAAGGGTGCACAACCTGTCGAAAAACAAGAAACCAAAACTCTTGATTCATTGGGGTTCGTATAGTTCAATTCTTGATACCGTTAAGTATTTCAAAAAGGCTTCACCTTTGCAAGAAAGTAGGAATCATTTTGACTGAGAAGTTGATGATCATCAGAACCATTGGACTTTTTGGACACCTCCTGTGGACTAGACTTGATTTCTTTCTGTGGACTGGTTTTAGTTTCTACTTCAGGACTAGACTTCAGTTCGTCCTGAGCATTGGATTTGGCTACTTCTTGGTGATTTGGTTTGATCTCTCCCCGAGGATTTGGATTCGTTTCTTCTTTGGGATGAGATACACTATCCTCTAAATGCAAAGGTAGCGATTTTGGTGATGATTCTATAGCTTCTTCTTCAGCAATCATCTGAACAAGAAAGACAATCCTTTAAATATGTATGTAGTCATAATTATCTGAAGTTTATCACAGAGCGTGTCACTGACCTCGGAATATAGCTTATCGAGGATATCAAGAGCATTACGATGATACGTTCTCTCGGCTTCAACCTGAAATCGTAATTTCATTTCATATCCAATCCACGGACCAGTTAAAAATCATGAGCTGAGATATGATTGAAGAAGAGCTTACCAGAGCACGTAAGCGCTGAGAAGTTATGTTCTGCTGCTGATTGTCAACTTCTAACATGGCCTTAGTAGCTTCTTTGCCAAGCGTTTTCATACTTGATTTGAGCTCAGCCAATCTCGATTCTGAATTCTTAAGCTTCATGTAGGTTTCTTCAGAGACATCAGATTCCTTCAACTTTGATCTTCTCCTCAACACATCTGTTGCCTATTCAAATTATTTTTAAAAAAAGGTTTGTTTTCACCACAAAAAGGTATATGTCGATAACAAGTTCAACGAGACTATACCTGCGCTTCGACTTCTTGTCTCAGCCTGTCATAGAGATTCACTAATTGCCTAGCATCCTCCAAAGGCGCACTATATATCATTGTACGAATTGGATCACAAACCTAACCAAATCAAAACATGAAGCTTCATTAATAATAGTTCTTGAGAGACCTGAAAGAATGAAATGAAAATGTTCCAAAACTTTTACCTGCTCACTAAGAATTCCGAGGAGAGATTCTCTCCCTTCTTCAACCGACTTGTAAGAGTTCCCAAAGTGATGTGCAATTCTTGAGAGAGGAGTGTTGGCATCCGGATTCTCGTCGCCATACTTCTTAAAATCTTCAGCAAACTTCAACCCTATGGATAACAGAAACATTCCAAAGAAGTATATATATATATATATAAATGCAAATGATACTGAACTATAGAAAGCAAGAACTTACCTATCTCTACAACTTTGGTGCCTGTTGCAATGAAACCTTCGAGTCCACGAACAAGATTCCTTTGCAAACGCTGTGAACAAGAAGAAAATCTCACAAACCAAACAGATGAGATTAAGCCTAAAAAGATTAAAAAAAAAAATTCTTACCTTTGCAGCCTTAGTAGAGCTATACAGATCTTGAAGTTTCTGATGACAGTGAAGCTCTTCTTCATCAACAACAACAGCATCCGCATTAACATGCCCTAAATGCTTCAAAACCGCCTGCACAAAAACCGGAACTTTTAAACAAATAAAGAAACCTACACAACCATTTCAATCTTTTCGGAAATCATGATGTAATCCATGGAAAAATCACTTCAAAATGGCAAAATTGATGCCACAACAAGCAAGGTCCATAACTTTACCTAAAATTAACCAATTCCTACGTCAGTATATAAATTACCAATCCTATCTGCCCCAAGACTATAAAATCAAACATCAGCACTTGAAAGATTCCTCCTTTATTGAAACCCACACAATAAATTATCCAGATTTTTCAGAGTAACCAGACATAAATCTAAGAAAAGCCATCTCGAGTAAATACAAAGAACAAAGAAATCTGGAAAAGGAAACTCACTTGCTGTTGCCTCGCGACTTGCTCTCTGAGCTTCGCCGCTTGCTTTCTAATGGCTTCCATGGCAAAAAAAACCTCTTACTATTTGGTTTTTTATTCCTCGCGTAGGTCGGTTTCTTCACTACCAACCGATAGATCGAGAGAAGGCAAACAAAAAAAAACACCGAAATATTTCGCAGAAAAGGGTGGTTGAGATTTCTCAAACAGAGGAAGCGGAGAGAGAAAGTCGAGTTTTTGACATGGATCCTTAACTCTTTACAGGTAACAGTCAGAAACAAAGAGAAAAGGTAACGACAATGGAAATTATAGTGGAGAAAGTTGAAGCTACTCCTTCGGTTTCATTTCAACACTTTCTTTATTGAGTGGTCTTTAATTTGGTGGTACTCACTCATTAACTACCATTTTTTTCTAATTTTAATCGGTCTTAATTTTTTTATTTTCCCTCATCACCTTCATGTATGAAAGCTTATTATTCTGTCCATTTTTTAATGACAAATAATTACTGGACCGCAAGAATAAAATTATTATCATATCTTCATTTATATAGTTTATTTACCGAAATTCCTTTTCAACATGAGGTTATCATATAACTTCAGAAAAATTTAATGAAGTCTATTTCAATTGATAAGTCCGTTTAACTTAAAATAACCAGTCACCGGAAAAATATAAAAAATAAAGATTAAATGACTAGTCATTTTCGTCGGTCTGGCTTGGCTTCACTTGTTGAATTTTTTCGGTTTTTAAATTTGTAAAGAAAAAATCTGTGGAATAGAACTTATTTAATTTATACTGAATATTCGTTACATTGCCATAATTATGAATATCAGATAATCAAACGACATTGTTTTGCTTCAGAAGTTCCCAGAGCAATCCATGCTCTGAAACGACACCGTTTTCTTCTCCAGGTCGTATCCGACAAGAAAATCCATCTGAGCCATATTACCGTAGATAGGAACTTCAGTTGTCGGAATCATACTCAAACAGACCATATCTTCGCTCACTTTCACGAACGCGTTCATCGGACTTAGCTTCACGTCGGCGTCAGTGAAATGCATCGTTATCTCCGGCAAACCGAGTGCTTTACCTCCGGCTCTGAAACAGTGCGACAAAATCCCCTGTGGATCACTCACACGCTTAGCTCCCGTCACAGACTCTTCCACCGCCGCACCAAAATCATCGTAAAAGCCAGATTCAAGAAGTGTGAGCGTCGTCCCGGAATCGATTATGATGTTCCCTGTGGCCTTCGACGACTTGCCTCCGTTTAAACCGTCTCCTGCGGTGTATGGAAGCTTGGTTTTGCCAACAGTGATTGCTTCGAGAGTCAAGAAATAATAAGTGTTAGGGGTTTTCTCGACTAACGGAGTTGTGAGCACAGCGGAGTCTTTGCTTGGGGTGGAAGGTATCGAGTTGGTTCCTAGGTTTATCACGCTTGTGCCGTTTTCTGTAGATGCCGTGTGTGACAAGCAATAAGAGAACTTCTTCCCTATCGAAGAACCTAGCTGCGAAACCAAAGACAACGGTCCTCCTCCGAGTCCGATGATTCCTGATCCGGTTTCTTCGAACGTACCGCCGTTGTTGTAACCGCAGCCGAAGATTGTACCGGGGAAAGAAACGGGAGAGCCATCGGAGGAATCGATGGAGATAGTTTCCGTCGCAACGTCGCCTTTGGAGAACGATTCGTCTCCGTAAGAGTAACGGTATTTGCAGGTGTTTCCCGACTCGTCGCATCCTCCTTCGGTTTCGGACAACGCGTGGCAGGCTTTGGAGTCGCAAGATGCGGTTTTGTAGGTGGAGGATTTCTTCTTGTCGAAGAGTGGAGTGTTCTGTTTGTAACACTGTTGACATGGTTTGCATTGGATCCATGTTAAGTCACTTCCGGTGTCGGCGATGGCGAGGACTTTCGACGGTGGAGTGCCAATTGAGATGGTCATGAAGTACTCGCCGCCGTTTGCTATTAGACTTGATTGGAGATCGGTTTTGGTTGTGAACTGGCGGGAACGGGAGATTGAGCGGAGGAAAGCGGCGTTGAGACGGTCGGAGACGGTGTGGTGAGGGTTGTAGAGTGGAGAGTGAGGAGAGTCACGGTGGATGAGCTTGATGGTTAGGTTTTTGTGGTGAGCTGCGGAAGAGGAGACGTAGAAGATGGTGATAGCTAAGAGAGAACAGTAGAGGAATGTTTGAGTTGCCATTTTTCGATTGTTGTTTGAAAGTTTGTGGTGGAGTGAGTGAGAGTTTGCAAGGGTTTATATAAGGTAGGAGAGGGAATGCAAAAAGATTGAAACGGCAAAAGGAGTTAAGAAGGTAATTGATGAATTAGCCTTAATTTTCATTAAAATTGCTAAGTAAATGAGAGGCTTAGTGGAGATGTGGGATGATAATGGCTAAGAAATAAACAGATACGACTTCTGAGTTTTCTTTTGGTTCTTTTTTACTTCATCAAAATTTATATATACAACAATTTGTCCTGAATTACGATGGAAATGGAATGCCGATGAAGATAATTTTAAGAGCTAGATCATGTAATGTTATTTTTCTTATTCATATATGCAAATCCTTTGTATTATATCTTAAACTGATATCTTAAATCCTTATATAGTTCTAATTGAATAAGTTTATATAATTCTACTCAAATAAGTTTATATACACCTATATACTTCTACTTGAAAAAAAGAAAGGTTTATGTTCATTTTTGTGTGCTAAAACTTATGTTCGTTTTTCATCAATGACACTTTGACAGTTTTGTTAACCCAACCAAACTGAATCTACTAGAATCAGGTTTCAAATTGAAATGATTATTTTAAAATATAATATTAAATTAAAGTTTATTTATACTTCCGGTTATCTTTATATATTTTTGAGCATTTCTCCAAACCGAAAAACTAAAGAACCGAAACAACAGAACGAACGAAACCAAAAACCCAATTCCACAGGCCCAATTCCAATTAATCATCAAAATCGAATCTTGCTGAAGCTTGTTTCGCCATTTTGATGATCTCAGCTGCTTCCTTCCGCATTTTCTGTTGTTCTTTGAGTGCTTTCTTCAGCATTTTCCTCTGATCTTCCACTGAAAATGCATTCAAGTCAGATAAGAACTCGTCGAAGTCGATGTCTCTCTCACGGCCAGAGGAGTAAGCAGCAGTACTAAACGATTTGCAGCTTTTCAGATCCTTCTTCTTGGTGGACGATTTTTCCGGTGAACGCCAAATGAATCCGATGATTTTTGATGGAGATAACTTATTTAACCATGAGCTCGAAGACTTGGATTTCGATTTTGATTTCGATCTCTTTTCTGGTTCTGAATCCGACGATTTTGGCGTTGCTAAACCAATAGGAGACGATGAAGACGATGATCCGATCCTGCGTTTCTCTTTACGAAGCTTCTCCGTTTGTTTAGCTGGCGAAAAAATCTTACTGTCTCTCGATAAGCTCGAGCCGATGTTTCCAGAATCCGAGAAGTCTCCACTTCCATCTGAGACAAGCCCAGCTCTCGAACTTTTCTCAGTACCCGATTTCACACCCAGATCGCGTTTCTCTGCCGAGAAAATCCTCGAATCCTCATCAAAACCACCATTTATACCTTGATTTCGTCGGTTTCCGGAGAAATTTCCCTCTTCTTTCGGGTGACCCGCGACGCTCTTGGACTGCGCGAGATGCTTCTTCCTAGTCTTCGACGATGACGACGAGACCGGGTCGGGTCGTGAAGCTGGAAGAGATTTGAGGCGACGGAAGCGAGTTTCGAGATCATCAGGAAGTGTAGAGTCGGTGAAGCCAGAACAATTGATTGCAGCTACTTGCTCCAAAGCCGAAAGCTCCTTCGCCTGCGAAACAAGCTCTTCCACTGCTGAATCGTCTGTATCCGAAAGATACCCAAAATCCGCCATTATCAGTGAAAAATGAAAAAGTTCTTAGGGTTTTTGCTTTTCGAGGAGCAACAAGAGCGAGAGAGAGAGAGAGAGAGAGAGAGAGAGAGAGAGAAGAAAACGATGAAAGTCTTCCACAACGGCTAATTCATGATTTTGTCAGTTACTGGCTCCGATACTGTGCGCGTCAATTTTGATGACTTCTTTTAGTGTGGAACCCACAAAATGCGTTTTGTAGCCGTGTTTAATTTAATTACTTTATTAAAGACATTTTTAATTAAAGTTGCGCGAGAAGATTCCATTAGGAGAGTGATGTGATAACAAGAACATGTTTAACTAAATTTGCTTCACTATTATTTATTCTTCCTGTCACCTAAAAAAGTAAAAAAATGTGGTTTTCTTGTGTTACAATTTGATTTACAAAGTATCAAGATCCTTGTACGTTGAAGTCACTGGAACTCGGTCTTGTTCAAGCCGGTGATAAACCGGTTTGGTTCTCATGTACAGCAAAAGACTTGAACCGAGGCCAACAAGGGACAAGCAACCCCAAAACAGAAACGTTTTGAAGTAGCAATCTCTCCCAATGCAAACGACTGAGTCCGACACGACTGTTCTTATCTCAGGGCTTGCGTTGGCTTCGTAGATGGAGGCAGCGATGAAACCGTATAACAGCGAGCCGATTGGTATGTTTGTGATGAGAATGTTGTGGTTAACACCTACGCTATTAGGTCCAAAGAGATCAGATGTTATGGATACAGCAGCCGCAAATATGAAGCCCGAGCTCAGACCGATTAACGCGGTTGCGGTCTGCAATGCTGTTTGCTGTAAAGATGACATCGCCAGTAAAAAGAAAGCGATGGGAGTTGGCAAGAGAGCGATTGCAAACCATCCGGTTCTTGTCAAACGAAATCTCCTGCAAGATCCAATCATCTCAAATGAGACTTTGACATAAATTTCAGAGTAGAAGTTCCTAATCTTTACAAGTGACACTTACTTGTTCATAAAATCTGGTGCGGCAGAGAGCAACCGGCCAAAGAAGGAGAAGGAAGAGTAGATTGTGACTAAGGTTGTAGAGCTTTGTCCTAAAGACTGAGCAATCTGACCCAAATTGTTGCTATAAACAAGGCCAATTGTGCCACCACAGAAATACGTGACGTAGTATAACCAAAACTCCAATCTACTAATGAGCAACCGAAACGAGTGTTCGTCACCGAGCCTCACAGTACCCGTATTTTCATACTCAGTATTGCTGGAAACAGACGCTTTTTGCATCTTGAGCTCATCCATGTTAAGCATAACGTAGCCAGAGGCTTCATGGTGTAAACGGTGGTTAACGGCAGGAAGAAAGTAATCCCAAGCATAAACAAGAAGAGGAGCACACAAGGGGAACACAAGAAGGAAGATAGCTCCAGTGAAATGCAAACCAGGCGATGCACTCGAACTCGATAAGAGGAGGTGGAAGCTCGTCATGATAGCTAATACATTCAAAATGGCAAACACATTGGAGTCATGCCGTCGTGACTCACTGTCCGGTGTAGGGTCTAGAGATGGTTTAGTGAGAACTGGGATAAGGGCAGCGAAGGAGACGATAAGGGGAACAAGAGAGTTCAGCAGAAGGTATAGATTTGAGGACGACGGGTTGATTGCATTGAACGCGAGTGAGTATAGTGCTGCACTGATTCCATTGAAGCTCACCGTAAGAGATAAGGCCAGAGCACGATTGTTGGGGAAATGGCGGATGCAGAGGATGAAACACGCTGTGTTGAACCAACATATGCTTAATCCAGCCAACAAACAGCAGAAGAAGACCTATTCATGTTAAAAAGAGCTTAATCACTATCAAAGCAAATTTCTTGATCTTGGTGAAAAACGATTTCTTTGTTAAGGTTCTCTCTAATCAATGGTTTGATTCTACTAACAAAGAAAATCATTCCCTATGTCTTCAAGTAGATATCGATTTCAATGTGAATCTTCCGAATTCAAATAGCAAAAATGTCAGATGTGTTACCAGAAAATAAGGCAGAGTGATGATTTCGGTGATGACGAGCCACTGAACACCATAGCCAACGAATCCCATACCCGCCGCGGCGAAAAGAACGGCGGAGAGAGGGAAATAACCTAGAGCGATCCCGGAAGACCAACCGAAGGCTTTACCCAAATCAGAAGCCACCGCGAGGTAATTCAACCTCACCTGAGAAATTCCGAGTACTGATTTAAGATGAGAGGAGTACGCCGAGAAATCGAAGTTAGTCCCCGTCGATGCTTGGATCCAGATCGCCGCCACGAGAACAGTCCATTTCCGCCATCGGCCGAACATGGTCCTGAGAGGCGGAGGGTGTTTCCGGTGAAGCTTTCCTTCGCCGTCGTCGTCGAAGGAGGCGCGGTTTGGCCGGAGTTTGTCTGAGGCATCTCTGATACGAGGTCTCATATACAAAGAAGATTGATAATGGGATTTGGTGAGGTGATGTTGACCGATGGAAGAAAAAAGGCGTACAGAGTTGTTGATCTTCCGCTTTTGATCTTTTTCTCAACAAGGGCTTTTGGGTATTTTTATGGAAAATATTTTAACGTGCATACCACTAATTCGAAATTCTTGGAGAAATGGTACAAAAAGACCAAATATTTGTTTTAATCGAAGTTTACCAAACAATTGCCGGATTTAATTCGGTTTTAGTTGAGGGACCCTTCTCTCTCTTCTCTCCTCCAAACTTTTGAGAGAGAGAAAAGATCTTTTCTTTTGCTTCTCCGATCTTTTTCGGAGATTTGTTTGATAGTATAATTTTAATCTTTTCGTACTTTCTCTTCCGATCTAATTCGGATCTTCCCTCCAGCTATGACCGGTTTTTGTTTCCGGCTTTGTCCGGATTTGCTCTCTCTTCCTCCTGCAGTTCTGTTTTGATTGCTATAATCCCGTTTGATTTCTACCAAATCTTTCTCGCTTTTTACCTTAATCAGTCTTTTTCAAGTATATGAGAGTAATATCTTCGCCGAACTTGAGCCTCGTGAATAGGCTCTAGCCTGGTGAATAGGCTTCAAGGCGGAGCTTCTCGTTTCGGGGGAAAGTCGGATTGTTCATGGCAGAGAGTTAGTGAATTTCTGGCTGGTAATCGACGGTTTTCATTGCAGCAGGATCAATTACATGAAGGAACTTGGAATCAATGTTTGAGATTGATGATCCCGGGAAGATGTAAAATATATCTCAACTCTGTAAGAATTTCACGGTGCCGGAAATCTCGAGGCGGTGTGCCGGAGACATTGAGGCGGTGTGACATCCTAAGCTTCAACCCTAGCGCTCGACACGTGGTGCCCATATGTCTGTTTTTCCTTAATCGGTTATCATGTAATTAGATTAAGGCTGAAATTAAATTGTAATGGGTTGTTAGACTCTGCTTCCTGTATTCGGGCCCATTTTAATGGGCTTTTTTAATAAAATTATATGGCTGGCAAAAAAAAAAAAAATATCGGTTTTAGTTGACATTGAAGTGTACCAAAAAAAAAAGTGTAATTATCAAAATAAACGTAAATGAATACAAGAGCTGAGAAGTAACTTTTGTAGCCAAACATTTCGATTTTAATTTGTACTTTTATAGTAGTAGTTAAGATTTGGTGTGTTTAGTTCCTGCAAAACGTAAAAGGTTGTATCTGCTCCCTGCAAAATCAAATCAAACGTAAAACATTTGTATAACAATGATCTTCTATGTGGGCTTAATCCGAGCCCATGGCTACAGTTTTCTTTCCCATTATCGATGAGTTTCAGTCGTTTTGCAAAATTCAATTTCTTTAAATGTCTTAACCTGGAAAACTAAAATATTTCGTAAGAAGACAAAAACAATTCGTCTGCAAAATGCTGACTTGGCATCTACGTGGCAGTTGTTAAGAGATGACAGTATACGCAACGCAACCGCTTAAAGCATATTCTCTCAGCAAAACCTTCAATTTAATTTCCCAGCTGTCACTCTTTTTCTTTTCAAACGACCTTTTTTGTTTTGTTTCCTCTTCTTTCTTCTTCTTCTTCTCTCTGGAGATTTCGCTTTCATCAATCAGAATCCTATCATTTCGCCGTCGTATTTCTGTTCGATTCCCGTCAAAACTTTCGTCCTTTTGTCCATCTGTATCGTGATTCTTAAAAGGTATATCCAAAAATTGTTCGCTCTGTAGGGTTTAATCATTTTTTTCACCGAACAGATTAGAATTCGTACTTTTGATTCGAATTAGACTTCCTTTTATAGTGATTAAAGTTTCTATCTTGTAGTCCAAATTTGA
Organism: Microthlaspi erraticum; assembly: GCA_902728155.2. NCBI lineage: Eukaryota > Viridiplantae > Streptophyta > Magnoliopsida > Brassicales > Brassicaceae > Microthlaspi > Microthlaspi erraticum. The sequence goes on along the minus strand of CACVBM020001862.1, from coordinate 59,664 downwards.
TGATTATGATTTTTCATGGTTTTGATCAGATGGAAGCACATTCAGAGGGATTAGGAACTCGGGCGATTACTGAAAGCTCTCCGGATTTGCTGAAGAACACGCCCTCTAACATTGCGAGATTAGAAGATGTAATTGAGCATTGCCATGGCAGACAAAAGTATCTCTCTCAGACGAGAAGTCCTTCCGATGGGAGTGATGTTCGTTGGTATTTCTGCAAGGTCCCTTTGGCTGAAAACGGTGAGAGTCTTATTGGCTTTGTTTTCTGCTTCTTCCAATGTTGATGTAACTCTTCTATGATAGGAACAATGATAATTTGTGTTTGTATATCCAAATTCCGATGGCATGGTTTTGTTATTCTTCCACAGAATTAGCTGCTTCAGTACCACGCACTGACGTAGTAGGAAAGAATGAGTATTTTCGTTTTGGTATGAGGGATTCTCTTGCGATTGAGGCTTCTTTCCTTCAGGTTCTTGTTCTTATTCTAATCTTTTGTGGTTTTACAATGTATTTGTTTATCTCAACAAGTTATTGACTCTTGGCTGTTTGGATGGGAAATTTTTGCAATAGAGAGAGGATGAGTTGCTGTCACTCTGGTGGAAAGAGTATGCAGAATGCAGTGAAGGCCCTATACCACAAGTTAATCCTAAAAAGAAATCAAATAAGCCGTCAGCTGAAACTTCTTCAGAAGATTCTGTGTCCTCTAGTCTATATGAAGTTGAAGAGGAGAGAGTTGGTGTACCTGTTAAGGGTGGGCTATATGAGGTACCACAGTTCCGTGCAGAGATTTAGAGAATGTGTTTATGAATTTTCCTGTAAATTTAACATGTTGAACCATTGGAGTCCTTATTTTCAGACCCATGTTTCTGACCATGGAACCGGAATGTTGCAGGTGGACTTGGTGAGAAGACACTGTTTTCCTGTGTACTGGAATGGAGATAATCGGCGTGTGCTTAGAGGCCATTGGTTTGCTCGTAAAGGTGGCATAGACTGGCTTCCAATTCCAGAAACTGTTTCTGAACAGTTGGAGATTGCATATCGTAACAAGGTTTGATGTCTTTCTCTGGAGTATATTCCGATATATGATCCCGGATTTACTAAAAACTAGAGGATTTTTCTAACTGATGCTCTTACTGTTTGAGTTTTTGGTTTGAAGTTTCAAAATCAGCTAAAGCTATGTCTTTTTTTTTTTTGCTCTCTTCTCTCTCTCTTTTTTGTTGTTAAAGGTTTTGTACGTATATATTGCTGATTATTTGATAACAGCACCAATGAGTTTGGATTTTGTTCATCCAGGTTTGGCGCAGAAGAAGTTTTCAACCCTCTGGGCTTTTTGCAGCTCGTGTCGATTTGCAGGGTTCCTGTCTGGTATGTATTTCGGTTCATGGGTAAAAAAGTTGAAAATTTATTTTCAGCTGGATGGTTGCATAGATAACATTATCCTAAGGTGTTAATGTAGGGACTCCATGCTCTCTTTACCGGAGAGGATGATACCTGGGAAGCTTGGCTTAATGTTGATCCCTCTGGATTCTCTGGCATTGTTGGATATACCGGGAATGGAATTAAGTTGAGACGCGGTTATGCCGGCTCCTACTCTCAAAAACCTACACAGGTTCTCTTAATGATTCTGAATGTCTTTTGTTAATTTCATTTGACTCTATCTTTCCCACTCTATGCTAGAAAAGTAAATTAAGTTTCACATTGTATATTATTCTTGTTCGCTGGTATAGGAAGAACTACGCCAACAGAAGGAGGAAGAAATGGATGACTATTGCTCTCAAGTATGTCTGACTATAGAGCATTTGCATATAGAGCATCTGATTTTTACTGTCAAGTTATTTTCAAAATATCTCGAAGTTTTTAAGCTTCTTGGAACTATTCTTTTGTGTGTGTCCAGGTCCCTGTTCGGCATCTCGTATTTATGGTTCATGGTATTGGCCAAAAAGTAGAAAAGTCCAACCTTGTTGACGATGTTGGAAACTTCCGTCAAATCACAGCAGCTTTAGGTGAACGTCATCTAACCTCTCATCAGCGAGGCACTCAAAGAGTCCTCTTCATCCCATGTCAGGTGGCTATATATAAATCCATTTTCTTCTTTCTGTTTTTTCGTTGTATAGTATGATTTTACTTCATATAACTTTCTTTCTCTGTATTGTTTTTGTAGTGGAGAAAGGGTCTAAAGCTAAGTGGTGAAGCTGCTGTTGATAAATGTACTTTGGACGGTGTACGGCGTCTGCGAGAGATGCTGAGCGCAACTGTTCATGATGTGTTATACTACATGAGCCCCATTTACTGTCAGGCTATAATTGATTCGGTATTGCAATTCACATTTTTGATTTTCTCTTTTTGTTAAAAGTGCTACATGTGATATAGTTTTATAGAAGCCTTATACTTTTTCAGATATCATATTGTTACTACCATATTCTGTATCTTTACAATGTGTGCTTCCTTGCATCTTTCAGGTTTCAAACCAGCTGAATAGACTGTTTTTAAAATTCCTAAAGCGGAACCCGGGCTATGATGGAAAGGTACCCATCTGGTTTAGTCATCATCCTCTGACTAGTGTAAGCTCTGATTAAATAACTCATGTTCTGTATGGACGTTTTACAGATTTCCATTTATGGACATTCTCTGGGGAGTGTTCTCTCCTATGACATATTATGTCATCAGCACAATTTGTCATCCCCATTTCCAATGGATTCTGTATACAAGAAATTTTTCCCAGATGAAGAATCTCCTCCAATTTTAGCTCGCGCTGACAAACCTTGTAGTTCGCATCCATCTTCAAATCCTGAGCCAGAGAAATCGAATACTGAGGAAATCACTGGTGAAGATAATAACATGATGGCTAAAGAGTCAACGGTGTTGGAGCATCACCATGTCATCCAGGAAGCTCCTTCATTGATTTCTGACTCTCTTGTGGACAGCGTGGGTTTGGAAAGAAGAAGCAGCCAAGAAGATGACCATCATGATTCTTGTGGTGCTACTTCCTCACAGGATGGACCAGACGGAGCCGACTGTAGAACGCCTGATTCTTCTTCATCCTGTTCTCCAGAACAGTCATTGGAGAAACAACGTCTCAGTTCTGATAACGAGGAGACGATCAAGTTATTACGAGAAGAGGTAAATATCGACACTTTCAACTTCTCAGCTCTTTGATGAGATTATGCAGTTTAGGTTCTTTCGAGTTTTCAACACACGTGTTCACAGCATCTGATACTTTCTTAGTTTTGTCATTTGTGCTCTCTGTGGAAGTGTTGTCCAGTTTCTTTGCTGTCTGACCGGAACAGAAAAAATATAGAATTTCTAATTAATGGTGGAATTTGTTATCACAGGTGAAATCACTGAGGTCAAAAGTAGAGCAACTGCAATCAGAAAATGCCAGAATATTGACGGACGGTATTCATTCTTACCCTTGATCTCTATCTTTCCCATATCCCGAGTTGTGTTTGATCTCTATCATGTACATGAGCTTAGTGATAATATGAAATGGTGTTATCAACAGAAAAAGACATGACATCTGTGGTGCCTGAGCAGCTCATTAACGAGAAGGCGCCATCGAAAGGTGCCAATGCACCTACAAGCTATACTCCTCATATCAAGTACCGAAAGCTCGAGTTCAAGGTGTGGGATCATAGGATTTAAATGCCTGTCTCTCATTCAGAAACCACACTGAAAAAAATCTCATCCTAACTTTTAACTGCATATTCTTCTCAGGTTGACACTTTCTTTGCAGTTGGGTCTCCTCTTGGAGTCTTTCTTGCCCTTCGAAATATTCGTCTTGGCATAGGTAACACCTGTTCAGTAGAGCTTCTCAATTTTTTTTGGCTTTATACATTATGAAAACAAAACCCACGGATAAACAATTCATGATTTTTCATGTATCTTCTTTACTCTGCTAGTGCCTTACTTGTCTACCTTTCTTTGCAACGTCTCTTTATATGTTGTAAAATCTGTTCATCATGTCTTAGGTAAGGGAAAAGATTACTGGGAAGAGGGGAATGTTATTGAAGAGATGCCAGCTTGTCGTCGAATGTTCAACATTTTCCACCCCTATGATCCTGTTGCATATAGGTTAGTCTTCTTGTAAAGAGAACAGTGTGTAGCTAGTTTATAATCTCGTCTCTATTACGTTCTTTTGCAAGCTTGAAACACCAAAACTGAAGTGTGTTCACGCAGAGTGGAGCCACTTGTCTGCAAAGAGTACCTCCCCAAACGACCCGTGATTGTTCCTTACCACAGAGGTGGCAAGCGGTTACATATTGGAATACAGGTAACTGGAATCTCTTGGTTTGGTGGTTCTGTTTTACTTCCTCTGCTAAATCGTTTCTTCTATGTGATGCTCCATAGGATTTCAGAGAGGATTTTGCGGCGCGTTCCAAGAGAGTAATGAATCATTTCGATTCAGTAAGGGTATGTGTTTTCCGGACTTGTTATTAGTTGTCTCTATGTTTAACATCTTTTGTAATTCAATGTACAATCTCATGCAGACAAGAGTTCTCACTATTTGTCAATCCAAAAGCGCGGATAAACTAGAAGGTTAAATACTCTACTACTTTGCAAGCTTTTTCACTTCCCTTTGATGGCTTCCAATGGCATCTCTTAATGTTACTTGCATGCGTGATGGAACAGAAACAGAAGAAAGTGATGACGAAAAGGATGTAAGGTCCTATGGTTCCTTAATGATAGAGAGATTAACGGGAACTCAAGACGGTCGAATAGATCACATGCTCCAGGTGAAGTTTTGATACATTTCCTCCTAATTGATAACTGTTTACTTTTCCTTTGCATTCACTTTTCCTGCGAACGCTGTGATTTGAAGAATAAACACGCACCGGACATGGCTAAAGCTCGCTAGCTTTCATATAATAACTGCTGATATATTTGGGTGTTGCAGGATAAAACCTTTGAGCATCCGTATCTACAAGCCATAGGAGCTCATACGTAAGTGAAACTCTTTATTGATAACACATTACTTTTATGTTTAGAGCCAAGAACTCAAAGATTGTTAATATATTGTGCAGAAACTATTGGAGAGATAATGATACTGCTCTTTTCATAATTAAACACTTGTATCGCGAGTTATCAGACGAACCAAACTCACCCACACCCACGGAATCCACGGAAGGAGATGATAGTCCAAAAGTTTCAAGCAGACCTCATAGCTGGATAGACAGAGAGACTGATGATGCTGATGAAGAGCTTCCTTTAACATTCTCCAACAAAGAAATCGCCAGAAGCTTCTCCGCAGATGCCAAGAAATATCTGAAGCAGCCTTAAAGACTTTAACCATAGGTTTAGATATCTGAAATCCGCTCCCTGATTTTGTTTTTTGTTTACTGTGCATAAGTAACATATAGTGCATAAAGTGTGAAAAAGAAAAACTCAGGCTCCATGGCAATGCCTCATTGTAACCATAATTTTACAGATAATAAAGAAAACGATGTAAAGCTTCTTCCTTTGAGCTTCTTTTTTCGTCGTTCGCTGAGCTTTGTTTTCAGGTATGGAGTTGAAGATGTTTAGCAGACATTGGCTGAAAAACAGAGTCAGACTCTAAAGCTGCAGCGAGTTCAGGCCACACTATAGCAGAAACTGACCACGAGCCATCGTTGCAGGCGCTAGGTCGCTGGTTAAGGTAACCAACTCCTATCTTCTCAATCGTTGAACAGACAGTTCCAAGGAAAGGAGCACCAAATCCAAAATCCAACTCAGCCACAGGAAACCGTCGTCCTGAAGACAAGACCAAAGCTGGTCCTTCTTGTCCAAGAACCACCCGAGCCAACATCAGTCCAGGTCGGTGACTCTCGATCCAATCTATCAAATCTGTGAAATGTGTATCGTTCGTCACTTCAGTTATCGATTTATGCAAAATGTTTGCTATCTCTGATACATGGTTTTGCTTCAGGTTTTCGACAGTGTCTTCACCTACAGCTATAGACAAGACGTTTCCTATGTAGCTCGAGGTAACGGTCTCAAGTCTTCCTCGACCGTCAACAAGCCAGCCCATCTTGCAGGTTTTATAACCACTCTCTATGGAATCCACCATTTTCTTCCACACATAAGCGGAGAAAGCTTCGATCTTTGTCCTTCTCTCTCCGTTTACAGTAGCTAGAGCTTGCAACGCGTTTATGCTGGAAGCATCAATGTGATAGAGACGCTTGATGAGCGGTTTTGGCGTTGGTATGTTCTTGATATCCTCCTCGCTGCATTTTATGAATGTTTTGTCTAAGAGAGGGTGGTAATGTGGAGGAGAGCGCGCTCGGAGGAGATATCTCCGGTGATCTGGTAGACAAGAAACCGGCTGATTTCTTGATATCTCTGACCACGAGGTGAGGAACTTCCCGAAAGAGCTCGCGTCTCCTAAAGCGTGATCGAATGTGAAGGTTACACAGCGGCCTCCGCATTCGAAGTCTGTGGCTTGAACCTGTAAAGGGAAATCCTGGTTAACCCGGACCAGCTTTGCTTGGAGCAACGCGTCGAGATTGTAAAAATCGAGACTTTTGAGATCTAAATTAGCTCGTGCTTCTACTAGCAAAGCTCCATGGTTGTTGCAGACGATCATAGGCTCTTCTTGAGAGGTTTCGTTTGGAACGATCTGACCCGCGAAAGGATGGAACAAGTTAAGAGTTTCAGCGAGAGAAGTTTTGAGGGATTTGACGATGGAATCAAAGGTTGATGATAACTGAGGTTGCTTGGTGTAGAAGTAAAAGTAGGTCACCGGAAAACGGCCTGAAAGAAGGTCAAGATTTGAGAGAGATACGCTTTGAATGTTCTCCGGTTGGTGGCGGGAAGCTTTCACTATGAACTCTCCGGTAAAACTAACATCTAACATTTTCGTTTTCAGTTGCAACAAGTGTAAACTCTCAATGGAAGATTATGAGCTGAATGATGATATTACTTGTAAAAAAAGAATGATTTTATTCGTGATAGTAGATATTCAAAAGGAATGATCATTATGTGTTTGGAAACATCATATATATTTTTTGGAACATTACATTACATCACTGTCATTTTGGATGAAAAGTTTCAAGAAAACACAAGAGTACGACTTTATTCATAAACAATGGTTTCAAATTATCGGTAAAGTTTTGGGACTGTAAAAGAATATTCGTTCGTACTCACAATTATCACAATAAGTTTGGTGCGACAGTATCACTTTAATGGTTGATAGACAATATGATCAGTGACTGACTAGTATTGTTGGACCTCTCTTTATTCGAGAGATTTGTACGAGTCAGTCATGATATTCTTGTGTCATTTCAGAAAGTCTTCTGTTTTATTTTTCATCATGGTATCATTTTGGGTTCGTGACATAACTTGATTTGGAGTAAACCAAGCCGATCTGGATTGGTTGCTGTTGATGATCAAATCTTGAGCAAAACAACTGAATATAAACGGCAAATCTTGAGCAAAACTACTGAATGTAAAGGGAAGTGATAATTTCTTCTATAGAAAATTTATTATATTCTCAGTAAATCCAATAAAAGTTATTACAAAACAAAAGTGTAAAGTTTAACTTAGTTTATGTTTATTGAGACGAAAATAATCTAAGTCCTTCAATACTTTATGTTTGTGTGTATGCTTCATTGCTTCAAGTCTTCAAGAATCATAATTCCCATGGTGAAAAAATGGAGTTTTGCAACAAAACTTTCTCAAGAACAAAAAATAACTTTCTACTACCGACGGATCTCAAACTCAGCTCCTATCGGTAAATGATCACTCGGGTGATGATTATTCGGTAAGAAACCCTCAACATCTGGAGATTCCGGGTCAGGTAGCTGTAGGATACTCACAGGTTTGATAAAGTCTGAAGGAGAGAAGAAGATGTAGTCAAGTGTGTTTGTGAAGCCAGGAGTGCAGTTTGTGAACTTAGGCTCTCCTCTTGCCACTTCATAGACACTACACATAGGAACTGGAGCTTTCTCTTCTTCTGTGTTCTCTGCGGGCTTCGCATTACCCGATACAAGGTAGTTATACACCTGAAATAACACAAACAAGATTTTTTTATTTTGATTCAAGAACTATAAGTAAAGAAACTCAGAGGTAAGCAAGCAGTTGAATCAAGAACCTTATCCCCAGGAATTGAATTGAAGTCACCAGCTAGTAACAAGGAAGGCGTGCACTCGAATTCTTCTGATATTAGCGTCTTGAACTTAGCTAGTCGTGACAGTAGATACTTGGCTTGAGCAAGCTTGACATCAGCTAACTCAGGGTCCCTAGAAAGAAGCAAACATTAAGATGAGACATGTGTAAAGAGATAAATCTTTAGACTTTAATGGTAGACAAGAAGTTTCTTTTACCAGTAAAGATGTGTGTTTGCCACGATAACGATGTGATGAAACGGCTTGTTGATCTTAAAAGCAGCCATTATGCCAACACAGTCACGTTTCAGTCTCACTATTGGATCATTAAGGTCACGACTGTCTTTTCGAGAATCTTTTTTGTTTTTGGGAGCAGAGCAGATTTGTGGAAACATGTGAAAGAGAAGAACAGTAGATAAACAAAAGTTGGTGATGATGTTGAGAGATGTAAAGAAGAAACACCACAAAGTAATCACCTTTTGCTTCGTTGGATGTCTCAATCTTCTGTTCGCTGCTGCAGGAAACACTATCTGCCTTTATTGAGTCCACAAGATCATTATACTCGATGCGATCTTTGGCGACCAACTCTGCACTAAATCCAAAGATGAAAACTAAGTTTTAACTTTAATGAAGAAATATTTTTTTGACCAAAATAAGCATAACATAGGCAAAACATATGCAAATCATAAGCAAAATAGATGAAGGTTTCTGCAATAAGGTTAAACGTTCCCTTTGGTCTTAGGCCTAATGTTTTAATCATACCAGCTTGGCTTGTAGAAGATTGCACAACCATCACGCTTCCTCTGTCCGGTTCTCTGTACATAAATCCCAGAATAGCCTAGAGACTTCATGTTTTCCCTGTAATAACTATCGTACTCATCTACTTCCTGCAAAAAAAGTTTCAACAAAATATAACTAACAAGTGGACACACACCATGTTCAATAACACAACAACACTTAACATTTTATACATGTATGAGATTGTACGTTTCATATTTTCATTAGAAAAGGGTTTCTTATTCTTAAACAAAACACAAAAAGAAGATATGTTTTACAAGAAAAGACCTGCAGACAGAAGAAATCAGCCTCGAGATTTCTGAGAACGCTGAGAATTGCATGTGAACGAGCTTTCCATCTGCAGCATAAGAAAAGAAAGACCAAGTCACATTAACTGCATATACCATAACCTTTAAGAAAGCTTAGCTAAATCCGAAGTACATAATTGGTTTAACTTGAAGTTCTTGCACATTCATACAATCCATTGTTGTTTTAGTACTTCGGCTTCTAATCTTAATTACAAGTAACACAAAGAACTCTTTGACTAGTATAATAAAATTTTGATATAGAAAATGAGAAATGTAGAGAATGTTTACTTGAGACAAGCAGGAGGAGAGTGTGGTAAAAGGGAGCTCTTCACATAAACCTAAAAGCAAAAAGATGAAGCTCAAAGAGATAAGAAAATAAAACATTCTTCTTTGTCAATATGTTTAACTTTTACACCATATCATAAAAAATAATATGAGAGATGAATAAGCTTAATGTATTGAATACCTGAGCTAATATGTTATATGAAACGAGACGGAATTTGATACCTACAAAACACACAAATTCTCAATTAACATTACCAATTCTATTTTCAATCTATACAATTTAGAAGCTACAATGAGGAATTAAGCAAACGAACCATCAGATTTAGCTGTTAAACTAGTATCAGCTCCTTCAAGAGATTCAATTTGCGAACTTTCGGTTCGACCATCAGGATTCGAACTCATTCTCTTTGAAAGGATTTTCGAACTCATTCTCTTTGAAAGGATTTTCCTGCAAACTCGAGGACTGTTGAATCAAAGGTTCAGTACGAGAGCGAAAAAAAAACAATCCTTGAACATCAATATTTAGGTTGAAATCAACAACGTTCTGTTTTTTAGTCATCGGAATCCAATTACAGCCCAGATGGAATCGAGAACAAAATTGCACATCACCAATCAGATAGAGAAAATCGATTTGGTCGCAATACTAAATTCGAAACTTGAAATTTATACGAACAAAAACCGAAAACGAAGACTACCCGCACCTATTGAAAGAAGGAAGAATCGAACGAGGAAGATGATTCAGAGTATTAAACATCACTAATAAACCCAACTTTGGCTAGGCTAAGACTCTTTAAGGGTTTTTCATTCAAATAAAATATAGGAAAAAATATACAGTACAGTAGTATGAAAAAGGTTTAAAATTGTCATTTGGTTCCTTTTATTTTATTAAACCACTGAATGAACCTTAACTTTTAATTATACCCCCAATTAGAACCTAAATCATTTTGTCAATGTGAACGTGTAAGAACAAATGACGAAACTAAACCTCTTTTGTTTTCTTGTTCTAACTCTACCAATCCAATTTCTCTACTAAACCATTAATAGTGAGTCTTCTTGAAAGTCTATTGTTAGTCCTGTTTTGTTTTTTTTTTTTTTTTGTGAAGTGTTAGTCCTGTTTTGTCGTCCTCTCCAATTTCAGATGAAAATCACTAGCATTTTATAAAAAAAAAATTTATCATCTTCTGTGACTGTTTTGAGTAATGCTGTGGATTCATTCACATTATGTACAATGGTAGAAGACAACATGAATACATTCTTGTTTCTTTATTTTTTGCTTGTGTTACAAGCATCATATAAAACTCTACGTACAATCGCTGTTTTGTATTCATTATCGTCAGGAAGGATATAATTGATTTAGAGATGTAAGTATGTAACTAAACTAAAAAAAACTTGATTAATAATTAAAAAAAAAAAAACGTGAAAGAAAGGTACACATACTGCAAAATCTCATTACACTAACAATGCTATATAGAGATTTGAATCCCAACGTCTATAGAAAGCACATTGCTTTCACCTATCCAATCTCTCAATGCAATGTATTTTTCTATTCTCCTCCCCTCATCACTCCAACGTCTCGGTTGCGTTTTTACTTCACAGAAGGAACGTAGATGCTTGACTTAAGTAGCTTTGCATCGTTAAGAGTAAGATTCTCTCCATGGTCTACAAAGAATTTAGCGCTACCAAAATGTTCATCGATCCCTTGGATTTCAACACTTTGGAGAGCTTTTCTGTCGGGATTAAAGTAGAAAACATAAAAGGATTTATAAAAGCTCCTCGACAAAACAATGTCACCCGTGGAAGTCACTCCAGCGACGGAAATATAGGGTTGATCAACAATTTTGTCATCGAGCAAAGTGTATCCATGTTTCAACCATTCAGGTTTCTCGACATCATCTAGAACCCACATTCTCAACTCAAGGGTACGCCTTCTAGTATCCGGCAGGTAAGCAAATCTATGATTAATCACTCCTAAATTACCTTTATAGTTGTAGGCCAAACATAAAAGGTTTCCACTTCAATAATCTTGAATCTTTCAGACCTAACATTAAAGCAAAGTATCTTGTTCTCAGAATGCATTTCAGCTGAGAAATACAAAGCCCCATTGATGCAGATCCCTTTCGAAAGGGTAAAATGGGTTAAGGGACATTGTATCTTCCTCCAACTCACTTCTCCAGTTCCCAATGTCAGAATTCTACAATCACCATCATAACGATATGGACCCCTCATGAACATTAATACCTTGAATTGCTTGTCAATCGGATCAAACCCTAAAAAGATTCTCGAGCTGGTGTTCGTTCTCAGTTTAGGTAAGACCGAATATTGTCCCGTGTTAGGATTACATATCACAATATCCTGCTCCTTTTCAGAGAAGATCAAACCAAAGGCATAGCCACAAAGTCCAAATCCAAAGCTACAAGGGAACGTCATATGAAATTCAGCGGCGACTACAAGAGACGACGAGTTCTCATATGGATTATGAGGCTGAGGCAGCGAGAAGAAGCTCCACTCAGTGCTTGGATGTCTTCTTTGGACGGCAAGTAAGAGACGGGGACGAGCCGAGGACCTCGTCAAGAACAACTCCGTGAAATATGGACGTTGAAACATGGAACTCCATAGCTTCGACACGCAACGAAACCTCCCAATGGACTTTGAAGGCAATCTCGAGAATATCTCGTTGATGAGATCATTCGGGACGGAATTCATGATCGAGTTGTATTTTTGCTGATGGGACCGAGACGGAGAGAGAGAGAGAGAGAGGAGAGAGATCTATTACTAATAAAAGTTGAGCCTATATGCATTAGAGGCTGTCCACCTAGGATTTAAAAGGTTGAATTTGATTGGTCCATGTCATTATTTTTTTTTTTTTGCTTTTAAATTAATTTATGTAAATTTTCTATTTTACATATTATTTATTAATTAGTTTTCAGTAAAGATAATTTCTCTGATTTTACAATTTTCGAGAACTGAATTATAAGTTTCCTATTCATAGATTATCTAAATTTACATATATTATTAGTATTAGTTTCTTTTTTAGTGGAAAATTTACACATGTTTTAAGTAATTATAGAAATAAATTTCCTATTCAGCCAAAAAGATGCTATGGTGTAGCGGTTATCACAATTGTCCTAAACTCAACAGGTATTGAGTTCGATCCTTTGCAGTCCCCTGTTTTTTTTTTAAACCGTTTCAAAAATAATTATATGGACATTGCCATTAGGTTACCAAAAAAAAAAAAAAAAACAGACATCGGCATCTCCAAAACGGGATCTGCTACATCTTCTTCCCCTTTTTTCTACAAACCCTAAAACTGCATCTCACAAAACTCTCTCTCTCTCTCCACCGTCAAACAACAAAAATTCATTCTTCATTTCCCAGATTTCGTAAATCGAATTGGATTTATTTTGCCCTAAACTCCCTATTTCGCATTGTTGCAAGTTTGAAGCTTCAGTACAACTTCAGTTGAGGGAGTATTAGACCAAAAATGGAGAAATTCGGAATCTATTACTAAGATAAGTCTTGTGATTTGACTGTACAATTCGGCTGCTTTAATTTCTGGCGAATATAAGATTGCTTCTTGGCATTTTTTTCTTATTTCTTCTTCCAAATTTATTTCTTGGTTTCATTATTTCGTTTTAGTCTAGAAGATTCTTGAAAAACAAATTGGATATTGTTTGATAAAGATTAGGATTTGGATAGTTCCTATTTTTGTAATTATCACTTCTCTAATTTCCTTATTGTACAATGACATTGATATACATTGATTCCTTTTTCCATTAGGAATAAGATGATCTTAAATCCTATATATACGTGGTCTTATTGCCACATGAAACCAAGTTCAGAATATACATTCACATCTCTCAATCGATTTTTATAAGCCATGGCAAATTCATGCTCTTCTGTTTCTAATCAGTTAAGCCATACTTTGGTTTTCGATGATCTAAAAAAAGGTTTCAAAATAATGATTTGCTTGTCAGAGTCATCCACTTTTGGGAGGCACGAAACGTTAGAAAAGGCGGATTACTCATGGGTGTAGAACTCCTTCTCATGGATCAGAAGGTACTTAATCAAAGGATTTTAAAGAAAAAAATTGAACCTGAAGGCTAAGGACGTTTGATCTCTGTAAAAACAAGAAAACCAAACAAAAAAGGGGTAAAGTCAATGAGAAGAGATTTCAAATATTATTAAAAACGACCAGTGAAAGGAGAAAACGCTCTAAAACTCGACAGCTATAAGTCTCAGGAACTTGCCAAAGCAATTGCCACCACCTAGAGTTATACATTTATCACCAATTCGCATCCGGACAATTAGATTACAAACAAAATACACCATTTGGACATCAGCAAAAAAAGATTGAAAATACGGAAAATCTAACCTTCATCGAAGCCATTAGCTGAGAATCAGGAGAAGAAAGAAGCATCGAAACTCAGGGAAGGGGATGATGAGATGCCAAGAACAGTGATTTCGATGACTTTAAAACGAAGTCGTTGACTAAAGCCATTGAAGAAAAGTTGTGCTCCATATGAACTGAAAACAAAACCAACGAGATATTTCAAATATCAAATTGATAGCTAAACCGAACCGAAACAAACATAGACTGATTAAACATCAACAAAACTAGCAAACACCGAGAAAACCCAAAATTTAACTCGGTGACGTTATCGAAAATCATTTGACCAAAAAATCAAACCATCAATCGGCGATAAAGGGGAAATTCGAGATTGGTACCTAAGTTAATTGAGAAATTCAGAGCGAGAGTCGAAGGAGATCGAAAAGAAGAAGAAGCGTGAGCTCTCCCCTGGTAATAACAAGATTAGCAACAAAGAAGAGGGATCTAGATGATGAGATGGTTCCGGTGGGAATAAGGAAGAAGAAATATTGTTCGATTGTGGTCGGTAAATGAAAGAAAAAGAAACGAAGCATTTCTAATTTCTATGAGATAGGAAAATCGAACCGTAACAAACCAAAAGAATTTAACCGGGAATTGGAAAAACAATTAAAAGATGATGACCACGGGAAGAAGAAGAAGCCATATGATATGGAAAAAGTGGGAATACATTTAACACGATTATATCATATGAAACAATTAAAAAAAAATTATTTTTTACTCCTGATCTTTCTGATTCCTTTCTTCCCGTCCTTAATGATCTGTAAAATACATTTATATTTTATTTTATTTTCTAGATATAAGACTTTTAAATACAAAAACAGTGATTTAAAAATAAAGAGATGAATTTATTGAATGGAATTAAATGCAACATAATTAAAATTACAAAAAAAATTAAGTATAAATCATAAATTCATAGCTGGAAAAGCTAAACAAATAAATAAAATTAAAAAATAAATTAAGAACTAAAATATGTATTAGACTAATATTGGATAAGTTTGCCAGATAACCTTTATTGGATATAAAAAAAATTGTCTAATGAATAGTAAAATTAAGGGATTAGTTTAAGAAATTTGAGGATTGGGCTGTTGTATGTTTTTATGACAAAAAAGATTTTTAAAAGGTATCTTACTTATTATGACTACTTATAAAAATAATTAAATTGGTTAGGTAAAAAAAATTAAAAGTATATTACAAAAAAAAGTTTATTAAAAAAAATTATAAACAAAAATTGAAAAATAGTGAAGCATTTTAAAAACCTTTTTTTAATAAATGAAACTATTATTTTCATCTCTTATCAAAGAAACAAAAAAAATTGATGACTCGAACTTGATATACAAATATTCTTAATTGAATCATACATTTTCTTAATATTATTGAATAAAATTAAAATAAAGAGGACATAAGATTTATTTACAAATATTAAAACGGAACCCGCGCGTGCGCGGGTAAAACACCTAGTATGTTAAAAACTTCACATATGGATCGTGACAAGTAAAGAAAAAAGGAAGATGAAAAGATACATTATTAGAAAGCTGCGGAGAAAATAAAATAAAAAGAGTATAAGGTCGATTGAAACCCTTTTCATGATCGGCGCTAACGTAAGGCGTATGGATACTCATAGCATGTTGTTTACCATAGCATGTTGGTAATTTTTGGTCTTCTGTTTGTTTCACTTTTAGTTTCTTGTTTACCATAGCATGTTGCCCTATGGATACTCATCACAAAATAGTGAATTACCATTAGGCTTTATATCCATGTGAAATCATTGATGGATTATGTTGTCAACAAATTTATATATACATATCTTATTATATAAAGATGGATGTGCATTATAAAGGATTTTTCCCTCGTGTTCGGCTATAGCGGTATGCGACACGTAAGATTTTTATAAAATATAGGATTATGACATGTGTCACTTTTAATGTTATGTCCGTTAAGATCGTGACACATGTAAGGAAAAAGGAAAAAAAATTAAGGAAAATTTTTAATCTTATATAATAAAAACAAAAATTTATATAATAAATGAAAAATAATGTAATAAAAATACTTATTAGTACATGGAATAGGTATGTAAACTAAATATCATAAAACTGTATGGAATATAGGTTATATAAACTCCTATTTTAAAAAATCATATTAGTACATGAAATAGGTATGTAAACTAAATATCATAAAACTAAATGAAATTGGTTACATGAACCCTCCATAAAAAGAGAGTTAATGTATTCTCTTTTTCTCATTCACAAACTCATCAAAGCAAATTCAGCAGATCTTTTTAATTCTTTTTCTCTAATTTTAAAATCATGTCTTTGAAAGTTCAAGAGAACAATATAGATTATTTGACTCTAGGTCAACTGGATTGAAGTCGAAATTATTGTCGTACTATTCTTTTGGGAGTTGAGCTTTTATTACTTGATGAAAAGGTTAGTATAACATCTTATTATATTGATATAGATAATCTTATTATAACATTGATTAACATTAAAGTTTTACTTTGTTTGAAACAGGAAAACACAATTCAAGAATTTTGAGATCAGATGGCCGAAGGAAAGATCATCGAAATTTGTGATTTTAATCTGCAGTCTCCTCATAAAAAAACTTCTATTACTTAATGAAAAGGTTGGTAACATATTATATTCATATATACCTTATTAAGAAAAGGAAGAAAAATAACTTTCATTAAGAAAAAGGAAAAAAAAAGAAAGAAAAAAAATCAAAATAATTAGAAAACAACTAACTAATAATGGAAAGGAAATTTTATAATGGCCTGAGTCAAAAACAAAGCTGAAAAAAACAATATAAATAGAAAACTACTAAAATAATTATCGAGCAACTAACTAATATTAACAGGAAAAAATTATGATGAACTGATATTCTAATTTTAATAGTTTAATTTTTGGTTAGGTAAATAAATATTTGAAAAAAAAAAGATTTCATCAACCGAAATCTCTTCAATAAAATAATAAAAAATTTACGAATTAATCAAATCAATCAAACTTACACATGTGTAAGTCTTTCAATTTTAGATAAAAGTAAAAAGATAACAAATTAATTCATTTTTCGTATCATGAATTCAGAAAATATGTTAATTATAATAAAAATATAAAAAGATTACCAATCTAATATTATTTAGAGATTTTTATCGGGGTTTTAATATTTATCTACTTACTTTTAAAGAGTGAATATGATTTCTTTCAAAAATTGTATAATAAACCTGCGTATACGCGGAGTCTAATCTAGTATATATATATATATATACAGAAGAATGCAATCTCTAATTAATTGAAGCTTATTTAAGCAAGGTTAGCCATCTAACCTTGGCTTCCAGATGATGGTGACAGGTCAAGCCATCTTTTCATATATGACCTTTTTCCAGATGATGGTGACAGGTCAAGCTATTATGTACATAACATGTGGTAGAAGAACGAATCAATATGTTTTCATATACAAACTCTACAAATCGCTGGTTTGTTCATGAAGAGGATATTATTGATTTAGAACTTAAAAAGAGATGGAATTTAAGAACATAATTAATCAGAAAAATAAACGACAACATGACTCTCTCTCTCTCTCTCTCTCTCTCTCTCTCTCTCTCTCTCTCTCTCTCTCTCTCTCTCTCTCTCTCTCTCTCCTCATCTTCCTCTTGTCTCTTTTGTTAACTCATGTCCCTATCCCTTTCTCCTACCTCCTCCATATGTTGTAGTTTTGGCATTTTCCTAATGCTGTTTAGGCCTTCGCTTGACTTGAGATACTTTACATCATTAAGATTAAGATCCTCTACATGGTCTACAAAGAATTCAACAAAATGATCATTCGAATTCTCGACATTGTAGTCTCCAATACCTTGGATTTCAACACGTTGGAGAGTGCTACTCCTTCCGGGCCTTACGAAGAAAACATAAAACGGTTTAGATAAACAAAGCTTGGACAAAACGATTTCACCCGTAGCAGTCACTCCAACCACTCTAAGGGCGGAAGCAGTGAGTTGATCAACGATCATACCATCCCTCAAAGTGCACAAATATTCTGTCCATTCCTCTTCTTCAACATCCTCTAGAACCGACAAACGCAACTCAGCGGCATCAGGAACCCACTTGGTCAAACCAAATATACCCTTAAAGTTTATCCATTTGATACCCAAAAAACTAAAATATTCTACGTCAATAAACTTGAATTCCTCGGACCTAACATAAAAGCAAACGATCACTCTTGTATCCTTAGTTTCGGCTATATAATACAAAACACCATTGATACATATCCCCTTGGGAAACAAAGGCCAATGGGTTAAGGGACATTGGATCTTCCTCAACCTCATTTTTTCAGCTCCTAATGTCAGAATTCTAGGACCAGCATCATCATAATAAGATGTATCATCCTTGATGAACAATACCTTGAACTGCTTGTCAATCGGATCAAACCCTAAAAAGGGTCTCATATATGTGTGCTTTATCGGTATAGGTAAGATCGAGTACTGTCCCGTGTTAGGATTGCATATTATGGACGATGTAACCTCCTTGTTTAAGAATGGCATCTGGGTGAGACAGATCAAACCAGAGGCATAGCCAGGAAAACATGACATTAATCCACGGCCACTAGGGAACGTCATATGAAAATCAGCGGCGACTACAAGAGACGACGACTTCTTATATGGATTATGAGGCTGAGTCATCGAGAAGAAGCTCCACTCATCTTTTCCTTCGATGGCGAATAAGAGACGTGGACGAGCCGATGACCTTGTCAGGAACAACTCGGTGAAATCTGGACGGTGAAGCATGGAACACCATTGCTTTGACACGCAACGAAACCTCGCGATTGACTTTGAAGGCAGTCTCGTGCATATCTCCTCAATGAGATCATTAGGGATGGAAGTCATGAACGAGTTGTATCTTGCTTGCTGATGGGGCCCGAGGCGGCGAGAGAAGATATTATCGAACTCGATAGTAGTAAAAAAAAAAAAAAAAAACGATTGAAACCCTATTCAGGGTTTGCGCTAACGTAAAGCGTGAAAGATGAGTGGTTTCTAATTCGTATCGGTTATTTCCGGTTTCCTATTTCTTGCATTGTTTGTTTCTTGTTTTCCAAAGCACGTTGTCTATGTAGCTCATGAATACTCAAATCACAATTTCACAAGTTACCATTAAGCTTATATATATGCATGTGAATCACTGATGAATTATGTTGTCAACAAGTATACACAGACACGCTTACCGGGTAATGCAATCTCTAGATGAGCTAATATTAGAAGCTGATTTTGGGTTTTATATGGCTTCCCAGTTCCCACCCATCTTTTTTTTATGTACTTAATTATTAATTTTTCTTTGTAGATAGCTTCTGTAATAACCCATTTGCTTTGGTAGGTTTGTACAGCTCCTTTAAAGCATTTTTAATGGATGAGTTTGTAAGATTTGGGATGCAACAACATCTCTTTCTTGACTTAGAAGGCAAACGTCTTTCAAGACTTAATTTTATTCAACATGACCCGGAGATGACAGAGCTTTCTCTTCATTTGCCAAATTGAAGCATGAGTGCATGACATATCTTGAATCCGAGATAGCACTCGTGAAGACGGGCTATCAAAAATGAGAGTTTAGGAAACTGGAATGCTTAATTCAACTCAAAGAATATCAAGGAAGTTACAAAGAGGTTATCTCACTTAACAAGCCTAGCGAGATAATAGTGATGAACAAGAAGAAAAAGTAAAAGCGGATGTAAAAGCTTAGTGATTCTAGATGATTTCGGATGCCTTTTTCCCAATGGGGGGGTCTTCAATATATAGTATCGATAACTCGGTCAAACGATGAATATTCTCCTTTAGGCGAGATGGAAAACTTCCTCTTTTGCGATATGGAAAACTTCCTCTTGTTCTTGATTTTCTTCCATTCTTTAAGTCGGCATGAAGATTTATTTACATTTCTCCATGGATTGTGCCTTTCTTCTCAAGTCTTGCCTTTTTCTTGAGGAAGTTAGGCCTAAAATCGGATTGGGCTTTGTGACTTTACTAATGATGACGGGCTTATGGTAATGTGCTAATTTCTCCTCTAACAACATAAACGGAAGCATGATAATAAGATAGTGTGTACTCACACATAAAAACGGAAGCATGATAATTTGGCTGTTGGTAGCAATTTTCATTTGGCTTTAAGTTCTGCTCTTGGTGTTATTTTAAATATTTCAATATTTATTTGCTGCTATAACAGTTCTTTGACCACATAAACCAATTATTACAACCAAAGAAATATATAATTATGTGAAAGGGTATCATCCACTGTTACATAGTTTATGATTGAATGAGAGACTATTCAAGTGATGATTTATGCTGTCCGAATTTGTCCTAAGGATTTTGAACTAAAACACAAACGTAATACACATGTGGATGTAAACTATGTATGACACAGTATGTGATAGACGATTTGTTGACCAGGGAATGTGAATTCTGTAATGTCTTGTATATGTAAAATAAATCAAATGAAAATAATACTGTAAAATAAAAAAAAGTAAATAGGGAGGCCCTTAATAAGCACAATATAGGCAAAGACAACCTTTTTTGTAGATTTTTCTGGTCCATCGTGCAGACTAGTTTAAATTTCCTAGTGGCTGTCTTTTAAAGTTAACCAAATTGATTCCTCAGTTATCTTTGTTGCTGAGAGTCACAGTATTGTGGGTACTTACACCTGCAAGGATGATTTCTCACCTGCAACAAAGTTTGAATCTTTCTTCTCAATATCCTTTGGCAAAAAAAACAGACTTCCCACATGAATTAGTTTTGGATGTTACCTTTCGAAATGTGAAAGATACCCTTCTAGGACTTCTTCTGATCACTTTATCCTTCACCTTATCAATCTATAACAGCACAGTAGAAGAGAGCTTCAATATATTAGCATTTTGAAGAGAATGCGGTACAAGTTATTATCCTAGTGATAAGAATCCAACCTTGTGATGTGGAATGTAGTGATTCCAAGCATAGCGTGCTTCCCCGGACAACAAGAGCATAGACCGAGGAGGAAGATACAAGGCCTTCTTGATGCAAGAGGCGTTACCTGACTTCTCATCATCGGTGGTCGGAGATGCTTTCCATGTGGAAACAGAGTATCTTCTAAACTCCATAATACAAGGACCGGCTAAAGAGAGGCTGAAGATGCAATCTTCAAACGCTGAATGCGTGTCGATGTGAGGCGATAAACCCACACCAGACGGGTACTCGTTTACCTAGAAGTCATGATTCAGTGGAATAGAATTCCTCAGCTTTCATTCAATTCAATGTAACAGAATCTCATATTTAGTATAGAGAGTGTGCTGATGATGTACCGTTAATTGGTCTAGATTTAAGCTTGCCGGGTCATTGTCAAGGTTTGGGAACAATGAGATTCTTTCGAGTATATGAGAAACAAACGATGGAAGCTCGCCGAGATGTTTCTTGGTATCAACGTTTCTTGTCCCGTAGCAGAACTCGTATCCATAGTGTTGAACACGCCGTTTGGCGAGACCGATCCAAGGCTGAGTATCAACAGCTGCAAGCAATTGCTGAAAAAAAGCAAGAACACTAAATAAGTAACATTAGAGGTAGAGAAGAAATCAAGGGAGTATTACATTTCAAAGCACGTTACAAATATTACGGACCTGTTCTTCTTCGGCAGTGACGAAATCGGGTATTAGGAAGAGCCCTGGGATGTTCAATTCTGAATCAGCCAAAGACACTGAGACACTATCATTCACCTGCGTCTACGCAAGGACAAAGAAGTGGATTTGAAGAGAATACTAATCACAAAACAAACACAAAGTTTCTGTCTTTAGTAAATGGTGTTACCAATTTTGAATTTTTCTCCAAAACAACATTACAAAGACATAAAGATTAAAACTTTGAAACTAACAGACTATACCAAGCTCAGCAATTCCATGGAGATTCTTCCACTTCTCATAAAGAATTAAAAATCTCATCATCCATTGAGACCCAGCAAACTGATTAAGCTAAAAATATCATACAATTTGGGGTTTTCTAACTTATAAATCAAAATTTTCTGCATGAATGTGACTAATTAAGAAAGCAATGAGAGAATTCGAAAGAGCTGAAGCTAATTGAGATTATTTCTTACTGTACCTGGGAAGGTAATTGAAGAACGGAATATCGAATATGCAAAGTCCGTCCATCAAGCTCCGGACATGGCCGACCACTTAACGCTTCTAGAGCAGCTTTCGCCGAGAAAGGATCCGCGAATGAGACGATGACACGAACGCCGCTCTCGTCCGCCGCGTAGACGCCTTTCACTTCCCCGAAACCAGCGAACACCGCCGCGATTGCGTCGTGCGACAGTCCAACCGCCGGCCCGCAATTCGCTACGTATAGATTGGAGGAGTTCGGTTCTCCGGCGTCGGAGGAAGGCGACGATGGCGTCGGACGGACGAACCGCGGCTGAACCATTTTCGTAATCAGAGATTCAGAGATTGTCCATTGTTTCTCCGACGGCCGAGTGAGGTTTTTGCTTCACGGCGCGGTTGCTACGCCGAAGGTTATCTAAACGACGGCGTTTTAGTTGTTTGATAGGCCCATTTGACTTTGACATGGCCTATTGCCAGAAAATGATTCTAGGCTTTCAAGAGTAGTTAATCAAACTACGTCGTATTACTCACACTATTTAACCGAAAACGGCCAAAATTTCGAATTATCTTACTTTGCAATTAAGCACCTCTCTTGTCAAAAATTTCGGATTAAACACCTCTTTTTTCATCTTGAAGTTATGAACAAAAGTTGCATGTATTCATACTTTAGTTGATGATAATACATTTACAAAATCCCAGGTTCCATAATTTGAAAACCTTCTAAATAAAGGAGAAGCTTCAGGTGGCACGCATCGAACTAAAGGCAAAGAAGACCCTCTAACTCAAGGAGAAGCATCAGGCACAGGAGGCACTTTACTGAGACACCATAACCTACTGCTTCTACTTGGAGTTGTATTCACCGAACTAACTTTTCCATCCGCGAACAGAAAATCTAAACCCCTCTCTGTCTCACATGCTTTGTTCATGTCATCGGTTAGAGAATGCCTTGCACGTGAAGAAAGCAAAGGCCTCTCAGGTGTTCTATAGAGATCACGGGAGCTAGGGAAGCAACTCGGTGGCGCAGGAGAGTTTGGATTACTTAGAGAATCTTCTTTCAAGATTTCTCCCATTCTTGCAAGAATCCTGTACGCCAAACTCGCTAGCGTTCTTGAATATGCTTCAAGAATCGCATGACCGATGTCCTGAAAACAGAACAAGAAAAAGATTTCGATATCGCATTGTAAAGAAAGAATGTAGTTCTGTTTATGTTTATGTTTACCTTGCCGTATTGAATCTTGGTGGCATCAAGAAACGACTGAGGGAGATTAGGGTATTTGGATTTGATCTGGTTTCTAAGAGCTTCTGCTCGGTTCAAGAGAGACTCATTTCGACCAGCTTCAGACGATGGATCCTTAGCGAACGACCACGGTGTCCTCGCAGGGGACTTACCGTTGCTGGCTTGCTCTGTGATCTTTTCCTTCCATGCAAATATAGCAGATTCCAACTTGTTAACTGTCTCGAGTGCAGCATGTTCACTCCTCAGCTTGAGAGATATAAAAATTTCATCAACTGTGGCTGATTCCGAAGCCAACGTTCTGTAAAGTTCGTCGCCGAGGCTGTTCTTTCCAGACTGTTACAATATAATGTTTTAGATGATGAAGCAAAGTTACTTATATGATTGTCACTAAGTGAATAAAGAGAGGACAAGCTTACTTTTGGTATAGCTTCCTTGATAATGGCAGGTACAGGCATTTCAAGAAGAACGTTTTCGTTTATGGACTTTGAAGCTTTGAAGACTTGATAAACAACTTTGCCCTTGTCAAGCAGTTTCTTTCTTCCTGAGTTGGAGAGACCAGGTTTGGGCACTTTTGGCGATGGAAGCCACCATCGTTTGCTCTCGCTTGTTGTCTTGTTCGTCCCTTCAGCTCTACTACCGGTTTCAGAATACCAAAACTCTGTGTTCACCATTGAGTCCAGCGTCTCCTGTAACATTTTCAATGAACATATAAACATGGACTCCACAGAGAAAGAGAAGATTAAAGAGAAAGATAATCGCTTACAATTAGCATGGAGTCTAGTTTCTGAAGAGCTGGGAGATTCATATGAATGTCTGCACGGGCTTTCGGTGTCATTATCTGTTGAAACAAGAATGTCAATTCAGTTTCTTCCTCTGGAATGTATCTATTATCTTAATTCTTGATGACACCTTAGCTTAGCTACATTACCTCAAGTGATCTTCCATTGGCATCATTTTGCTTAGAAGGGACTAACTCAATCATATAGTTAGTTGGAGAAAGCAGCCAATCCATTTCCCTTCTCCATTTCTGCTTCTTCTCCTCGCACAAGGGCTCCAACTTCCAGAGCTCGCCAAATATCGAGTCTGCAAATCCAAGAAACTTAGTAGCCATTTCACAAGAAAACCTCAAAATGTATCTTTTAGGTTAAGTGCATTAGAAATTATTAGAACATACTAGCAAGATGTGTAACAGCATTTGACAAAGCCAAAGCTACTTGGATACCCTTGCATCCCCCAGTGACATCTTCGCCGAGTAACAGCTTAGAAAATCTCTCCTTCATGGCTTCCACATCCAAATGGCCGTAGACAAATCCTCCTGTTTTTTTCTCCTTAGCATCGAAATGTTTGGACCTTCCGGATAAGCTCAAATCATCGCAGCTGTGTTCATCACTCTTCATCGGTAACCATTTTGAAGAAAAAGAGCTGGAGGCATCTTTGCTTGATGAACAGCTTGAAAAGGCGTCATCATCTAATGAATCTGTTAGGCACCCATCTCCTCGGCTTGTTCCACTATCTTCTTCATATGATTGGTTGTTGATGATACAAGTTTCCAAGCCGTCGTATGTAATCATCCCTGAAAAGAAAATGATATCAATTAAACTGTTGGGTACATAAGAAAACACTTTTAACTCCTTTCACTTGTCAAAACAAATAAAGAAGCAATGATCAGGACTATGCCCACACCTACAGTTTATGTTTCTCCTGAAATGTATCTTATATACCCTTCAAAAATCAGGAAATTGTTTGGTTTAAAATAGAAACCTTTAATAAGAAAAACAAAAACTTTTCCTAAGGAAACAGGAGAGTTGGCTTTAAGCTTTTTACAAAAAGTTCAGACTCAAAGATCTACACCTAATCTCATAGCCCATGTAAAAAGTTTCAAAAAAGTAGCTTCACCTTTTGAAACTGCAGAATACAGTGCGATTAGACAGAGGAACTTACACAAAACAGAGAGAGAGATAGACAAAGAGTGAGGAAAAAATGATTATAAATCTACTTATAATTAAGAGAACATTCAGATTTTAAAAATAAACAAAACCCCCACCTTCATATCTACTTCTTGTCTCACTCATCAAAAGTGAATCAAGAAAATGGTATCACAGACACTTTGTTTATGCATAATACTAGTGTTCAAGAAGAATACTATATAGGAATCAAAGTCGCTGTGTTCCACGAGTCTTTAAGAGCTAAAAGTCAAGACATTTTGTTAACCCAAGACTTGCAAAAACAAATTAAAATGCTTCCTTTTTCAAAGGAAAGCGTATAAAAAAGTCTCAGAAACAATTGAGTTAGTATCCCCATGTGGTGAAAATTCTAGACGGACCCACCATGAAGACTTTTATCACTTTGTCACATAACATTTTTCAAACGCTCACAGGATATAACAAAAATTGTTTAATCAATCACCAGTGATCTGATTTAACTATTATATCCACCCCTTGGAATAATGAAGAAAATACAAGAGGATATGGATTCTTCTTCCTCGTGAAGGTCTTTATGAATCCACATTTTACTTCAGTTCAACTATTTATATCAAGAAATCAATATGCCTAGAAATGACCATGTGAAACCAATTATACTACCTACTCTTGGCATTTTCTGAATAAATATTATCAATGATCCTAAACAACCCCCAAAAAAAAACCTAGATGACCCTCACTACTAAACCCCACATCCAAAGAAACAGGGTTTGGTCTCTAAGATATGACATTGTATCACACAAAATGCTCTCTCGCATCAAATTGATAGTATGCATTGATGTCGCGTGGAAAGCTACAGCATTCACGCCCTATTTATTACATGAATGACCTGGTAGGTATAGATCTTTATGGGTCTGATAAATCGAGTGACCACTCACTTTTCTAAACCGGTCACAAGACAAATCGAGTGACCACTCACTTTTCTATGAAACTATACCCAACAGTTATAGTCTAAGACTCTAAATATTCCATATCATGTGTAAGCAGTAAACACCCATAAATGAAAAATACCTAAAAAGCTAGTAAAAGAAGTCACTAAGAACTAAAGATTCAGACTTCAAGTAAGCATCATAACTGTAAAAATGAAATGAGTGAAGAGAGTAGAAAAATTTGGGTGCTTACTATCTTGTTCGTCGAAATCAACACTCATCTCCCTTTCTCTGCTGCAGCAAGCCAATCTTCTTCTCATCAGCATCATCTTCTCTTCTTCTTCTTTTTTAAATTCCTTATGCTTTTGTGGATTCTTTGTTTAACGCAGAGAGGACTAAAGCCAACTTCCTTTCCTTTCTTTAATGCTAAAAAACAGGTTTCTTCTTCTTCTTGATCAGGTGATATTAAATATTACCAACCATCTGGTCCCTGCATAAATACGCATTAAAGATTTTTACAGCCGAGAACAATAATTAAAATTAAACGCATAAGTAAGAGAAAGTTAACATTTTAGAAAATGAGGGTTAAAATTGTAATGTTTTCTAAAGAACAAGTAATTTTTATGTTGGTTTCTTCTTTTACCAACTACCAAGAACCTGCAAGACTACCACTATGCACCAATGAATCACTGAAGAAGACAAAACCATGCTCTAGATTTTAGCATCAATAATTTAATCAGACACAAAGTGACAAGCAGAAAGAATTTTTCACTGTACATTGAAGATTGGGGAAAAAATAAATGGAACTAAGTTGTTTCTTGGGACCCTTGTTACTTTTACTAATCAGCTTTTCTTGGGGTACTAATAATACTTTTAAGGAAAGGGTTAAAAGGAGTAATGATGTGAAACTTTTACTAGAAAGAGGTGCTTTAGGTACTTAAAAAAGCAACATCTGAAATTAATTTCCAAATTCTGACTATTCCCAAAACAAAATTACGGGAAAATTACATTTTTTTTTACAGATTTGAGAGCAAAGAATCAAAAATCGAAAAATGTGAGCTTAAGGAACAGATCGAGCTCATAACCTAGACCGAAGAGCATCATTTACATAGAAAATATTCTTCTGTGATTGCGTGAGCTATTCAACCTAACATAGTGTAGGAAATGGAAGACAAACCTCAAAATCTGAAGCGGGCTCTAGGAAAAATCTACAGAGGAAAATGAAACTTAAATAAAGTAGAATCTGAGCTTCGGGAGCAGCCACATTCGTCCGTACAGCTGAGATTACACAGTAGTAACTGAGATAAATCGAAGAAGAAGAAGTAGGAGAGGAATGGGGTTTGGGGTGATGATGCGTCAGAGAGCTGAGAGAGAAGAGTGAACATTTATTGTGGAGGAATATTTTCGTTGACGATGAGGCAATTGTTTATTCAATTTTTTTGAAAATTAGAGATGATATAAATTACAACAGCCGTAGGATCTTCATTGAGCTGATTACGTAAGTTTGGACGGTTGTGATTCAGAGAAAGGGGGTTGATTTGACAAATGATAAAATAAAGTGGTTTGATTTACAAAATAATTCAAAACCTATAAACCAGATTGAAATTCAACGGACATTAGCGCCGGCCGCTACGTGATACAAAAGTTAAAATAATGATAATTACAGTCTTTTGAAACCCGTGCAAAGTGACATTAAATGTCGTCTAATCAACATCAGCGAAATGTTTTATTTTATAAAAACAAACAAATGTTTCTTCTTGGAACGTAATTTTGCGGTAACGGTGTTGGCCCGTTGGGCATAGGGAATTGAAACCAAAAAGCCCATTATTACGGAAGCTACGGACTCTTGCCTCTCTCAATGTACTTTGCTTTGAGGTTTGAGCTTTAAACCCAAAATTTGAAAATTTAAATGATACGACCAAGTAAAAGGTTCTAAACCATTTCTCTGATAACAAAAAAAACACGGACAAGACAAACTTTGAAAAGATTAAACCATGTTTAAAGACTTACAATATCATGTATAATAAAGATTTCAATTCTTACTAATAGATTAAACAAACAACCATGACAAAACTGGAACTTGAGAGTTATCTTTCTCCTTTCCAAACCAAATACTAGGAAAAGAATCAGTCCTCTTCCATTGGCACCTCTGGAATGTCAAACCTGTCTTCTTCAATCGGTTTGTTGATTGTAGAAACTGAAGAAGGTGAAATTGCTGCAGTCAAGGAGATAAACACATAACATAACATAACTCAGATGTAAAAAATCACACTATTAACTAAAAGAGAATTAAGAAGAGATAAAAAGGATATAATTAGTCAACATAGGATCTTCAGTCTCTCCACGGTTTCTGGTACCCTTAAGCTCTCTCTGAATCTCAGGAGTAACCTACAATTCACATTAAAAAGCCGATTCAGTGTGATTTTACAATACAAAAGAACAAAAGTTTCAATTTTTTAAAAGCTACAAGAAGCCTTACAAGATGGTGATTTTGCCTCTGGAGGAGAGTTTGTAAATGCTCTTTGTCTTCCTTAAGTAGTTCATACTTGTACCTACACATTGGCTTAAACATGAGTATACAAAAATAACTCTCAAGGTAGGTAAATTTTTGTTTGTACGAAGAATGTTACCGTTGCACAAAGGCAAGAAGAGACTGGTGCCAAATCACAGGCATGACTCTGATTTCATCCACAAATCTCATGAAGTGAGCAACCAATGCGTCAAGCACTCTATACGGCATACAATATTTCTTCTCCAAGAAAACTTTTATAAAGTAACTGCGTAAGAAGAAATTAATCAGCAGTGTCCCAACTTTATAAGGCAAAGATATTATCCGTCTATCTCGATCCTACACGTTTACCTTGTTGTACCGCAATACTCCATATCAGCCAGTCCTAGCAAGGCAACACTATAGTTCGTGTAAAGAAATTAGTTATACGCAACAATTACACTGAAAAAAATGGTAAAAAGATGTTCTATTTATGCAATCTTTGTACGCATACCATGAGTGAAGCATAGGGAAAGAACACTTCTCGAGAATGCTCCCTATAATGACAGCTTCTCTGAGATTGCATGTCCCAGACTGAATGTATAAATGAAAAATCGAAAGTAGAATTAAGAAAACCGCAACATTCTGAAGACAGGTTTGTAGTAAATTTTGGAGGAGGAGGACGCTATATACCTTACAAAGCGGGAAGAGTATCCCTCTATTGAAAGCAGCAGGCTTGTACAGAGCCTTTTTCAAAGATTGGTATAGAGCAAAATGCAGCCTCTTGTTCTTTTTAATATCCTCTCTCACACGCGGAAGCAGAACGTACCTATAAAACCGCTGGATCTGACTCTCTTTCAAGTGGTGAGCAAGTATTCTTGTGGCTTGAAACATTGCGTTTGGTGACCATTTCTCTGGCTCGGTCAAGTATAACACATCCTCCCAGCGTTGCATTTTGGTGATCAGCACAAACGCTTTTGGCATTTTACCAATCGTGTACTCACTCATAATCTTGGCAACACTGCATAACATCATCCAAAAAAGTGTGAGGAAACACTTTATAAAATTCTGGTTGAAACTGAAGGAATATGAAAGAAGAAAACATTACCCTTTATATAATTTGCTTATATCAGGGTCTATTTCAGGATCAGGACGCTCTTCTACATAAAGATCAAAAAGTATGAGCTTTATAGTCAGCAATGTTATCCAGCAAGATACAACAATCAAACAAAAGCTGTAGAAGCAAAGATCTGTATCAAACCTTCGGCTAAGTCTGCATCATTATCTTTGATTTTCTTGATAATGATGTCAGCGAGAGTACGCTGAGGAGGTGCATTCTTAACAAAGAATGACTCAAACATCTTCTCGTCTTCCTCATTGATATCCTCCTGATATAAGTTACATGATAATATCAAACATTAAGCATGGCAAATCAATGAATGTAGTCTGTAACCAAAAAGAAGCAAAGCATTTTGCATTTTTTTTCTAAGCAAATTTATCATAAGCTGATGGTAACCTTTAAAATCCAAAATCATTTCGTTCTAAGCAAATCAAAATTATACATTTCGCAGAGAAGAAATTTGTGAATATAAACCTCTACAGAGAATCAAAGTACTCACTTGATAACTATCATCTTCAAATTTCCCATCGAAATTATCAATATCAGCAATATCATCTTCTTGCTCTTCCTTCAACTTCTTCTCCTCTACAGCAGTCACGGCGGCCGCAGCAGCAAACACGGCGCTCATAGGGTTATTCTCTAAGTTCTCTTCATCGTCAATCTCCTTCTGCTGGGCAAGAGCTTCCTTCATGATCTTCGAGCTCATACGAGCATTAATCAGCTGCAGAAACCACCCCCAAAAGGAAAATTATTAGCATCCCCAGTCAATTGAACAATCTAGAAAGCTTAACAGTTTCTGATGGGGTTTTCACTCACCGGCTCCTGTTTCTGATGGGTTTTAGGAACCTTAGACCGCTTCCTGGAGGAAGCAACGGAGGCGTCATCGGAGACAAATGGCTGAGTGTTGACAATTCGATCTCGCTTCTTAGACCCCATTGTTGTGAAAATAAGGTTTTTTTCTGTTTCCACAGGACGGCAGGAGAGAGAGAAGCAAACTGATAAAACTTTAAAACCTTTCGCTCATCAAATTAAAACCCTAATTGATTTTTTTTTTCATGGGAGTAAATGGATGGATATACGGGTGGGTTATCCAACCTGTACATCCTTGGGTCAGCCCATACGGCCCAATTATATTAATTGTTAGTTTGTTACACGGTCATTCTCTTCTTCTAATTTCTAGTGCAAGTGTTAGAGACAATCGAGGGGAGAAACAACCAAGTGTTACGAATGGATTTTTTAATGAATCAAATGTTAAAAATTATATCCATAATCTTCAAGATCTTTTTGATTTCTTGATAGTCGTATGGTCGATCTCGTAATGAGGCGGCTTCTCACATTCTATACACTGAGAGCCGTTCTCAGAGATTTAGAGCTCGTAAACAGAAAATGTGGTCTAAAAAAAATCTAATTTATTCAAATAATAAGCATTATCGAATATAAGATAAAAACAGAACTATAATAAAAAATACTTATCAATTAGCGAATACCATTTTATTATGTTCTTGACTCGTTGCTGTGAATAAAAGACGAACAGAAGAATTGCGACGGAGAAAAATAAAATAAAAGCTTAGCTCATTTAATTATATCAGTGGCTATGTGTTTTTCCTTAATATTGGTTGTATTGTTAAATTATTTTTTTAGATAATTGATAATTTAAGAATGAGAAACGTTTGTCTACTATAATATTAGTGTCAACAACTAATCATTTGGACCCTTTGAATTTTTTTCAAAATCTGGGCAGTAGGCCAATGTTTAAATCTTTTGTTCATAGGCACGCCCCTGTATACACCAAGTTAAAGTAGAACCTGGTCCATTTCACAAATTAAGCGACTAGGCCTGAGACTGAGAGTTGCAAGGACCTGGTTATGGCTTTACAGAGGAATATGGTTGCGCTTCATTGATGGTGGTATGGGATCTCAAGAGGTCAAAGTGTTTGTAGAAGAATCCGACGTAGCTAATCAAACCGTGGATAAAATTACTCTATACAAACACTTTGTTTTTATTTTTAACTAGACATGATGCGTTACGTAAGTACGTAACGTACGTATTCTTTTGTCTTGGGGCTAGTAATCTGATTTACCGTCAATGAAAGATGAAAGTTTCGACGTCTTGGATTGGCGGGACGTGGAACAAAGTGAATTATAGAATCTTGTTCAAGTTGGATTATTCTAACAATGCTTTAGAACTTAAAGGGGGGAAATAATTTAGTGGGAGACAAAAGGGAAATAGGCGTGAACCTTAGAGTTGGATCAATGGTAGTAGAATTAGTTCGGTGACATCTTTAATCTAATCAAACTAATTAAACACACTGTCGGATTTAATCATATACTTATAGAGGTTTATCTCCTCTTAGTGTCCACATCATGAAGAAAAAAAAACAACGTTAGAACAATATTTAATGATTCAACTAATTAACACACTAACTTTGAACTACTAAGATTAGTGTTACTAGAGTTTCGGAGCTTCGGTCCTCCCAACCTATAGAAACTAAATGAAATAATATTGGACAGCAAAGATAATGTGTCGCATTAATATTTTCACTCACCCGAGCAACTTTTTCGATTATTAAATTTATATGAGGTACGTGTATGCGACCTCTAGAATCCATATGACTTTTTGTTCCAGTTTATATCATATGATTTTTTATTTTTATTTTTTTGTTAGAGGTTTATATCATATGATTGATTTTATGAGATAGTGAGATACGTTCAATTTTCTCAATTGCAAATTTCACGAAAATTGAATTCGGGATTCTGACAGTAGATTCTCTCCTTTTCATTCTCAAGCTCAGTTTTTTTTTACTTTTGAATATCTATGAGAAATGGCAACACAAATTTAAATGTTACAAATAATTTTATTTAATACAATGTTGCAAATAATATTCATCTCTTATCTTTGAATGGTGGCACTGGTCTATGTGTACTCGCAAAGTTGTTGGAATTTGTTCTCATCTTTATGAGAAGATTCCTCGAATAGGGCCATTTAAGGTTGGCGTTTCCTTAAATGAAAAAGAATTAATGTAAAAGTGATGGTGATTAAGTGGGTTTTCATTATTCATTAGAAAAAACTTCGCTTGTTGTTTCTTTTGTTTTTTCAGGAATTTCAAAAATACATGTTTTAAGATTTTACAAACATTCATCAATCAGATTATAAAAATTTATGTCTAACTTTGTAATGGATACAAAATATCAAATTACTTTTCAGCAATTGTTTTTACAATTTTGAACATGCCTTTAAAATTTTGTCAAAATGATAGAGGCTACACATATGAAGAGAAAGTATATTACAAAAACATTTGGCAGGTTAAGTGGACAAAGCATTTCCCTATTAAAGATTCATATACATCTGATATAAACACATGACTTCCTATAAGTAGAAATCTTTAGTGTTGTCATATCGAGACAGATGAACATTTTTGGCAAATATTAGTGGGAGCATGCTCCTTTTCTTATTTCAAAGTATCACCAAATTGACTAGAATACGACAAAAAAGCCATGTTCTAACGAGAACAACTTTTTAATCACGGTGTTAAACAAAACAACAGGTACAAAAATATCAAAACATAGGACTTGTGGGGTCCACCTATGGAGCCTTTTTAAACTCGTTTGTGTTGATGAGGAGAAACCCAAAACACTTCCTCTAAGATTCTTTTACGTTTTCAGATATAGATTTTAAGATTTAGTGCTTATCTCTAAGTTCTAAGTTATACAACGATGGTGAAACGTGGTAGTTCTATCACGTCTTTAACCTTTTTTCTGCTTGTTTCTCTTGTGTTACATTTGCAGTTTGAAACTACAACGGCTGCGCGAAAATCAGTTAAAGTGTTTGGTCCGCCTATTTCTCACAAGTGGACGTCACCATCACCTCCAAAAGAAAACTTTGTAAGGTTCAAAATCAACATATACAAGAACATAGAACAAACTGCGTTCAGACCCACTGGTCCAGGTCCTAGCCAAGGCATAGGACACAAAGATCCTCCAGGTGCACCATGAAAGCAATCGTAGCCATTTTGGGTACGAGAAACAGTTGTTCTTGGTATTGATCTTTCTTTCGTTTTTCTGTTTCTGTAAACAGTTTTTGTTGTTGTTTGGAGTCGTTATGAACTTGAACCGGGCAAAAGAAAGATGTGTTGTGTTTTTTTTTCCTAAGTACGCAAGATAATTGTTTGGAATATTGCTTATATTCTTTGTTTTTGGGTTATTAATTTCGATTTATTTTTTCTTTCTCGGATTGTTATATACTTATATCACTTCCTAGTTCCTTTTTTGTTGCGGATGTGAACATCATATAAAATGAAAACTTAGGTTTTTAAATTTTTTTTTATATATCTTGGCAAAAACAAGAAATCAAAGAGATGGGAAAATCTGGTAAGGTCATTGCAAGCCATAGCTTTATTTGTTTGGTAGGGGAAAACAAATTATAATCTCAAATTTGCAAGCCATAGCCGCATCAGGTTGGTGATTTTTTTCTTCTATGTCTCCTCCTCGTGAATATTGTGTTGCGAACTTCACGATCAATTCCCTTGAAGATCGTCAGTTCTGAATTGATTGTTGTTTGTGGAGGACATTTGTTCCTTTGTTTCCAAAGGTGATAAACCGTAGCCTGCGACGAGCTTTCCTCAAAGTCGAAGGTGCATCTACAGAACTTCTGGTCCAAAACAGAAGCTCTGCTCATGAGAAGAACAAGATCAGCTGACACCCATTAGTCTATTACCAAGTCTTCAGAGAACTGGACACCAAACTTCTACGCTGTACTCACAAGTCAACAGCAGGTGGTCGGTCTCGTCTTTCTGAAATCTTGAACATAAGAATTAAGAAGCAGTTGAGATAGAATGAACATTATAATATTTAGGTAAACATTTGGAATATCGACCATCATTGATATCCAACCAATTGAATTGTACGTTTTTGTAAGAGAATTTGCACCCAGTAGCCATAGGAAGTGACGTTATTAAATATTCAACATATAGAGTTTCGTGACTTCAATCAGGAAAATATTTTGCTCCATTTTGTACCCATTTTAACCCCACACGTCTATTGCTCCCGGAGCGGTTGATTCAAGCCACGAGTAATTAATGAGACAGTTTAAGGAGACACGTTATTGAGACTGTAGGTTATTTCACGCGTGCGAAAAATTAAAAAAGTCTAAAAATTTACTAAATTACTTTATTTCACACAACAAAAAAGCAATTACTTTAGTACATTATTACTATATGATAATATATGACAATGTATTTAATCATCAATATATGTATATATTTTGATATTATTTTAGATGGTTCTCTATATGTTTATATGATTGTTTATATATTTCTATATATTTATATGTCAATTTATTTATTTGTCAACATATGTTTTCTTGGTGTTATATTATGATATGGTTGTCTACATATCTATGTGAATGTGTTTTTAGTGATTGAAATAGTATGTTTTGATTTTTTTTTTTATTAAATCTCCATATTTCTATGTGGTTGTCTACATTGACATATGACTATCTACGATTTTATATGACAATATATGCTATTTAGTTTTTTGGTGTGTTATAAATCAATATAACAAGTTATATGTTCTTATAATATGCTAAAATATATTATATCATATATCCACAATTATGTCTTGTATTTCGATTTGTTATTTATTATTTTGGTGCGTTATAAATAAATATATCTTGTTATTATAATTTTTGGTGTGCTAAATATATAAATAACAGCATAATAAAATATGTTTTGATAAATTACAATAAATATCATGTTATATTTACTATAATAAGTCATGTTTATAGAGCACTGGATTATCTCGGTTCATAAAAATTTCAATTTGATGTCAATGACGTAGGCATACGTAAGGCAGCCACAATCAGGTCAATTAAATTCCCTTCTCCAAACCGACCCCCATGCGCACACTTCATTGATTTTGCTCAACGTGTTGTGTCTCTCTTTTTATTTGGGTACCCTTTAGATGAATGCTAATAGCCATTTTACGATTTGTTTCTCACCTAAATAAAGGCCCAAAATATGCTATTTACCAAATTCACTCTTTTTTGTAACGACCCGGATCTTTATAGTGGGCCAAACTTAAAAATTTGGAGTTGAATATGGTTAAGGCCCAATTCTGTTTTTCTCCTTCGACGTGAAACGAAGAGGCGTCACTTCTTTTCTCCGAAAACCTAGCCGCACTCTTCACCTGCATCGAGAAAGAGAGATATCGTGAGAGCCTTTGTGAGGGGAAGAGAAAGAAAAGTTGAGAAGAAGAGACAAGAGTCTCGTGTAAGAGAAAGGGAGAAAAACCAGAGAAGGAAGAGAGAGGAAGGAGACCGTGAAGAAGTGGAGAGAGAGAGAGAGAGACGTACCGACGACACCAACGACGTCACCATCTTCATCACCGATCTACCACAGTCCGAGAAGTCACCCGTCGTCCTTGAGTCTCACCGTCGGTAAGTGCTCCTTGTCTCTCCGCCGCCGTCGTTCATGTTAGTTTCTCCCGAGAGTGATCGTGATGTTCTTCCACCATTGTTGTTGTTGCTTAGGTCCCAAGTTATCTCAACTCCACCTTTAGAGCTGCTGTTGCATATAGTGGAAGTTACGTTGTCGTTGTCTCCCGTAGGATTGGTACGTGAATGCCATAATTGGTCTATGTGGCCATTGTTGCTTGAAGCCTAAGCTTTTGTTGGTAATTGTGTTACAGCTCCACGTCATCTTGAGCCATCGTGTCTTGTGTTGTCTGTGCTCCATCTTCACGTCGTTCCGTTCCATCATCGTTACATCACAGTAGCCATCATCGTTGGAGCTCGTCACCACCGTTACTTCATCGTCATCATCCGTCTTACGTCATATGTAAGTGCTATCAATTGATCTAAGCAAAAAGTCCAAAAAAGTATTATAAATGACACTAGTGTTATCTTAGTCCAGCTTTCACATGCATTTTCATCATTTACTTCTTGCGGTTCTCTTCCTCTCTTCTACTTTTTTTCTTGTTTTGTCTATGAAAATATGTTTGTTCGGCTTTGTTTTTGTTCTCTCCCTTTGTTTTCATTTTAATGTTTGGTTTCTTTGTTCTTCTATGTTCTCCAAACTCAAAGCTGATCTTGGACTCCACCTAATTGTAAAATCTAATTTTTGACTTCAACAGATGCGAACCAAAGGTGTTTATCTCTTGAAGCCAAACTTGAAGCTGATCTTGGACTCCACCAAAACATAAAATCTAATTTTTGACTTCAACAGATGCGACCCAAAGTTGTTTATCTTTTGAAGCAATATGATTTCGTCCTCCTCAGTCCACACCCTCTTGAAATACATGTTTGTCTTCTCTTCTTTTTTGACGATACATTTCGTGTCCACGTTTCTTGATGAGCTTCTTTCTTCCAGAGGTCGCTTCTTGCTCTCTGTCTCTTCGTTCTCTTGTGTTTCAGTCTCGGACACTGAATCAATGTTAGGAGAAGGTAAGAAGAGAACATAGCTAAAAGTCCCGGGCACTGAAGATGAAACACAAGATAACAAAGAGACAGAGCAAGAAGCAACCTCTGGAAAAAAGAAGCCCATCAAGAGACACAGACACGAAACATGTCAAAATATAAGAAAAGACAAACACGTATTTCAAGAGGTTGTGCAGTGAAGAGGACGAAATCGTCTTGCTTCAGAAGATAAACACCTTTGGGTCAGATCCGTTGAAGTCAAAAAGTAGATTTTACGATCGAGTAATAAATTTTCAGAGACAAAACAAGAAAATAAAATAGAAGAGAGGAAGAGAAGAGCACCACAAGAAGTGAATGATAAAATGCATGTGAAAGCTGGACTGAGATAACACTAGTGTCATTTATAATACCTTTCTTTTGATGTACCTTATAAGTGCATCACTAGCCGTGTCACCAAAGTTTTATGCTCTTGAATCAATGTTAGGCACTTGTATGATCGATATATATGGTTTGAGAAAGTCTCATGTTACTATAAATTTGGTTATCCAATTCATCAGAAGATAGGCCCAGCCGCTCAGGGCCTAGGCTATAAAATCTACATAAAGTCATCGCATAAATTTAACAAATTACGAGGGTTTAAATTATGATATTCCTTGATGAAGTTCATGATATATATTGACCTTTCATAATAGAGTGCTTTCTCGACATAATTTTGCACCTCACAACAACAAAATGTCATAATATTCGTTGATCCACCGCATCAATCTTATGTGTAAGGCCTTTTGCTAACTTCCATACAGCATAATTTACACACATCATTATGTGTATCAGTGTATGTGTAACGGACTCAGCAATATGTTAAATTAACACACTGGGATTTGGGACTTGGGAGACATCACAGTGGCGGACCTAGAGATATATGTTACCTGGGTCAAAAATCAACTAAAGGTGTCATTGAGGGTGTTCGAACCAAGGTTTGGGGGTCAATATGAAGCTTTTACCATTCAAGCTGTTGGATTTATGTGTTTAATCCTTACAAAATAAAGTTTTATCTTATTTTAGGGGTGTCAATTGAATCAGTATCCTTGTATGACCTTTGGACATGAGATAATATACGCACAGTCGCACAGAATAAAATTACAATTCAAATTTTAATAGCCTCTCATATACTTATTTAACTCAACATTGAAATTTTATGTATGATTTACCGATTACACAGAATAGATGAGTAACTATGAGAAACACGTCGTATACAGTTTGAAAAGATCGATAGTTCAACTGTGAATATAGCTATCACACACTGGGAGGAAACACTTCTCATTGAGATCTACACTACACATCTATGTTTGTAAAACCAAAAGATTCTGTGTTAGGTAGGAATATGATACGACATTAGTCAAAGTATGACCATATCTTATAAGTAAATAACACATACGAGTATAAAGTTCAAACAGATTATTCCCGCTCGTTAAGCTCGTGCTATGACTTGATTTGGCCAAGTGGGACATGTCCTGATATCTTACCAACTTCAAATAAAGAACGTGAAAAAAACGTTGTCTATACCATTAGACAATTGAAAAATAGCTCATGCTATAATAATGGTAAAGCGGATGATTCCATCTGGTTAAGCTCATTGTGGGTCCTACGTGAATAATTACACTATTATAATATGGTTCTGCTTATCCAGAACAAACCTACTACACCATATACGTAATGTAAAATTTTTGTTCAGCTGTCAAAAACAAAAGTCTGAAAACTATGGAATGTATTTGGTTGTCAAACAAAATAGTATATTATTTACAAACCTATTAAAACAAACTAAAAATTAAAATTTAACCCCTAAACATATCAACTTTTAAATTAAAAATAAACTTGCCTCGCTAAACTCGTTTCGTTCTTACAAATACAACATCCAAAATCAATTTTTGTCGTATAATGGTTTAACCAAACCCCATGGCCCCCATAACTAATTCAAAAAATGAACATATATATTTCTTCCTTTCAAAATATATTAAATTTAATCCCACTGAGGGTACATATTTACCTATAAAGTTTATACATAAATCAAGTTTTTCAAATCAAACAATTACCAGTTCACCAAGAACAATATGGCTCCACTTCACTTCACCATTTTCATCTTCTTCTCTTTCATTTTCGCAACCTCATCGTCAGGCTTGGCACCATCGCGTCACCCATTTGATCCCTTAACCGAGACCGAGCTCAAACTTGTCCGAACCATCATCAACAAATCGTACCCTATTGGTCCGAGCCACAAGTTCACTTTCCAATACGTGGGTCTCAACGAACCCGAAAAATCCCTCGTCTTGTCGTGGCACTCATCACGGAACCACACCGTCAAACCACCGCCACGTCAAGCGTTCGTTATCGCTCGAGACAACGGAAAGTCCCGAGAGATCGTCGTCGACTTTTCCTCTCGAGCCATCGTCTCGGACAAGATCCACGTAGGCAATGGTTACCCTATGCTCACAAACGACGAGCAAGAAGCAGCCAGTGACGTTGTTCTCAAGTTCAAGGCGTTTCTTGATGCGGTCAAGAAACGTGGCTTAAACGTTTCTGAGATAGTTTTCACGACGTCAACGATTGGTTGGTACGGTGAGAGTGAGGCCGAGACGGAGAGGGTTATAAGAATGATGCCGTTTTATATTGGCGGCACCGTTAATATGTATCTTAGACCTATTGAAGGAATGACCATACTCGTTAATCTTGACGTAATGAAGGTATCGGAGTTTAACGATATGTTTACGGGTCCTATGCCGAAGGCGAACGGAACCGAGTACCGTATCTCGAAGCTTAAGCCGCCGTTTGGACCGACGCTTAGAAACGCCGTTG
Source organism: Microthlaspi erraticum (assembly GCA_902728155.2). Classification (NCBI taxonomy): domain Eukaryota; kingdom Viridiplantae; phylum Streptophyta; class Magnoliopsida; order Brassicales; family Brassicaceae; genus Microthlaspi; species Microthlaspi erraticum. Next base: position 19,785 of record CACVBM020001862.1, on the reverse strand, counting down.
TTTTGCAGCCGGACGGTCCAGGGTTCAAAGTAGATGGACACATCGTGAGGTAAAATCATTAGCAATTATGGCTTATGGGCCTCTCTCTGTCTCCCACGCCGTTTTAGATAATATTCGCAAATAATATATATACGGAAATTATAAATTTAAAGTTGTCACCGTGAAGAGTTAAATGCTCTCTAGTTTTTGTTTTTTGTCAAAAAAATTGCCATCTTTTAACTTTTAAGCCAATCACTTCTTTCTAGTTATGGTAGCTTCAGTTTATAGTGAAAGAACAATTAATACTGAAAATATATTAAATCTTCTTATCTGTTCGCACTTATTTTCATCTAAGCTGAATTGTTTTAAAAATGAATAATTCAGTAATATATTGGTAATTAAAATAAAAACCATCAATATTAGTAGTTTGCACTTTGCACCAATTAATTTCCAAGTCAGTTTGTCAAATATAGGAGTTGATTTATTACTACTAGTCTTCTTTTTTAGCAATGGTAGTTTGCACTTTGCACCAATTAATTTCCAAGTCAGTTTGTCAAATATAGGAGTTGATTTTTTACTACTACTCTTCTTTTTTTAGCTAACTCCGTGAATCCTACAATTTTAAAATCCGGAATAAATGATAAACTTTTACAAAAAAAGAAGAAGAAATGATAAACTTTCGGCTAGCTTTCACTATTTTAATCATTATTATAATGTATACTGTTACCATTTGAAACATGTGTTGTCCAAAAGAAAAAAACAAAATATGAAATTTGAGGACCCATGCACGATTAGTGTGTCCCAAAGTTGTCTATTTGGCACTATATACTGTCTCTATTATTTCCCTTCATGTGTGACTCTAAAATTTACGTGAATAAAAAATTTCATTCCTTCTATCCCCACACAGATACTTCAGATTTCAAACTTTGGAATCACTCTTATTTTTATTAATTCATTTATTCACGATCCGATCTGTAGTTTTATACAATACTTTTAAAGTTTATTTGTTATTTTTTTTTAATCAGTAAAACTAATAAAAACTAGATACCATTTCAATCTATATACAGTATATGTGAAAGATAGATACGTCAAAGACTGAAATCCTTTTTATGTTTTCCAGTTATGGTTTCTTTGTGCCATTTATATAACTATTTATCGGTAAGATAATTCGTTGACAGACTTACAGACTTACTGATTTTATTGTGAAAGAAACATGAAAACTGATAACTATTAGACCCAAAGTTATTATACTTGCTGATTTTATACAATATGCTGGTGCGTATATAGATGGGCAAATTGGGAGTTTCACATTTCGTTTGACGTCCGAGCCGGTATCGTAATCTCTCTTGCGTCCATTTTCGACATGGAAGTGAAAAAATACCGACAAGTTCTATATAAAGGTCATCTGTCGGAGATGTTCATACCTTACATGGAACCAAGTGAAGATTGGTATTTCATTACTTACCTAGATTGTGGCGATTTCGGCTGCGGTCAATGCGCCGTGTCCCTTGAGCCATACACCGATTGTCCAGCAGGTGCAGTTTTCATGGACGGGGTTTTTGCCGGTCAAGATGGAACTCCCGCAAAAATCCCAAATGTTATGTGCATCTTTGAGAAATACGCTGGAGATATCATGTGGCGACATACGGAAGCTGAAATCCCAAACTTGGAAGTAATAAAACATATATTCATGTTGTTAATTGTTATATATATATATGATAACTAAAATACATGATTTATATCTTGTGATATATGATGATGCATGCAGATTACGGAGGTTAGACCGGACGTAAGTCTTGTAGCCAGGATTGTGACGACCGTTGGGAACTACGACTACATAGTTGACTATGAGTTCAAGCCTAGTGGTTCCATCAAAATGGGGGTAAAGCCTTCTTTTTCTTGCCTTTGTCTATTATATTTCGCCTACTATACATTTTCGTCCCTTTCGTTTATCAATTTAATATTAACACAACCATGAATCACGTGAATCATACATAAGTGAATGATGACAAAAAATATTCATAAAAAAGGAGCGAAGACAAAATAAAATCATGATTGAACCACAACGAGAAGATTTGGATTCTCGACTCTGCATCATTACATGTTGGCCATTCCTATCAACCGGTTTGAATTGGCTATAGTTTTCTATCTTTTTTTCATTCCGTGAAATCATCTCAATGAATATTTAACCAAAAAAAAAAAAAAATCTCAATGAACAGAATCGAAAATTTCGGTTTGGTTTGATTTCAGTTCACTTTGATAAAATTAATTTTGAATTTTTATTAATTCAAAAACATTTTAGTTAAATGATTTAATACTTTCTATCAAGATTTGGGTTTCTTTTGTTTTCACGATGTGACAAAAATAATGTTTAATTAAAATTCAGTTTAAAAAAAAAAAATTCAGTCTGATGATATTTCACTTTTGATGTCGATTAGGTTAATATGCTCAATATATATTGTTCCCTTGCCTAAAATGGATATTGTTGGAAATAACATTGTTACCTCTTTAACATGCGTAGGTTGGCTTGACCGGTGTTCTAGAAGTTAAACCGGTAGAATATGTCCACACATCAGAGATAAACGAAGAAGAAGAAATCCACGGGACAATTGTCGCCGACAACACCGTCGGAGTCAACCACGACCATTTTGTAACATTCCGTCTTGATCTGGACATCGACGGTACAAGTAATTCCTTTGTCCGTAACGAACTCGTGACCAAGAGAACCGCAAAATCTGTTAACACACCAAGAAAAAGCTATTGGACGACGAGGCCAAAGACGGCCAAGACCGAGACTGAGGCTCGGGTGAAACTAGGATTAAAGGCGGAGGAGCTGGTGGTCGTTAACCCTAACCGGAAAACGAAACATGGCAATGAAGTTGGATACCGTTTACTTGCTGGGCCAGCTACAGGCCCAATTCTGGCCCATGACGATTACCCACAGATCCGAGCTGCATTCACCAACTATAACTTGTGGATCACGCCGTATAATAGGTCGGAGGTTTGGGCCGGCGGTTTGTACGCCGACCGTAGCCAAGGCGACGATACATTAGCCGTGTGGTCTCAAAGGTATAATTTACATCTCTGCGTCACATTCTTGTTTATGTAAAGTCGTAGGTATTATTTTGTATTTGGAGACGCATTAATATGTATTGTAATTAAATGTGACAGGAATAGAGAAATAGAGAATAAAGGTATAGTAATGTGGTACACCGTTGGATTCCATCACGTCCCAAGCCAAGAAGATTTCCCGACGATGCCTACTATGTCTGGTGGCTTTGAACTCCGACCGACCAACTTTTTCGAGCAAAATCCTGTTCTCAAGAGCAAACCCATTAAGCTCACCACTGCTAAAAAGTGTATTCCCAAAAATGAGTAAGAAGTAGCTTAAAAGTATCATTGATGAACATCATTTGATCTATACAGGTGATGGATTCAAGAATAATTATGTGGTTTTGAATTCGAATAAATTGTTTTTAAAAATAATCAGCTTGTTTGATCAACTATTCATTTATGTGTAAGTTCTCCTTCTCTTTTTGAGGTGTATTTCGAATGTTGCTTTGGGGCTGTGTAATTTTTTTTTTCAGCTTTAGCTTTCATTGTAATAAGTTGTTCAACAACAACATTGTATTTGTATCCTTTTAACAAAAAAAACAACATTGTATCCTTCAGAAAATGGTATAAATCTTAACATGCATACCCAAAAAAAAAGAATATAATTGGTATTGATAACTTTATACAGAAACTGTGAGCTCTTAATTATAATTGTATCCTTTAAATCAGCCAACCAACTGTGAAATTCAAAGAGACCCCGACTTTTAAGCCGATATCTGTCTTTCTGTTTGTGGTAAGCATTCAGTGCAAGAACACACTACATATGATATTACCTTATACAACATGTGTTGTCAAGACTGATGGACAAATAACAAATTTTGTCAACAAATCAAAATAATTTTGTTAGACTTACCACGTCATACTCACATGTTTCTATGTTCGGACTACGAAACCCTAATTATGTATCATGTAAGTGTAAAAGAGGGAAATTTTTGGCTATATAAAGTCTACCTACAGACCCAAGTCCATCAAATCACAAAGTAATGGCTCAGCTTCAGTCCACAATCTTAATATTTGCTTCCATTTTCGTAATCTCATCCTCAAACTTCATCCAGCCTCCTCATCCCTTTGATCCCTTGACTGAGACCGAACTCAAACTCATCCGTAACGTCATCAATAAAACGTACCCCGTTGGTCCGAAGCATAAGTTCACTTTCCAGTACGTTGGTCTCAACGAGCCCGATAAGTCCTTAGTCTTGTTGTGGCATTCATCACCGCACCACAACGTCAAACCACCGCCACGTCAGGCGTTCATCATCGCCCGAGAGAAGGGAAGGACCCGAGAGATCGTCGTTGACTTTTCTTCCCGATCCATTGTCTCGGACAAGATCCACCTAGGCAATGGTAACCCTATGCTTACTAACGACGAGCAGGAAGCAGCCACGGCACTTGTTCGCAGGTTTAAGCCGTTTCGTGAATCTATCAAGAAACGCGGCTTGAAATTATCGGAGGTTGTGGTCACGTCCTCAACAATGGGATGGTTCGGTGAGACCAAGACCGATAGGCTTATAAAAACGATACCGTTTTACCTCAACGGGTCGGTGAACCCGTATCTTAGACCTATTGAAGGAATGACAATAATCGTAAGCCTTGAAAAGAAGAAGGTAACAGAGTTTAAGGACAGGTTCATGGCTCCTCTGCCCAAGGCCAACGGGACGGAGTACCGTATCTCAAAGCTCAAACCGCCCTTTGGCCCGGTGCTTCGAAACGCCGTCGTTTTACAGCCTCACGGTCCAGGGTTCAAGATTGATGGACACATCGTGAGGTAAAATGACTAACACCTATTTGGCCACACGCACCATTACCATAGTAGATAATGTTTTTGCAAATAATGGTTATGCTATTTATAGAAAATAAATTAAATGTTTTTCAGCATAAATAGTAAGCTAATAACAGCTTTTTAGCCTTTTTTATGCTTCTGGTTATACATTTTTTTTGGCTTTTTCGTTGTTGTTGTTCTCATCTAAACTTTTAAGTGAAATCTAGCTCATATTACCGTAAATGATTTTGGCTATCGATGAGTTGGAACATTTTCTTTTAGTTGCCTCCGGTTCTGCTGGTGAGAAAAACAACAAAGAGTATCTTGGCTAGTAAGATTGAAAACATAAAAATAAAGATTCATAAAATTAGAATTGATTAGTTTTATTTGGTGGTGAAATAGATGGGCAAATTGGGAGTTTCACATGTCTTTTGACGTTCGAGCCGGTCTTATCATCTCTCTCGCATCCATTTTCGACATGGACATGAAGAAATACAGGCAAGTCCTATACAAAGGCCATTTGTCGGAAATGTTTGTACCTTACATGGATCCAAGTGCTGATTGGTACTTCATCACTTATCTTAATTGTGGTGAATTTGGCTGCGGCCAATCCGCCGTGTCACTTGAGCCGTACACTGATTGTCCCGCGGGTGCCGTTTTCATGGATGGTATCTTCGCGGGTCAAAACGGAACTCCTACAAAAATATCAAATGTCATGTGCATTTTTGAAAAGTTCGCCGGTGACATTATGTGGCGACATACCGAAGCTGAGGTTCCCGGTTTAGAAGTAATAATTTACAGTATCATATATTCACCATATTATGATATATATAATATGAAACTCATGACTGATAGTTACGTAAATGTTGATGCAGATCACAGAGGTAAGACCGGACGTAAGTCTTGTTGTCCGGATGGTGACGACTGTGGGGAACTATGACTACATCATTGATTACGAGTTCAAACCTTGCGGTTCCATAAAAATGGAGGTAACGTCTTTTCGAAAACTTTGCTTATTTAGATTACTGATATAAATGACTTAGTTGTTCATATATGAATGTCTACATTTTAAAGAAAGAAAAATAACTGCATCCTGTATTCATCAAACATGAAACGAAAATTGTATAAACATATATATGCGTGAGACACCAACACAGAAGACGAAAAAAAGTTTGTGATATATATTTTTTTTTCTAATATATAAACGTAAGCACAAGTGTTTCAGAAAAAAAATTCCAATAATAAGATTGAACCAGATGAGATCGATATACATGGGGGGCCTATATATATCCGCACTTGATTTGTTCAAACCTAATGTTATCGCTTAAATATCGCACCTAGGTTGGTTTAACCGGTGTTTTAGAAGTTAAACCGGTGGAGTATGTTCACACGTCGGAGATCAAAGAAGAGGATATCCACGGGACAATTGTCGCAGACAACACCGTTGGAGTAAACCATGACCATTTCGTGACATTCCGTCTTGATCTTGACATCGATGGTACGGACAATTCCTTTGTCCGAAACGAACTTGTGACCAAGAGGAGTCCGAAATCTGTTAACACACCGAGAAAAAGCTACTGGACGACAAAGCGAAAGACAGCGAGAACCGAGGCAGAGGCTCGGGTGAGACTAGGACTGAGAGCGGAGGAGCTGGTTGTGGTTAACCCTAACCAGAGAACAAGGCATGGCAATGACGTTGGATACCGTTTATTTCCTGGGCCGGCTTCAGGCCCACTACTGACCCAAGATGATTACCCACAGATACGGGGAGCATTCACCAACTATAACGTGTGGATCACGCCGTATAATAAGTCCGAGGTTTGGACTAGCGGTTTGTACGCCGATCGTAGCCAAGGCGACGACACATTAGCCGTATGGTCTCAAAGGTAGTTTAAATTTACATCACTACTGTATTTAAAATTTGCTACTTTTTTTTTTAATTAATGTTCTAACAGAATGTGTATCTTTTCTTTTGTGTGGATAAAATCACAGGAATAGAGAAATAGAGAACAAAGATATAGTCATGTGGTACACCGTTGGATTCCACCATGTCCCATGCCAAGAGGATTTTCCGACGATGCCTACTTTATCCAGTGGCTTTGAACTCCGGCCGGCCAATTTTTTCGAGCAAAATCCTGTCCTCAAGACTAAACCCTTTAAACTCACTACTACTCCAAAGTGTACTCCCAAGACCGATTCATAACAAGCTTATCATTATTATTTCATGATTTGATCCGTATGATCCGAGAGATAATCATGCGTATTAATGAAAGAAATAAAGAATTTAACTTTTCTATCGACATTGGTACTTGGTAGTATTTATGACTTTGGAAAATTGGAATGCTGGTTCAATGATTGGTTAGACAGTTTTATATTTGGTGAATGAGTTTAAAAAAAAAAAAAAAAAAAACTTATAACCATATAGATATAGAAAAAAATTTAAAGTAGAAAATGAGGCTATGATTTCGCTGCTTCTTTCTCTTTTATTGCTTTCGCTTTTGTTCATCGCTCAGAAAATGTCACCGCTGATGCCATGGCAAAGAGATACTTGTGTGATCTCTCCACCTCTGCTTCTCGTGTGTAAGACTCTGTTTTATATGAATGAGAAAGTATTTGATGCTAAAAAAAAAGAAAGAAAATGAGGCCATAACGGGTTGACCCACCAAAGTTTCTTCTCTTCATCTACTTAAGATTCAAAACAGCACCAACTTTATTAACACAAAAGCCAAGCAAAGAACCCAACAACCCAACCATAACAACAAAGAACATATCCACTCTTTTACAAAACACGCGTATATAAAAAATATGTATTCGTTCACAAATAGTTATTCTCCGTAATTGTGGAGTAAGTAAGCCTCTTTTACCCTCACTGGGGATTTAAGAACAAATCAATGGAGGTTCAAGAACAAGATACTCGGAAGAGGCGACCCGAGTTGTTCTCTCTCGTTTTCGTTTTCATATTTTTGTTTGGTCTCGCCGCGTTTTCCCTTTGCCTCGCGTCTGAGTTTCAGAAGGCTAAGGTGAATGGTTTTACCAGATTACTTGTTGCTCAAGTTATCCATTATTGTATACTAATTAAGAACAAAAGAATCTGGTAAAGTAAATTGTTTTTTTTTTTTTTTTTTCAGGGGAAAGATCTGAAATGGGACGGAGAATCATGTTATTTACCCGAAAATCATGCTTTCGGGTTAGGAACCGCCGCTCTGGTTTGTGTTTCGGTTGCTCAAATCATCGGAAACGTTGTGATTTGTAGAGGTTTCTTGAAAACAAACAAAACGGGAACGACGCCGTTTTGTGTATGTCTTCTGTTGTTTTCCTGGTAAGAAAGAGGTCAAATCAAAATCTAGAAAGGAAAACAAATGAATTAGTAGTGATAATTCTTTAATTGCAGGATTAGTTTTGCTGTTGCAGTTACGTTGATAAGCATTGGTGCAAGCATGAACCGAGAGCAGAGATACGGCAAAGGGTGGCTAAACCGTGAGTGTTACCTTGTGAAGGACGGTGTGTTTGCAGCGTCTGGCGTTTTGTGCGTTACATCACTGGCCGCGGTTCTTGGAGCGTTTGCGTCCAACGTCAAATCATCATTACAGGTTGAGACTAAAAACAAAATTCATACAAACAATGTGTAGTAGTTATATTCCTTTTATTTAAATGCCGCTTTTTTAACTCTGAGACTTAACTAGAAAAACAATCTTGGTCATAGATATTAAATATTTAGATTGGTTAGTAGAATGTGAAATATGATTGTCGATCACTGTTCCAAATTTGCAAATGCTATTTTTTCCGCTTTTGGAATGTTTAGAACTGACAATTAAAACAAGACTCCAGCGTGAGAATTCGCGTTTAGAATGAATCTGCGTTTTCCACTTTTGAGGCCAACCGAAACGTTTTTTTGGCGTAAAGAGAGATTGTGAAAGTTTTTTCTAGTTGATGGAGACTGAGCATCTAATTAATTCCCAGAACTGATTAAAGGTGAAAACGACGTCACACCTCACTCTTCTTTTTTAAAAACGACACCGTTAACGCCAATAAACCCCAACAGAATCAAGATCCTCCGTCTGGAAAGCAATGTAGGAAATAATCAACGGCTAAAAATCGTTTCTTGGCCCGCAAGCAATTCTGGCCATAATGCATTACTTTCGTTTGCCTTTTTTAGATCACTTGAGTGATATAGACACTAACCAAACTATATATTTTGACGGAGTTAGCAGATTTCAGAAACAGTAACTAACAAATGAAACGATGATTAAATGAGTTCCTGAGTTAGATTTTGAACAAGGTCCAAAGAAACAAGAGTCTCCAAAACGAAAACTCATATCTTCTTGATAGAATCTTCAATGAAACACATTAACAAAAGAGAATCTGATAATGCTTCATTAACAAAACAGGTATCGTTTCAGAAACTTGAAGAAAATGTTACTCAATAAACTCCACCATGGATATCAAAAGAATTCAGCATATATGCACAAACTGAAAACAACCGGAAACTAGAGTAAGAGTCTAGTTATGAACATTGCTCTGTACAAAAGAAAGAAGCATGAAAGGAAAGCCGAAGATGAGAAAGAGAGACTTTAGACTTTTTTGTTATATGTATAAGGGAAGTAATACGAGTCGATGTATATGCAGTGAAACAGAGTCACTTGGAAGCTGAAGCGGATGATGATGCTTCACCGCCTGGAGGAGTACTCTTCTCATCATCCTGAGAAAGATACAAACCATTTGAAAAAACTTTCCCATTTACACACCTCTTTGCTTAAGATCCTCAGGTTTCAGTTTTTTACCTTAGTAGTGTTGGTGGTAGGTTTTGGCGCTGGCACACTTTTCACCTTCAAGTCCTGTTATATGAAAAGGAAACAAATTTGACTTAGTACATAATTAGATATAGGCGATGATTAGAAACATGAAGTAGATCTTTCGTATAATGATAATATCAACCTTAATGTCTTTGAGGAAAAACTGGTAAAGCCCTTCGACTGGATGATAACCCGCAATATACTTCGTACGCGACACTGCACAAAATTAACATAACACAAAGAACATACATTGTGATTACTATGATAACAACGAAATTAAAAAAATATCTATTAGAGTAAAAAGAAGAAAAATCATATTTTTCATATCATAATAGAAAAATTTCTCATTCATCAAATTTATATTGTCCAAACACATATTAAAATTCAAAATAATGTAATAAATAAAATCCTATTTGTACATTAGGAAAAATCAGAAAAAAAGAAATAAACAATTAAAAAGAAAAAATATTACATCCATTAGGAAAAGTAAAGAAGAAACATAATCCTATTACGAAAAGGAAAAAAAACGAAAAATCAGAAAATTATGAAGAAATAATTAAAAAATTGTTACATCCAATAAGATAAGGAATAAAAAAACATATTCCAAATACGAAAAGGAAAATATAACAAGCTATATTTTTTAAGTTTCTTTCTCATTAAGAAATAAAAAATCATGTTTTAAAAGTTCAAGATATCAATGAAGAATAATTAACTTTAGATCGCTACATGTGTCTAATATTTGATGGTGATGACATATGTCAACACAATAAAATTGGAAAAATGTAGTAACATAAATAAATAAACTAACAAAATAATTGTAAAACAACTAATTAATAATGAAAATGAAAATTTATAATGGTAAGAGGCAAACACAAAATTGAAAAAGAAACAATATAAATAGAAAACTAACAAAATAATTATCAAGGAACTAAATAATATTAAAAAGAAAGTTTTATAATGGACCAATCTTCTAATATTAAATAGTTAAATTTTCCATTTTTTTGTTAGATAAAACAATATTAAAAAAATTCATCAATATTTAGAATAAAGGTTTCAGCAATGGAATAATCAAAGTTTCATAAATTAACGAGTCCATTAGATTTAGACACATGTAAGCTTTTCTATTTCATATCATGAATTCAAAATTAAAATGTAAAAATATTACATATCTTAGTTTATTTAGAGATTTATTATCGGGTTTTTAATATTATTTTACTTATTTTTAAAAGTGATCAAATTTTGTTTAATATTCTTTCACATGATTTTTATAAAAGGAAATTAAAATAAACCCGCGTATACGCGGGCCTAATCTAGTAATACAATAAACCAAGTATATCATGGATTTAATTATTTGTCTCTTACATTAAAACTCTTTTTTATACAAACATATGATTTTTATCTTGATTTTGACGAACCAAAGATATACTATCATGCATTTAATTTGTCTCTTGCATTAAACCTTTTTCTTTAGACGACATATAATTTTCATACTACTAAATTTAACAAACCAAAGATATATCACCATGCATTTAATTTGTTCCCAAGATAAAACCGGAAAAACTATAGAACTCAAACCAATACGAAATCGAATTCGGGTTCAATAGCTCGTGATTTGAACCGAAATTCCGGTTTAACAGCTCTAAAGTATACTGTAGCGACATTTGATTGATACACACGCGTGTTGGTTTAGCTATCGAGGACCACCTGGTGGCTAAGCAAAGACGAGACTCTCTTTGGTTACTAAAATCTCAATCACGTTTTTCATCTTCCAGATCTAAGCTCCATTGGATCAGAATTATCGCCGACGGTCACGGGAACAAGCATATAAAGGAGGAGCAATTTTCGCATGGTCTCTTTTCCGATTCCTGATCGGAAAAGCCTTAATCCAATCGCCGTTCCGTCGATAATCGATCGGTTGAAGAAGGAGAGAATCACTGGTTGAAATTTGGTGCTAGGGATTTGATTTGAGTGAGTGAGAAAAATGGAGCAGCTGAAGACGATTGGAAGAGAGCTGGCGATGGGATCGCAAGGAGGGTTTGGTCAGTCGAAAGAGTTTCTCGATCTGGTCAAATCAATCGGCGAGGCACGATCTAAGGCTGAGGAAGATCGGATCGTGCTCAGCGAGATCGACATACTGAAACGGAGGTTGCTGGAGCCAGATGTGCCCAAGAGGAAGATGAAAGAGTACATTATACGGCTCGTTTACATTGAGATGCTCGGCCACGACGCTTCCTTTGGCTACATTCACGCCGTGAAGATGACGCATGATGATAATCTGCTCCTCAAGCGTACCGGTTACCTAGCAGTCACGCTCTTTCTCAACGAGGATCACGACCTCATTATCCTCATCGTTAACACGATCCAGAAAGATCTCAGATCCGATAACTATCTCGTTGTTTGTGCTGCACTTAATGCAATCTGTAGGCTGATCAACGAGGAGACGATTCCGGCGGTTTTGCCTCAGGTGGTGGACTTGCTTAATCACCAGAAGGAAGCTGTGAGGAAGAAAGCGATCATGGCTCTGCATAGATTTCACCGGAAGTCTCCTTCTTCGGTCTCACATTTGGTCTCCAATTTCAGAAAGAGGTTATGCGATAACGATCCGGGAGTTATGGGTGCTACGCTTTGCCCACTGTTTGATCTCATAAGTGAAGATGTTACTTCCTACAAGGATTTGGTCAGCAGCTTCGTCAGCATTCTCAAGCAGGTCACTGAAAGAAGATTGCCAAAGAGTTACGATTACCATTCAATGCCTGCACCCTTCATCCAGGTTCGGTGTCATATGTATCTTCTTCGCTTACCTCTTACAATTGGTGATCAAGTTTGTCACTTTATGCTCTTTGCACAATTTTTGTTTGTTTTGTTTTAGATCAAGTTGCTGAAGATAATGGCGCTGCTGGGTAGTGGTGATAAGAGTGCGAGTGAAATGATGTACATGGTTCTTGGAGACTTGTTCAGAAAGTGCGATTCCTCTACAAATATAGGAAATGCGATCCTTTATGAGTGTATTCGCTGTATTTCTTGTATACTTCCAAATCCCAAGCTGTTAGAAGCTGCTGCTGAAGCTATCTCCAAGTTTCTGAAGGTTTGTCTTCCTGACATGTATGCTGCTTACTCTTGTTAACCTTTATGATTGTATCTAAATCTCATGGGAACTATTTGCAGAGTGATAGTCACAATCTAAAGTACATGGGGATTGATGGTCTTGGTCGATTGATAAAAATAAGCCCAGACATTGCTGAGCAGCACCAACTTGCTGTGATAGATTGTTTGGAGGTGAGCAGCCGCAAGCGATTTTTTTTTTTCAAGTTTTTCTTGTTAGCACATTGTTTGTTTTCTTGACTGATGTTCTTTTCGTTGCTAATGTTCGACAGGATCCAGATGATACACTAAAGAGGAAGACATTTGAATTGTTGTATAAAATGACCAAGTCCTCTAATGTAGAAGTGATTGTCGACCGAATGATCGATTACATGATTAGTATCAATGATAATCATTACAAAACTGAGATAGCATCTCGTTGTGTTGAGTTGGCAGAACAATTCGCTCCAAGTAATCAATGGTTCATACAGGTAGCAAGCAAACCACTGTGTACTTGTATACTCTCGTCATGGTTGACGGAATTTTAAATGTGTCCATACTGCAGATCATGAATAAAGTCTTCGAGCATGCAGGAGATTTGGTAAATATTAAAGTGGCTCATAACTTGATGCGTTTGATTGCTGAAGGATTTGGAGAGGATGATGACGATGCAGACAGCAAGCTTAGACTATCAGCTGTATGTATTTCATTCCATTTGTGTTCATTCTGATTTTATGTGCAAAGAGTGGTGTTTTAGTTTTCGTGATATATGGACTCCTTTTCAACAGAGGAATGAGTTGATTTATGAAATTTCGATCTTAAAATTAGGATAGAGTAAATCGGATCATCTTTCTTACGTCCTGGTTTTGTTTTGTTGGTTTAGATACTAAGTTTTTCTGTTGTGCTTATGAGTGTGCTTTTCTTGATGCAGGTAGAATCATACTTGAAGATCATTAGCGAGCCAAAGCTTCCATCCCTGTTTCTTCAGGTAGATTTTGTTTTCTGACCTTTCCACTTGCCATATATTTTTCACATCGAATCTACGCTTCTTACTTTTGAATTTAACTTCCAGGTCATTTCTTGGGTCTTGGGAGAATACGGTACAGCGGATGGGAAGTATTCTGCTTCCTATATTAGCGGAAAGCTGTGCGATGTGGCAGACGCATACTCAAGTGATGAAACTGTTAAGGTACTTTCTCAGTGTTAAACTATCATCCGAGAAAACCTTTGCAAGCTTACGTGTTCTAGCCAATTAGGGTTGTTTATGCTGTAGCTTCTTAATTTATAACAGTCGACTTCTCATTTAGATCTCCACTCTTGTTAGTTTTATTAGAAAAACATGATGATGACATAGAAGGCTCAGTAAACAAAGCTATGATGACTGAATTCCATGCAAATATGACTAACACATTGCATGCCAACTCGTTTTTTGAAAATGTATAACTTAAAATGTGCATGTCATGAGAGTGATGGTGTTACTGGTTACCGCAAACTCAGTCCAGTTGCTACGTGTATGTTTACCAATGGTTTCCTCTTCTTTTTGAAGGGTTATGCTGTTTCTGCACTGATGAAGATCTATGCATTTGAAATTGCATCTGGAAGAAAGGTCGATGTATTGCCAGAGGTATGTATCTTTAAACAGATCTGAAGTTGAAAACCCAATCTATGGCCCGCTTTGTCACGGACTGACTAGTTTTATAATGCAGTGCCAATCTTTGATTGAAGAGCTACTGGCTTCACATTCAACAGATCTTCAGCAACGTGCATATGAGCTTCAGGCTCTCATTGCTCTAGATGCCCGTGCTGTCGAGAGTATAATACCTTTAGATGCTAGTTGCGAAGACATCGAGGTAACCTTTTTCTTCTTCACTACCTTCCCTTCTAACGCGGATTTCTTGAATCTCATGGTCTTTTTTTTTTCTTTCTGATTTTAGGTTGATAAGGATCTTTCATTCCTCAATGGCTACATCCAACAAGCTATCGAGAGTGGAGCACAACCTTATATTTCTGAGAGGGAACGCTCAGGGATGTTTGAAACCACTGATTACCATTCTAATGATCATCACGAAGTTACATCTCATGCTCTCCGATTCGAAGCCTATGAACTTCCAAAGCCATCAGGGCCACCAGAAGCTTCGACCGAGCTTGTTCCAGTAACCGAGCCTTCTTACTACACCGAGTCCCACCAGCCAATCTCAACATCTCTGGCGTCTGAACGAGAATCGTCAGAAATCAAGCTGCGACTAGATGGAGTTAAGCAAAAATGGGGTAGGCCGAGCTATCAACCGACCACATCAGCTTCTTCTACTCCTCAGCAAGCAGCAAACGGTACCACTACACACTCAGATGGAGGAGGAGTTGGTTCATCTAGCTCAAAGCCTCGAAGCAGTTACGAATCAAAGAAACCGGAAGTTGACCCCGAGAAACAGAGACTCGCTGCATCCTTGTTCGGTGGATCATCATCATCAAGGACTGATAGAAAGTCATCTTCTGGTGGTCACAAGCCAGCAAAAGGAACAGCTAACAAACCAGCAACCATCCCCAAGGACCCTGTTCAGCCACCACCACCAGACTTGCTCGACTTCGGCGAGCCAACTGCTACAACCGTTGCAGCGACGGATCCTTTTAAAGAGTTGGAAGGGCTTCTAGATTCTTCGAGCCAAGACGGTGGTGCAACAGATGTGATGGGACTATACTCGGATGCAGCACCTGTGATTACAACCACAACAAGCGTTGACTCTCTCTTATCTGAACTCTCTGATAGCTCCAAAGGAAACTCACGCACGTATCAGTCTCAAACCTCGAAAGGACCAAACTCGAAGGAAGCTCTAGAGAAAGACGCTCTTGTTAGACAGATGGGTGTAAACCCAACAAGTCAGAACCCTACTCTGTTCAAAGATCTCCTCGGCTAGAAGAACCATTCTCCAACCAAACTATCAATTTGACTCTGCATTACCATCATCATCAATCATCATCTGATATTTGGTAATGTGTTGAGGGGTTTGGGGATTAGCATGTTTCGGATTTAAGAACAGCTTTTTGTTGTACCTAAGTTTCTTCTCAATAGGAACTTTCAGTTTACAAACACACAAAGAGAGAGGTAAGTCCCACTGCGAGAGATTTTTATGTTTTTGTTGGTTTCTCTTTTAATCTTGGAGTCATCAGTGAATGTTTTACGTCCGGCCTTTGATTTTGAAGCTTCTCTTGTTGTGTCTATAGAACATTTGTATCATCTTTTACGTCTTAGAGATCATGACTTTTACTTTAAAATTATACACTCTTCGTTTCAGATTATTGGCGCCTTTAGATACCTTTTCGAAAACTTTCTCTTGAAACCAGTTCCTCCAAAAAAACACTTGAGGAAAATCATCCTCCTCTTTAAATGCCGTGAGAGACAAGAAAAGGCCTCTTGGGAACTCTGATGATGAAACGGAAGAGAAAGTCACTATTTGTTGCTTATTCGGAAACCAAAGAAAACCGACACTTATTCAAAGGCAGATATAGTTTCTGTTGGCTTAAATGATTATGCTACATGAACTCAAAAATTTGGAGAACGATTCACGAGCGATGGTGATGATGTTAAAATGCAAAATCAGCTAGAGAGCAGCATGTTAGTTACTCTGTTTCTTGGACTACGAAGTAGTAACCTGTGTTGTACAATTTCTCTGTGAATATAATAATTAATAATTAAATAAATTTACAACGACGGTTAGATTGAGTTGAGTTGAATCAATGGAAATCGTATCTAATTCATAAATAAAGAGAGATGATCCTAACGGCTATATTAGTAGGACTGATATCGATCGGATTATACAACAATAACTATATATCAACAAGCAAAAAAGGAAATAGAAGAGGGCACATAGACAACAATAGCGCAGTAGAAAAAAAGGAAATAGCAGTAAAAAGGAAACAACATCATCCTCAATAACTATATAACACCCTCAACCATACCTTTTGTTCATACCTTTATTCAAGCTACTCGCAATTCACTCTCAAATTGTTTCTTTTCTCTCTGAAAATCTGTGCGAAAAAACAATCATGGATTCGTCTTTTTCGTCTTGGGCAACGAAGAACACCAAACTCTCTGTGCGGAATCAAACGCAATTCAAGAAATCATCCAACAACATTCCGGCTTCGAAGAAGAACAACAATTTGTGCATGAGGGAACATACGCTCTTCAAGAAAGCCTTCGAGCTTTCCACTCTGTGCGATGTCGAACTCTGCGTCCTCTACTACGGCCGTGAAGGAGAACTCATCAAGACATGGCCCGAGGATCAAACCAAGGTCAGAGACGTGGCCGAGAGGTTTAGCAAACTAAGCGACGGAGAGAAGCGCAAGAAAAGCTCAAACCTTTCTCAATTTCTGAGCAAGAAGATCAGCGACGAGAAGAAGCATGACGATGACAGCAAATTATCAGACAAATTGTTTGAGATGGAGGCTTCCTTGGAAAGTCGCTTACGTGTATTCCAAGAAAAGCTTCGTCTTCTTTCCGCTCCACATGATCATCAGACGGAGCCCTGTGCGGCTTTACCATCTCCTTCGCTAATTGTCGAGAATCATCAACAGAGGACTGAAGAGCCATCAGCGAATCATCTGGGACAAGATCAGAGGCAGAGCCTTGCTGTTTGCTCCGGCTTCCCAATCCCAACTGATTTATCCAAGTCGTCTTCGTCTTCGTTGATGAATCATCCTCCCAACTTTTCAATCCTTCTCTATAACCATGTTAACCGTACTTTTACCCAATTGCCTTCCCCCTTTTCCCAACCGGCGATTCCACAGAATCTTGATCAGGGTTACTCAGATTCGTTACTTGGGGGACAACGGTTCGGTAACATTGAACTTCCTCCTCTGATGCAGACACAAAGCCAGTTTGATCAGAATGCTTCATGGAATCAGGGTTTTGGTTACTCGGATTTGTTACTTGAGGGACAAGGATTTGATGGCATGGGAAGCTGCATTAACAATAACAATCAACTTCCTCCGATGATGCAGACACAGAACCCATTTGTCCAGTTTAGTCAGAATGCTCCATGGAATCAGACGACATCTTTTGGTGATCCAATGATGTTCGCTTCCTACGATTAGGGTTTTGTTTTGCTCCAAACTCTGACATTGACTTGGTCAACATATTTTTAATCTTTTTAATTTGATATTGTTAAGTTCGTTGATTGAGGAGGTAATAACAGTCTCTTAATTTTGTAATTTGTATGTTAAACCCTAAGCGTCAATATTAAATCTCTCACTCTTGCAGTCTTGCTTCTCTATTTCCTCCATATTTCTAAAAGTTTGAGTTTTTAAGTTTATATACACCAGTCAGATTCTAACTATTTTACTGTGAGTCTATTAGCGTGGCAATAAATGAGTATAAGATACGAAATAACATTGCTCCAGTAAATATAAACTTTGATATATATGGGTGTTTAATGATTAAATATAAGTAAACAATTGAATCTCTGGACTTGCTCTAATCTGCAAAAGATGATTATTACGTACTAAGACAAACTAAACTTGAATTTTACGAACAGTCTTGGTCTTTAAATTCTTCAAGTCCTTTATGCTCTTCACTGTCTCTCAACTGAACATTCACCTGGAAGTGTTGAGTCCAAAAAATGGCTTTAAAATGTTCAGAGAAAAAAACAAATGAAGTAAGCTCGAGAGAGACTGTACTTAAACAAGGTATAGACCAATCACTAACCTGTCTCGTAGTAGCTTCAGTTTCACTCACTGAGTTTGTACTGCCCAAGCTGAGCATGTGGCACATACACAGACCTACTTAACTCAACATTAGGAATATAAATATGGCAAAAGCCGCATAGATATCCCGTAAATTCCAAGTCAACCAAAAGTTAGGAAAACAACTAAGACTTGTTTTAATAAAAAGCAGAATCCCTCTAAACTGAAATCAGGAAATGCTTACCTTCTTGTCGATCTTTCTCGTCTGTCAAGTGGAGATCAACAAATCTGCTTCAAAACCCGTTGCAACCATAGAGTATATTATCTAGTCTACGGCCATGAAACAAAGATGTTCTCCAGTGATAACGAAGCAGCCATGCTACAACATAATTTTTTTTGTAGCTGTTCTTTTATTGTAGAAAAATTGATCGAGATATATAAGAGAAGAAAAACCCACCAAATTATTAGAAGCTGTTCTTTTATTTGAACAAAACCACCCATTTTAAACCTAATAATGGTGGAAAAGTTCCTAGGATCAAAAGCACCTAAATAATCCTTTGAAAAGAAAAACACAGCCTACCTAATCTAGAAAACTATGAAAAAGAAACACCATTAATCTATAAAAAAAAACCTAAAATCTGGAAAAAAAAAGAAATCTAGCAAATAGCTTCGACGGCGAGTCTCCTAGTAGCACCACCACATTCTGGTGCTCCAAACTTATCCTCGGAAACATCAATGGAACACTTTTCTTTTCCAACACATTCATCAGTGAGAATATCTGCTGCATCTTTGCTTGCTTCACAAGTTCCCTTTTCAAAGGATCCACATTTGCCTCCTGGGTTACCAAAGCTGGCGAATTTGATGGCGGAAATGGGTTTTCCATTGCATGAAAGCTCAAGAACGTTCTTCTCGTCGACATTTGCGCAGACACTTCCTACTCTAACAGTCTGGAAATTGACAAAGGATGGGTTTCCTCCAATCTCTTCAAACAAAACCAGCGTGTTGTCTCCGTCCGAGTTCAAGAAAGAACGAGGAACATGGTACCTGATTCAAACCAAAGAAATAAATATTTCAACGTTGAGACAAACCCAGTTAAAAAGTTGTGATTTTGAAACAAATCAATATTAAGAAAAAGTACCATCTTTGAGTAGGTTCTCCACAATTGGTTTGACACTTTTCAGCATAGTAAGTCCCTCTATAATTACATTCGGCGGCACAACCATCTTCACTTGAAAGAAAAGCTGGCCAGTAACGTCCAATGTTGTTGCCATTGATCCAAGCCGTACCTTTTCCAAGTCCCAAGAGATCGACAGCAACTGGTTCATTTCCCAAAGGAGCCTTGAAAGTAGTCTGTATAACAATTATTGACATTATACAATTTGA